>OX359248.1:20081291-20678824 GCA_947179485.1 Allacma fusca | reverse complement strand
CGAATCCTGCATTACGATTTCTTTGGGCCAATTATTAAAAATGATCTACTCTTCAAGGTGCACTCTCCAGGAATTTTCTTATCGAGATCGAACAGGGAACATATTCTAGTAAGGATTGTGCGGTGTCCTTCACTCTTATTGGATATAATACAAGTTATAGATGGGGGAAACCTTTGGGTCTGGTATTTCTGGATATACATTATCTCAATATTATTACTTCACTATTTTACAAACAAAAATCGGACACGACAACTTGACTTCAAAGTTCAAGGTCTTCAGCCCTACCGGTAAAATTATATGTGGGTATCCTAAGGTAACCTGTACTACCAAGGGACTATGTTGATTTGGCCCAGCACTATTCCACCCGTGCTTGGTTATATGCTGTTGACACGTTGACAGTCCCCTATATGTTTTTGGACTCAAGTTCGGCGTGTCGTGTCAACCTTAACAAAAAAAAATCATCGCTTCGCAACGATTCACGGCATGACAAATTGGAATAGGATTGTGCTCGCACATGCCTTTGCAAATGTTACATTTCAGTGATACTGTAAACGCGTATAACGTGTATGTGCATGTATGTAAAAAACATTTTGGCTGTTGACAGTTGTTATTGTTACATCAGAATGGAATGAGGAAATGCTGATGTCATATAAACTTTACACCAAGTATCACAAAATAAGGGAATACTGGTGAAACATTAAAAATGTATGCAGCTTTCTTTTGCTCCTACTATTGGAGCGATTCGTCTGTCATTTTTTGTCCCGAGGAGTTATTTTTGAGAAGTTGCTTTTAAAGGTTACGCGCCCATGTCTGCGTGCATGCCCAGGCCTGTCCAGAATCCTTAAAAAAGCAACCTCTATGCTTTCACCCATACCTCAAAAAGTGACTTTCCTGGATATCTCCTGAACAGATTAATGTATTTCTGATATCAAAAGCTTAAAGTCAATGGGATCCTTTGAATTGATCCAAGTCCTTTGAATATTTAGTAAAGTGTGACTAACATGATCAGTCATTAACTTTTAACCACCAAGATTAAATTATAACTTCGGATAATAGAGTAAGTACAGCATAAGATTTACTTTGGGGTCCATTAACATATGTCCGACATTAATTAAAATGATGTAGCTATCATGCATTGATAGCACCCTGGATGGTTCAAAACGTTTTAACCCTTTTGTGGTTAAAATTCAAGTAAATAATCAATTTTTATAAGCCAAGTTTGAATGTTTCTCGTCCAAGCAAACAAAATCTCCAAAAATTAGCCAACAGTTACGTGCATATACTTCACAGGCAAAAATCATTATTGTCTGAAATCTTCCTGCAAGGCTAGTTTCACAAGTCCAAAAGGTCGAAATAAATTGATAGCTAAAAAAGCTTAAACAGAGAAGTTGCTTTTGCGCCCTCAAAAGTTGAAAACAAGTTTTCTGGTAGATGCTGTCAGAATAAATCCCACTGGTTTATTGAAAATGATGAAAACTCTTGAAATGACGAAAAGCAACGCCACGACATAATTGTCACTGATGCAGAAATAGCCGGGGAAAAGTTGGTTTGCAATTATTACTATCAAATTTGAGATGTAAGATGGAAATTGTTAATTAATAATACTATTGAAAGAGTATTCAAGGAGAAATTATCCATCGTGGCGTTGCTTTTCGTCATTTCAAGAGTTTTCATCATTTTCAATAAACCAATGGGATTTATTCTGACAGCATCTACCAGAAAACTTGTTTTCAACTTTTGAGGGCGCAAAAGCAACTTCTCTGTTTAAGCTTTTTTAGCTATTAATTTATTCCTGAGAGAGAGTGAGGCCGGAAAAGGAAAAATGATAAAAGATTTTTATGAATTCTATAAATCCTGCATGGAATACAAATTAAATTACAATATTTTCAAAATCTTTAGCTGCAATATTAATTCACTGTATGTAGACGTCTCTCCCATATATGCCAATAGTATTGATAAAAATTTGCACAAATATCTATCATATTATAGGCAACTGTGGTGTGCAAAGCCACATATTGTGCGACAAAATGCTTGACCCGTTAAATATTATTTGTTTGAAAATAAGAATAGTTGTCATAATGCAATCCACTTCATATTAAGGAAGAACAAATATCAACATTATTTTAACTTGTGAAACATTAAAATTGTACTGCAAGATTCCAATTATTTACAATACTTTCATTGTCAACTAATGCTATTCAAATAATGCATTCATGCTTTATAATACTGTAACCGAACTAATACTAACATAATTCAAAAAAACCACTTCACGTTGCAATTTGCAATAATTGCATTACAGCTTGAAATTCGAGGTAATTACACGGAGTCTAGGTTTGGATGATTTTGTAGAGAACTGAGCACGTAAATAATCGAGGATTCTTCAGTAAAATATCTTATCCCACTGACTTGCTGCTTCCAGGATACGAATGTATTCAAAGTGATGTGCTCAATTATTGTAAATTTGTCAGACGATAACGTCTAATAATCATTGAATACTCACAACGAAACATCCTGAACCTGAAGTGTCCATTATTGATTGGAACAAGATATTTTGTGAACGAATTTTACTATTCCCTTCTTTCTGCAACCATAAACGGTAGCTGGTTGTGCATATTCTGCTGTTATTTTTAATTTTCTAAGAACAACAAACATAGAAGCTTTGATGTTTTGTTTTTTAACTTAATTGTATCTCAATATTATTGCAATAGCATGAACGTGAAAAATGAATGTGGTATGTGAATTTTGCAATTTACATTCTCGGAAAGGCTCTATGTAATAAATCCAGAGCATCAAGTCTAAGCATGCAAGTTATGAACACCACAGTCACTCAATGACCTAATGCTTAAAAGGTTTCAAATTAAAACTTTCAGATGCTTAGATACTATTACATACGTTTGTTTTATTTTAGAAAAAATCTCATCAATTCAATTTGGCAAGTTATGCGTTTTGTGATCTAATTTGCATCCTGACGTTGAAATCTTTCAATTTCAAATGACTACATTAAATGGCCTACTCTGAATAATACCTTACCTCACCAATCCAATAGACAGAGAAAACAGACGGTCATGGTTCAGACCACGTCTACTCCAGCCATTCCCGGCGATGGTAACGCCAACTTGTCACATCATCCAGAACATCTTCACCCTTCTCATGCTCACACTTCAAAATCGTTTCCAAATTTAAGAAGCAGTAATATTTCATTGAAAATTACTAAAAAGGGCAAATCCCAATCAGTGGGTTGTATTTCAAAACACCTGGATGATTTTAACAATATTTTCATACCGGCAAAACTACCCGAAGATCAAGTGATTCAACAAATGCGCCCTCAAAAAAGTACAGACTCAATTTTGCTAAAACCACCAAAAAAGTCCAGTGATCGGGCCATAATTGAACCAAAAAGTAATAAAGTAATTGATTCTGCTTCGAGTGAAAAAGGCTTATCAGAAGTTTCACCCGACAAAATAAAAGAAACAGATTACGACACAAACGACCAATGCCCGAGGATGTACGCAACTGAAACGGAAGGAGATTCATCAAGAAATGCAAAAAGACAACCACGACGCTTTTTGGATATTTTGATTGTTCGTTGTTTAATTTCATTCATCATAACATTATCATACATTTTTATTCGAAAATGTTTTACCAATCGTTTGAAATAGTGCAGATGGAGGCCTACGCATCAACGAAGGATGCATCAAATTGATATTCGATTGCTAGATCCTCCTGTACGTAGCCTTTTTTTCAGTAAAGTTATGACTGTGAAGTTTTTAAAATGGTTATGTGCAACAACTATGGCTCTTGTCTCCCCATATATTCCAGAGTTTGCTCAGATTGTTTCGGTAGAGTTTTGGTTGGTTTCAATACCCATGTATGTTGAATTCTGTTTGTATTTTCTATTTGTATCTCTATATAATTTTCTTTTATATAAAAAATCTAATGTTTAATTTTGTCTCTCAATCAGAATTGTCTACTTTACTACTTTCGTACTGCTTCGTACAACGGCTTCATGCCTATCCATTCCAAGCTGCACAGTAGTGATTTTAATTTACGTAAGAGATTATTTCAAGCTCTTACTCAATGCAAATATAGATACCTATACATAATTATGTATATGTAACTACCTCAAATAATTTTGTGAGTTCTGAAAGTCTAATATGGCAATAATAATTATCGTTATAAATAAACAGACATTATGCCTGGGACTTATAGGAAGCATTCTATATTGCGCTTTTGTAACGGCTTTAATCCCTACATCAATGCTGACTCTGTCGTTAACTTACGGAACTTTGGCGATTCTTACAGCTATGACTAATGTAAGCATATTGAATAAAATATTTCGGTTTTTAACTCCATAATGGTAAAATAGTGCTCTATTTATTATTTCCAGTTCAGTGACAGCAAAAACTAAATATTTTTTATTTTTCAGACTGATTTGACCCGCGACAGAATAATACCCAGCGTGATTCTGGTTGTACTGTCATTCAGTTTAGTATCATTTGTGATTGGCTCAAGAATAATATGCTTAAGTGATTCAAGCACTGTTCAACAGTTTGGACTTATCTGGTTCCCCTCCATGATGATTACACAAACAATAACTCTGGTAACTTTCTCTGCACATTAGTATACCTATGAGGTTTGATTTTATATCCATTACAACCAAATTCTACTTTTAACGCTGAAAATTGCAGATAGAAATAGCTGAAATGAAAGCGATCATAGATGGATTACGCATCGACTTGAATCCTTACGACTGGATGATTGTTGCAGCATTTCTTTTATAAATCAAATATTGGAATAAATAGTAAAAAGCCTGAGAAGCTAAAAATTTCGGATCCAATAATTTAGGCGTTACTAAATATCCTGTATCCTGTTGCAGCGATTTTATTTCAACTGTCAGAAAATAAATGAAAAAAACAGAATACAGTAGAATATAACCAAATGATACTTTGGGAATCAATAAATACCTCCTTAGAGGCCCTGTTCCCTTTTATTATTAAATAATGCAGTGTGATAATTGGTTAGTGTTAACCAGGCATAAAATTTATCCGTCACCAAGAATTCTCAGCGTTGACGCTTCTGACACAGCAGGGCCGGGCAAGTTGTAATCGGGTTCTGTGAAATTCCTCTGCGGAGGAGGAAATCCTTCTGGATACATTTTGACCTCAAGGAGAAGACAATAAATAATCCAGACAAAGTAGGCTCGGAGAAACGTAAGCACAATAATTGCATCGTACACTGGAGCAAGGAAAAAAGAAAAATAAAGACCAACGAGGTGCAAAACGTGACCAAATATGACACCTGCTATGTAAGCAATGAGGCAACGTTTGTTCCTCTGCAATAAATAAGAAATGCATTAAAGTTCGATTATTAGAATTTAAAACACCTTTGTTAGAAAATGACTAAAAATAATACTTGCTTACATTAAGATATCCAAACACGAGGACAATGCTAAAAGCAATTAGTATGATGGAGCAAACTGCGTGCCATGCATGTGACAAGCCTAAAAATAATATATCATTTATATATTACTGTTTTTCATGCATTACCAGCTTAAAAATCGTATTTGTAACAAAATGGCATGCAACGTTTTAGAATCCTTAGTTTAGTAAGCTTCGTTTACAACAAAGGACGTACATAATTGCTCATACTCCGCTTGTGAGTAGTTATCTGGAACCAACTCCTGTCTATTCAGTCCTGTTGCAGCCAACGAACCAAGACTGCCTGCCAAAATCGCGCTACCTGTAAACTAATTAAAACGACCCTTTCAATAATAATACGAGTGATCATGCTTCTAATTCATGTAATTCTTGTTGTAAATAAATGTAAATAATTGTAAATAATGTTGTTTTAAAAATATTCGATACGATAATTAATTTTTTTAAATTCAGTGGAACTACAATATTTCATTTCCAATTGGGATTAAAAGTGAGTACTTGTTTTAAATTAATATAACAATAGTATACTCACGAATTCAAATACTGCTATCAACATGCTTGCTTTCCTTAAAAGCATGAAACGCCTACGACCACAGCAAGGCCCACATGGCCTCCCACAAGTCACAACTACTATGCGAGTCATTTTCACTGACTTCCAGAAATGTCACCCTGTTTCAGGCTAAAGTCTGAGTGTAACGTTACGGTGAACAGCGAATACCTGACAACCTGACAGTGCAATATATAGTCAGAGGTAGAAGTTACAAAGATGATAATCATTTCACAATTTCGATTTAGACCAGAGACAGTCTAGGATACTATTTTTTTATTTTTCAGACTGATTTTTAAAATGCGTATGAAATAAGCCGAAAAATGTCGGCTGCATCTTCGGCCAAGTGTACTTGCCAGCATAAACAACACCTTCGTAAATTTGTAAAACGTCTGTAATACAACCGGTGGATGGCAGTGCACTACAAAACATTCCCGAATTTAAACACCAGGGAGGGTGGGTACAGGTTACTCAAATAACAGGCTTAAAAATTCCAAGGGGCGTACGTTTTATACATAATATATATTATAATATTATATACGTATACGAGCTTTAAGTTATGCTGTCTATACGTCGTCTGCCACCGATCCCAATCAACTTCACGAGCAGCATATGGTAATGGTGGTGCATTTCATAGCATTATTATTACCGAATTCGAACACCCGGGTGGCACAGGTTACACAGTTAACACACTTATCATAGTTCAAGGGGTCATAAGCGTTAATAAATCTGTAAATTGCAGTCCGACCGGCCTAAGTCCGATCCTATTCAACTCTGCATGCTACACTGTGGCAGTAAACTTCAAAATATTACAAAATTTGAGCATCCAGGTACCAAAATTTCAAGCTCATCATAATTCATGGACGTCAGTACACATTAATAACTGTAAGTTACACTCCCGCCGGTCTGCAACAGAACCGATTCAACTACCAGTGCTTCATTATAGTGACAAGCAGTTTACCCAATTAAGAAACTTGCCGTAGTCAATAAACGTTAATGATTATAAGTTGCACTCCGGTTTGTCTAGCATGGTACTTTAAAATTTAAAACATTAAAGGTAGCCAAGCCGCAAAAATTCCCGACTTTACTACACGTTTGCCTGTTCAGAAATTGCCCGTTAATGTTTATAATCGTTATATCCATTACAACAAGAATGTTTTTTTAAACTTGAGTGCAGGTTCCATTAACAGGCCGCACGGAATTTAAAATTCTGGTTTGGGGACAAGTACAAAAGAAAACGTTTCGGCACCGTGTTTCTGTGTATGATAACGAGCCTAAAAAGTCGTCGGCTTCGGCAATGGAAAGTTGATCATTACTGAAGGAAAGCCTAAAATGATGAATGTAAGGTTAATAACCTTTTGGTACTCGCAAATTAATAGGACAACATTTAGGAGGAAGAGCCAAGATTTAAAGATGTCCTCTCATCATCATCATTATCATCAAATTAGCATTTAGATGCGACAAGACCGAAGGACCCGCTAACGTTGGGCCACGGGACGACTAGGCTGACATTATATACACGATCTACATAGTTTGTATGTGCTCGACATGGGTCATACTTGACATCATGGGTCACCAGGTTGGTAGGGGTCACGAAATCATAACGTGATATACTTTCAACTTACAATTAGGATATACATACATACAATAAGTGTAATTTAGTAAGGGTCTAAAATTGACAAAATTACAACACTATGGAAGGACGGTTCGAGACAATTTATAGCCACATCCCTTGAGTAATTTCATGTATAAGGTGTACGAACATAAAAAGCAATAGGCGCCGCCAATGGACGATGTACATATGCCGCACATAAGACTGTTACCCTTCGGAGTAATTGGTGCTCGCAAGCAACAGGCGCGTGTTAGGAGAGAGACACGATTTAAAAATGACCTAGTATCATCATCATCAAATTATGATATTGATTTGGTTGACAGTTGCCCGTGACAATACTTAACTCCCTTGGTACGAACGGCGGCGTAAGTATAAATATTGAATGGACAAACTATATAGACTTTGACTATGATAAACATCAACACGGGCTTGTATTAAGTACTTTATAATATTTGAAAAGAATTAACAATATTATTATGGCGAGGAATATAAGAAAGGAAAAATTGAAATTCAGAAATCTAACGGTGAGTAATTATGCAATAATAATAATGAGACATTTCTGAATGATTTAAACCGTGGCAACTGTTCTAACAGATTATTTCGAAATTCATTGATTGCAGTTTGCAGTTACTACTTAGATGTATTCTTGAAAGATATGCATTCATTGTGGCTTAAGGTAATATTAGGTACAATTTGGTTGTATTTCAACTAATTTCAGTGTATAACAAAATGACATGTAATGAGTGACTGAATTTCTCTTAACTAAATATAGAAACCTACTGCTCTTCGAACTCCAACGACATTTGCTTTATACAACATTTAAAACTAACTACAGCATGGGAGGAACATAAGTATCATCTTCCTTCGTTTTAGGGGGCCTGTATTTGCCTCTCCAACGCATTTTATACTCCCTGACAGCTGGAGGCTGGCGTAGCATCCACTCCTCTTCATTTTCAAAGAAAAATATAGTTTCTTCCCTTTCTGTTAATTCTTTTTTCTGCTCCTCGATTTCTTGAAGCCTTTTCTCGTTTTTGACACGCTGAACTTGATCTAGCAAAGTTTGATTTCTGATTTGTTCCCAATCCTGATACAACTGTATTTGATTAGTAACTTCCATTGATGCGTTTTCTGTTATTGCTTTCTTTAGCAATTCTTCCACTTTTGGTATTAAAGGTGCATCAACAGAAACAATCTTATTACTGTCCAACGTTGCTTTAACGGATGGTATGATTTTGCCATAGTCAGGGATATTCAACCTGGCATACAAAGCGGCTACTCCCTCTTTGTCCAAATTCATCCCATATGCTCTTTTTAACTTTGGTTTTGGCAAGGTTTTATCTGGTGAGCCTTCAATTACCTTCAATTTTGATTCTACCAACGCAGCCAGCTTTCCAAGCTATTGAAAAATTACAAAGGATTCCATAATATTAATACTTATTATTACTATTTTGCCAACAACGCCATGAGCCCCACTCCCTTGCATTGAAAGGTGGATTAACGTATGATTATTCAAACTATAGTATTTAGAAACTGCCCCATCGTCACGTAGACAAAAATTGACTTACTACGTCAGAAGAAATCGGCAGCTTTTTGTCTTCTACTATTCTTAAAATGTTCTCAACTTTTTCCCATTTGTCGTAAAGAGCCCATCCCAGGAGACGAGTAGAACGCTGCAAAACCTCATCCATACTTTTCAAATGCAACGAACCCAGAGCAAGAGTTTTTCCTACTATATGCCAAGGTTCAGTAAGGTCAAAGTGATCATCAAATCCAGGCTGTCTGAGATATTTCACCCTGATCTTGGTCTGTGGGATAATTATTAAGTTTATATAAGGACAAATGCATTGGTGACACCAAAAAACTGAAATCAAATTTTCCTCAAAGCTTTGCATTTTACCTCCTCCTTCGACTTTTTCTTTTCTTCCACCACCTCTACTTCTTCCCACGGCTCTGATGTAGGATTTTCAATGTACTTTAAACAAGACAATAAAGCATACAATGTGGTCGTTGGGCCTCCAAAATCTTCCTCGATCATATGCAATGATGCAATTTTAGCTGCGTCTGTACACACAAATAAAGTGAAGAATGATTAATTGTACAATAAATAATAATTCAAATTTCCTGAATATGATATTCGCTATGTAATCACAATAAGTACATCAGCCCCGAAACTAGTAGCCCCGAAGTAGATACAACTCATTACCCCTAAAGTTTCCTTCCTCCAGAAACATATCCATGAGAATATTCGACAAGTAATTATCCGTAAAAATTCCATAATTGAACCGGTCATTCAAGACTCGCAGCAGGATATCAGTTCTCTTCAAATCAATTAAAGCCCGAATAATCGCATGACCCGTCGACGGCAAAGTAGCATGTGTAGCCGGTGACTTTCTCAACCTATGAGCTAACTCCTCCAACTCTTCCAAGTACTCTTCCGTAGTAATCTTATTAGCAAACTGTCACAAAAAAGAATTCCCCAACATTTTAAAAACCACTATTAATACATTCGACCAGGAATGCTCTTCACACAACGTGCACACCTACCAGATCGACGTCCACAGCGCTGATTAACTGGTCACTTTTATACTGCTGATCCATTTCAAAAAAGAAGTCATCTAAAACCAATATAAGCATTAAAAGCCATAAAAGTATAATTATTACTGATACAAGTCCATACATTAAGAAATGATTTGTTCAATTTCATTAATACCCAATTCAATTTTTTGTATAATAGAAGACTCCAAGCGCTTGTTCCAAGCATCACTACATTTGTAAGATTCGGGTAAATATCCTCCTGGGTCACGGAGAATAGCACTCGTACACAGCGCTCGAGATATCCGGCGGACTTGAAGGAACCCCCGAAACAAACTCATAATGAGTTATCAGATTAGAGCTAAAAATATTTCGTGTCAATGGCAATCCTACTTAGTAATTCATATTTTATAAATGTTATTTTTTAAAACTCAATTAAATCTCACTTTAGAAACTTCGAATACTTTTCCTTTATTTATAGTTGAATCAATGAGCCGACTCTTCAAAATATTGTGGGGTTCAGTAATGTTATTTTGCTCTACCGTATCTTTCTTTATTATGTACACGCACAATCACTCTCAGCTACTCACACTCACATGTGACATCTGCACGCAAACTCATTTTTAATTACATTCGAAGTTTCGCACACACTCTAACCACAGCATTGAGCAACCTCCTTCCTCAATGTCTTTCAGGTCATACTAATGATGGGGCAAATAGCATTGTAAATTATAATTAATAAATATTGTAAATTACAACTTTACAATTATTGGTTACATATACATAGGTTACACTAATTCATTACTATTAATTACCGTATTATTATAAGCACTAAAATATAATAATAATAGTTCAAACACTGCTTTAAAAAAATCATCAGCCTTTATTACTCCTTCATACCTTTTATAATTCATTTTATATTCCTTCATACCTGTTTATACCTCCATGATCAATAAAAGATAGACAGAGAGAGAGAGAGCTCACTGTACTGTTATCAAATTTAAAAAATATTATTTAAAAAAAAATGAAATTATTCGTTTTTAGGGGGCATCTAGTATAACGGTAAATTGCGCTGGATTATCGACAACGCAAGTATTTAGATACAGGTTCCAACTAGTGTTTCTTGTCAATTGCAATAAGTTAACCGCAATTACTAATTGACAGAGATGGCCACACTACTCTACTTTTTAGTAGAGGCAGTGAAATAGTGGCAAAAAGTAGAGTAGTGGTTGGAAATGAAATAAAATAATATTTATTGGTAGTGTAGGACGAAGGAGACATCAGCAGGCAAGTAAATAGGAGTAACTACTAGGGCCCGTTCACCATTGTTCCTAAAATGTAGTGTAGAATAGTGGAACCGACTTTAGTTTGGATGTAGTGTAGAAGTAGTTTACATGCATACTCAATAAAAAGTAGTGCTACCCGAGTAAGCACTGCACTGAAACATGGAATGTGTGATTATGTCTGTTCATAATTTTCTATATCTAACACCGTTCATTACACCGCGTTTCAATACTCGAAATATTATTGTGCAATTGCTTGGATGGATATAGTAACATCTTGTATTTGTATTGGAGCAATGCGCATTCTACTTTGTGATCCTTTTTAGTAGCATTTGAACTTGCAAAATCAAACTATTATATATTGTATTGATCTCTATTTATTTAAGTGCTTGAAACCTCCGTTAATGAACAGTTCTGAAATAATTATGATTATTATTATGAAATCCAGATTACGGCAGATTCCAAAGATGCTAGCCTATCCTACATGTAGGCCTACTTGTAGGCCTGTTTATAGGGTGCAAGCTATTTTTAGAAAAAATTATAGGCAAAATAGGGTGCACTGGTTTTTGCAGAAAAAATTCCTATAAATAGGAAATGCACGCCTGCATACACGCGGTCATATAGGCAAATATGTAGGCAGCACGAGAACACGCTTGTATGAAGGCAAATACATAGAATGTAGGTATATACATAACTATTGTCACATTATGGAAGCCTTCTCTCGATGCAAATCATAACGATTTTTAAACGTTGAAATATCAGGCTACTGCAGGGACATCTGAGATTTCCCATTCAAAATAATATCCATACATAACTAAGTACATGTACATATATTGTATGTGATTGCTCGATGGCTTATACTTATTGTAACGTGCAATAGGCCCGATCAATACGAAGTTTCACATAATGCATAAGTAACATTAATTTTGAAGAAGTACTCAAAATCAGTTTGTTTAAATATATGATACATAGTAACAAACAATTGCTAGTGTTTGCCAGGGATGTCAACGATTAATAATCGCGAATAATGATTACCACTTATTAATCATCAGTCGTTAATTTAGTAAGCTTGGATTTTTTTAAATAATCATCAATTGCAATCATCAACTAACCGTTTGCAAAAATCAATCATCAATTGCAATCATCAAGTAACCGTTTTCAAAAATCAATCATCAATTGCAATCATCAAGTAACCGTTTTCAAAAATCAATCATCAATTGCAATCATCAAGTAACCGTTTGCAAAAATCAATCATCAATTGCAATCATCAAGTAACCGTTTTCAAAAATCAATCATCAATTGCAATCATCAAGTAACCGTTTTCAAAAATCAATCATCAATTGCAATCATCAAGTAACCGTTTTCAAAAATCAATCATCAATTGCAATCATCAATTAACCGTTTTCAAAAATCAATCATCAATTGTAATCATCAATTAACCGTTTTAAAAAATCAATCATCAATTGCAATCATCAAGTAACCGTTTTCAAAAATCAATCATCAATTGTAATCATCAATTAACCGTTTTCAAAAATCAATCATCAATCATAATCATCAATTAACCGTTTTCAAAAATCAATCATCAATTTTAATCATCAATTATTAAATTATAAACCATTAATCGTTAATTGTAAATGAAATTCATTTAGCAAGAAGTAATTTGTAATCGGAAGTGTAGATTTAACAATGTGAAAATTGTAATTTGTAATCGGAAGTGTAGATTTAACAATGTGAAAATTGTAATTTGTAATCGGAAGTGTAGATTTAACAATGTGAAAATTGTAATTTGTAATCGGAAGTGTAGATTTAACAATGTGAAAACTGTAATTTGTAATCGGAAGTGTAGATTTAACAATGTGAAAATTGTAATTTGTAATCGGAAGTGTAGATTTAACAATGTGAAAATTGTAATTTGTAATCGGAAGTGTAGATTTAACAATATGAAATTTGTAATTTGTAATCAGAAGTGCAGATTTAACAATATGAAAATTGTAATTTGTAATCGGAAGTGTAGATTTAACAATATGAAAATTGTAATTTGTAATCGGAAGTGTAGATTTAACAATATGAAAATTGTAATTTGTAATCGGAAGTGTAGATTTAACAATATGAAAATTGTAATTTGTAATCGGAAGTGTAGATTTAACAATATGAAATTTGTAATTTGTAATCGGAAGTGTAGATTTAACAATATGAAATTTGTAATTTGTAATCGGAAGTGTAGATTTAACAATATGAAAATTGTAATTTGTAATCGGAAGTGTAGATTTAACAAGAAGTAATGTCATATTGTAATCGGAAGTGTAGATTTAACAATATGAAAATTGTAATTTGTAATCGGAAGTGTAGATTTAACAAGAAGTAATGTCATAATTGTAATCGTAACTGAAACTTTAGTAAAAACTATTTTGTAATTGAAACCTCACCTAACTTTAGTAAAAAAAATTAATTTGTAATTGTAATCGTAGCCGATATATATTAGCAGAAAGTATTTTGTAGACGCAATCATCAATCATGTTTTCATAAAATAGTCATTAATGTTAATATATTATACGGAATTCGAAGTGGGACAGTTTTTCAATAATTTGTCTCGCCTGATGATGTCAGACACGTCACGCCCGAAAACTTGCGCATCATAAACTTGTAAAAAAATATTTTACTTTAAAAAGATACTGGTAATTATATAAAATAATTATTTTTGTTGCTGTACCATATGCAGTTACTAATTACTACACGCAGGCACTCCGGAACGTTCAAAAAAGTGGGGGGGACAACAATTTTTTAAAAATTTTATTAGTTTTAGTTTCTATGCTATTGACCATATACAAACGTATGTATGTACGTACATACAAGGTTATTCATAACTTTCCGTTAGATAACATGCAGATTATAGATCTTCTAATTTTTAAAAAGAAATTTAGTTTTAAAAGAACAAGCTTTCACAAAAGACAGCTCTCATGCAGTAGGCATTGTTTGTAACAAACACTAGACACTAGCAAAATCATAGTCATTGTACTGACTGCTAACTAGCTACGGGAATGGTTCGATCTGTTCTTTAATTTTTGGTATGGTCAGGTCAAGAGCTGTACCACAATCCTGGTCCAAGGAACATACTCCGGTGGATTTGCTGGTTTAGAAGTACACGGCCTGGTCCATCCGTTGGACCAGACCAAATGAACCAAAGTTTAAGGCGGTGTATTCTTACCTTCTCTTCTCTTTTGTATTTGATGTTAATGTTTCTCCCAACATCGTATATTTAATGGTAATTATTAATATCCTGAATTAAACACCTTTGGTATACGATTTAATACTCTGTAGTATTCTTTTCAATAATATCAGCGCAAAAAAACCTATCGAGTTTATAATTTGTGTGACCAAATTGTCCGTTATTCTCCTAACACAGGAATGGTAATAACTGTCTGCTCCGACATTTTGGAATAGATTTATTGATCTGTCATGAATTTGGTAGAAAGTTCAAAGCAAAATTTTCAAATTGTTCAAACTTTTGATCCAGAACAAACTTTTTGTTTGGGTCTATCTGGTATGGGGAGGTCAAATTCTTCGACGAAGGTAGTGGAAAACAATGTTCCAAATTTAAAAGGGTCAAAAATAGCAAATAATGATGGATATAAAATATCCTCTAATTCCTTGATGCGCCGCGTTGCGTTGAATTCCTAAGTTACTGTTTATATTTTAATTATCACCCTATCACACAATTTCAACACTGGAAGTTAATTTCAATGCTGACATAGAATCACATTAGTTCAAAATCAGTATCAAGGATAAAATGGGTCCTTTAAAAAATCTATTTCGAAATACAGTGTCATGAAGCACAACTTTTACTACTTACAAAATTTGGTAGTTACCTAGAGAACCGAACTCCAGAAATAAAAAAAATCCAGGATCAAAAGGATGTTTGGCAACATGGTGTATAAACACTATTGTTTAGAAAAAATAGATTCTTTCATGTTTTTTGAATAATACTAATAACAATTTATGCAGGATTTAAATAAAATATGAAGCCTTATTGCAGTCTTAACAGCAAAAAGTCAGAAAATGCTTATTTGATTCTTGAAAAGTGGGGGGGGGACAGTAGTATAGCCTGTTCCTCCCTGACGTTTTTTGGGAGGGACAATGTCCCCCTGTCCCCCTTATTCCGGAGTTCCTGACTACAAGTTCGTAGCAATGATCTGATATTTCTTATTTTGTTTAATCAAACTAAGTCTCACAAATTGAAGCTAAGATTTATTTTAAGACTACCAAAATATAATCTGTATCATATGTAAAACGCAGGTGACGTCTGTCCGCTCTGAACGCTCATTTTGCGTATCATTAATAATGTAATCGGCAATTAAATGTTTAAAAAATAAACATTAATTGTAACCGACCGACCGAGTTGTAAGTCCATTAATCATTAATTGTAATTATAAATTCATTTTGTTTTAGAAGTAATCATTAATTGTATTTTGTAATCACAAAATTGGAAATTGACATCCCCGGTGTTTGCTGAATAGTTGTTGCATATAAAAGATGGCCTAAAATTTTTCTAAACTAATGTTATGTTTCCAAAATAAATTTGCTAAAATAAAACAGCAAAATGTTATATGTGAATTTCAATAAAAATATAATTTAATTCTGCAGTATAGGGTCACATGCAGGAAGGCCCTACAATTGCACAAATAGGGGAGAAGGAAGGCCTATCCTAAACTAAATGTATAGGTAGGATATAGGATAGGCAAAATCAGTGTAGCATCTTTGGCAGATTCCGTATATAAAATGGCAACGGACAGTCCATTGCCAATTGTAATTATTCCTTGTGTCTGTGTCAACTTGTAACAAGTTTTTATAAGGCATAGTCAGTGGTTCTCATGTATATACTTACTTGAGTTATACACGCATGCGAATGTTGTCTAAAACAATAATCTAGTTTTTCAAAATGCCGAACCTACAATTGATTCTTGTAAACAGGGATGTCAACGATTAATAATCGCAATTAATAATTAATAATCGTTAATCGTCAATTTAAATCACAAACAATTTAATGAATAATCATCAATTATGTAATTGTTTACATCAATCAGTAATTAATATTTGTACTATGATAATTTGTGCGAAGTAATCAACAATTGTAATCACAATTTCTTTATTTCAAACCGGTAATCATTAGTTGTAATTACTATTTCCACAATTTTTCGGAATAATCGTTAATCGTAGTCATGAATTATAATGCTTTGAAAAAGTAATTATTAATTGTAATCATCAATGTAAGATACTGAGTATGTAATTATTAATTGTAATCATCAATGTAAGATACTGAGTATGTAATTATTAATTGTAATCATCAATGTAAGATACTGAGTATGTAATTATTAATTGTAATCATCAATGTAAGATACTGAGTATGTAATTATTAATTGTAATCATCAATGTAAGATACTGAGTATGTAATTATTAATTGTAATCATCAATGTAAGATACTGAGTATGTAATTATTAATTGTAATCATCAATGTAAGATACTGAGTATGTAATTATTAATTGTAATCATCAATGTAAGATACTGAGTATGTAATTATTAATTGTAATCATCAATGTAAGATACTGAGTATGTAATTATTAATTGTAATCATCAATGTAAGATACTGAGTATGTAATTATTAATTGTAATCATCAATGTAAGATACTGAGTATGTAATTATTAATTGTAATCATCAATGTAAGATACTGAGTATGTAATTATTAATTGTAATCATCAATGTAAGATACTGAGTATGTAATTATTAATTGTAATCATCAATGTAAGATACTGAGTATGTAATTATTAATTGTAATCATCAATGTAAGATACTGAATATGTAATTATTAATTGTAATCATCAATGTAAGATACTGAATATGTAATTATTAATTGTAATCATCAATGTAAGATACTGAATATGTAATTATTAATTGTAATCATCAATGTAAGATACTGAGTATGTAATTATTAATTGTAATCATCAATGTAAGATACTGAGTATGTAATTATTAATTGTAATCATCAATGTAAGATACTGAGTATGTAATTATTAATTGTAATCATCAATGTAAGATACTGAATATGTAATTATTAATTGTAATCATCAATGTAAGATACTGAATATGTAATTATTAATTGTAATCATCAATGTAAGATACTGAATATGTAATTATTAATTGTAATCATCAATGTAAGATACTGAGTATGTAATTATTAATTGTAATCATCAATGTAAGATACTGAGTATGTAATTATTAATTGTAATCATCAATGTAAGATACTGAGTATGTAATTATTAATTGTAATCATCAATGTAAGATACTGAGTATGTAATTATTAGTTGTAATCATCAATGTAAGATACTGAGTATGTAATTATTAATTGTAATCATCAATGTAAGATACTGAGTATGTAATTATTAATTGTAATCATCAATGTAAGATACTGAGTATGTAATTATTAATTGTAATCATCAATGTAAGATACTGAGTATGTAATTATTAATTGTAATCATCAATGTAAGATACTGAGTATGTAATTATTAATTGTAATCATCAATGTAAGATACTGAGTATGTAATTATTAATTGTAATCATCAATGTAAGATACTGAGTATGTAATTATTAATTGTAATCATCAATGTAAGATACTGAGTATGTAATTATTAATTGTAATCATCAATGTAAGATACTGAGTATGTAATTATTAATTGTAATCATCAATGTAAGATACTGAGTATGTAATTATTAATTGTAATCATCAATGTAAGATACTGAGTATGTAATTATTAATTGTAATCATCAATGTAAGATACTGAGTATGTAATTATTAATTGTAATCATCAATGTAAGATACTGAGTATGTAATTATTAATTGTAATCATCAATGTAAGATACTGAGTATGTAATTATTAATTGTAATCATCAATGTAAGATACTGAATATGTAATTATTAAGTGTAATCATCAATGTAAGATACTGAGTATGTAATTATTAAGTGTAATCATCAATGTAAGATACTGAGTATGTAATTATTAAGTGTAATCATCAATGTAAGATACTGAGTATGTAATTATTAAGTGTAATCATCAATGTAAGATACTGAGTATGTAATTATTAATTGTAATCATCAATGTAAGATACTGAGTATGTAATTATTAAGTGTAATCATCAATGTAAGATACTGAGTATTGTATTATGTTTAATTCTTTAATCGTCCTTTTTTTGAACAATTTATCAAAGAATTGTTTACTTTTACTTACCTACAAACCATTGTTCCCTTATTTTTGATCATATTGCTTCAAAAGCTTTTAAAATATGATGCAAGACTAAGGGTAATAATAGTAATATAATAAAATCATATGTTTTCAATTATTTGTACTTACGAGGGGAGAAAAGTGAAACGTTGAAACCTGTACAAAAGGATATTTTCAATTTATTAATCCAATTTTGATTTCTTACCTAATACGGTTTGAAAATAAAATGAAATTTACCATTTGATTTACTTTTTGCGTTTAGCTCGAAAACGAGTCAAGTGCAGGAGCTGGGCGTTTTGATGTAAAACAAATCCCCAAAAGTTATGATCAAATCTGTTTTTTCTAAATGTCATGCATTCTGGAACAAATGATCAAGGTCTTCGCAGATTGAAGAACAAGTAGCAGATATTACAAAAAATGCAATATTGAAACCGAATGCTACGCGCTGGAACTCGTTGTTTGATGCTGTAAGGCGACTGCTAGTATTTAAAAACGATTTGTCGAAACTAATTGATTTGGCTGGTGGTAAAGCATTAAACCAAACCGACATCAAATTTTAGAAGATTACGTCACAGCAGTAACCCCGGTATCATATGCCTTGATAAGCTGCAAGGAGGGCAAGCATTGTATTTCGGATGACTTGCACCAGTGATCTTTAGTGTCAAAACCAAGCTTCAAGAATGTATATCCAATTGTAACGAGCGAAAATACGTTCCATCTTTGGCTTTGGCGTTAAAGCACATTCTGGATTTGGAATTTGAACCGTCACAAGAAGAATTTCTTGCTGCCATGTCAACGCCATTTTTGAAATTATGGTAGTTGCCTACAGATAAACGAAAATAATTTCAGGAAGAATTTGTTAAAGAAGCTACAAAATGTAGCACAGTAGTCTCATGAAAATCACTCAAGTTCAGCTGCAATTTCGGAAGATTCTTTCTTTAAATTTGTCGTTGCAGATAATGAAGTGGTCTCAAATAATCATGACGTAGCTCTAGACTGTCTACGATATTTTAATGATCGGTCGACAGATCAAGCAAGTTTGAGCAATTATCCCACGATAAGACGAATGTTTCATCGTTTTAATACAGGGTTACCATCTTCAGCTCAAGTTGAAAGACTTTTTAGTTACACAGGACTTATTATGCCCCGAATAGAGCCAAAATGTCTGTCAAGCTTTTCGAAAAACTTGTGCTGCTTAAAATCAAATCCCAATTACGTGTTTTGCGCTAAAAGTAATCACATGGTTTTGGGCCATTTTAAGTATTGGAAGTACTTAGAAAACACTTGTTTCTGATGCATACGTTTGTGTTGTAAATTGTAAATGTTTCCTCTTTGTTTGGTTTAATTTTGTCTTCAAATGGTTACATTATATTTTTAATCCTGCTTCTTAAATCTCTCGTTCCAAATACAAATTCACGATTGTTTGTATCCGTATACTTGATTATAGAAAAATAAAACCCAATAGTAATAATCAGTAAGTTATCGTCAAAATTGTATTAATTAATACAAGGTTGGACGGAGTAATCACTACTTGTAATAATCAGTTTCAGGTTGCATCAAAACAACTATCCATTGTAAGTACTGAGTCAATTGTAATCATCAATTATTTATTATTGTACAGAAATCTTCAATTGTAGTCGTCCATTATTTATTTTTGTACATCAATCGTCAATTGTAATCGTCTAGTATTTATTAATGTGCAGCAATCGTCAATTGTAATCGTCAATGATTCATTACAGTCCAGCAATCGTCAATTTAATAATATTGCATTCCAGCAATCGTCAATTGTTATCTTCAATTTAATAATGACACTCCAGCAATCGTCAATTGTTATCTTCAATTTAATAATGACACTCCAGCAATCGTCAATTGTTATCTTCAATTTAATAATTACACTCCAGCAATCGTCAATTGTTATCTTCAATTTAATAATTACACTCCAGCAATCGTCAATTGTTATCTTCAATTTAATAATTACACTCCAGCAATCGTCAATTGTAATCGTCGTGTATTTATTATTGTGCAGCAATCGTCAATTGTAATCGTCAATTATTTATTATTGTGCAGCAATCGTCAATTGTAATCGTCAATTATTTATTAATGTGCAGCAATCGTCAATTGTAATAGTCAATGATTCATTACATTCCAGCAATCGTCAATTGTAATCGTCAATCATTCATTACATTCCAGCAATCGTCAATTGTAATCGTCAATCATTCATTACATTCCAGCAATCGTCAATTGTAATCGTCAATCATTCATTACATTCCAGCAATCGTCAATTGTAATCGTCAATTTATTTATTGTAGTAAAGTAATCATCAATTGTAATCGTCATTTTATTAATAACATTCCAGTAATCGTCAATTGTAATCATCAATCATTCATTACAGTCCAGTAATCGTCAATTGTAATCATCAATCATTCATTACAGTCCAGTAATCGTCAATTTAATAATTACATTCCAGCAATCGTCAATTATAATCGTCAATTTATTATTTACATTCCAGCAGTCGTCAATTGTAAGCGTCAATTTATTATTTACATTCCAGCAATCGTCAATTGTAATCGTCAATTTATTATTTACATTACAACAATCGTCAATTGTAATCGTCAATTTATTTATTGTAGTAAAGTAATCATCAATTGTAAGCGTCAATTTATTATTTACATTCCAGCAATCGTCAATTGTAATCGGCAATTTATTATTTACATTTCAACAATCGTCAATTGTAATCGTCAATTTATTATTTACATTCCAGCAGTCGTCAATTGTAAGCGTCAATTTATTATTTACATTCCAGCAATCGTCAATTGTAATCGTCAATTTATTATTTACATTACAACAATCGTCAATTGTAATCGTAATTTTATTTATTGTAGTAAACTAATCATCAATTGTAAGCGTCAATTTATTATTTACATTCCAGCAATCGTCAATTGTAATCGTCAATTTATTATTTACATTACAACAATCGTCAATTGTAATCGTCAATTTATTTATTGTAGTAAAGTAATCATCAATTGTAATCGTCATTTTATTAATTACATTCCTTCAATCGTCAATTGTAATCGTCATTCTCTAAGAATCACACAACCATTATTAATTATCAATTGTAACTAGTTTCAGTCCAATAGTAATTATTAGTCGTAATCGTCAATTACAACGTTGCATTTTGACATCTCTCCTTGTAAATTGATCGGTCCTGCACGCCTCTAATTTAGCATAAACGTCTAGCTTCATCGACAGAGGATAAACTGTATTTAGATCCGATAAAACGGGATATTTTTCGCTAGGAATCATATTTATAGCATATATTTAGAATTTAGGAGCATTTTCAGGCTTATATTAAAATTATTTGATTTTAGGCTTAGATTAAATTGCACGGCTATTCCGTAAACAGGTTGATATTGCATAGTCTGGTTTTTTTTACTTCGTAGACGATTTTACACGTGCTGTGATGGTTGTAGTGTAGAGTAACGCTAATTTTTAGCTTCCGGCAAGTAGTGGTAGAGTAGAGTGCTGACTGAAAGTTAAACTCTACTGGAAAGTAATGTAGTGGTAGTCTTGATTAACGATCAAATAGAGTATTAGTAGAGTATAGTTGTCAAAGACAATTTTTGTTTGTAGTGTAGTGGTAAGCATTTAACCTGACTAATTGTAAGTCTTTAGAGTAGTGTAGTGTAGTGGAACATTGAATGACCACCTATGCTAATTGAAGTTGCAAGTTCGGTTCAGTTGCGGTTATTTTACACCAGGGAATTACAATTGTCTTCACAAGTGCAATTTCGGTGTACTTAAATTGCAATTACAAAAGCATTAAATACCTGTAATTACCGGTTAAGCACAACTGAAATTGAAAGAAATGCAATTGCAATTACAAGTGTGTGCACTGCAAAAAGTTGCAATTGAAAAAATACTTATCAAGTTAATTGCAACTTGCTACCGTTTCGATTTTGAACGCAAAATTCCACAAAATGCCTCAATAAGTCATTTTTCTCTAATAACCAATGTACATAATAATCACGCGTATTGTCTCAACAAGTGTAATAAATTACTGTACTGACTACAATTTTGTCGGTGATGAGATTCATCTAAGTGAATTTTCGATTAGCATCAAAATGTTCCCATTTGCACAAAATTATACAAAAATAGGCAAAATTTTATTTTAAGGGTTGTAAAGATTTTTTGAACTATGAAACACCTGTTTCATTATGCATAGCATCTAGATCATTTTATTTAATAAACTTTGTTCAATTGAGTGAAACATCCCGTATATCATCTTGCTACAAATCAAAAATGCACTGATCATTTTGCCTCTTTGTCGACTTTTTATACTGTATATCAGTTAACTTGCAATTACAAACTACTTGCACAAACTAATTGCAAGTTCAACTTCGGTTATTTGCATGATTTAATTGCCGCATTTAGCAAGTACCAGTTACGGTATTACTGGTACGTGCATTATCAATTATAATTGTAATTTCAAGTGCGGTTATTGCCAATACTTGCACCTAGAGCATCACCCCGTGGGATATTTTAGGCCCGTACACGCCCGCGGCCGTAAATGTTTACCCGTGCCCGCCCGGCCCGAAATTAAAGTTCAACAATAAATCCCGGCCCGTAAAATTTAAAAAAGCCCGTAGCCCGCTCGCTAATACCAGTGCAGCTTGTAGTGTATACTTTAGCATACATGCAATGTAATAAATCTACTAATCATTGTCAGATTTTTGTTCCGGGACTACAACTCTCGTGCAACATTTCATTCACCAATATGAGCATAATTATTTAAAAATTTACAGAAGTACGAAGTATTAATTTTCTCAATTTTTAGGGCAATACCTTTCAATTCAGCTACACTTAGCAGTTCCTTCGTTGCTGCCGTTGCAACGTAGACATGCTCTAAATTAAAGGTAGCTCTTACAGTATGCAATTCCCCCAAAGCAAATACTGTCGCTCGTGAAGACGTAAAAACTTTCACGTCAAACGCTTTGGGTATACAATTTTGAATGATAAACAACTTGGCCTGGAGAGACAAATTTCTGAAAAACCGGCCGACACATGATCCAAGATTTCCTAGACATGAAATATTAAAAAACAGTGTCTCATTTGTATACATATAATGATTAGCTGTAATAATTAATCATATTATTGATAGAATTTACTGTGTAAAACGTCCTCTGAAGACTTCAATCTATCTCTGCTCACTTCAAATCCCAGTTGCGCCAAGGTATCATCACATATACCATGGTTCTTAGCATCCGTTTTTGCCCCAAATTTATTGACAACTAAATTACGCATATATCGTTTACTAATTTGGGATAAAACCGATTGTGAGCTGGTAACATATTTACGCAATATTCCATTTGCAAAATAATACCGATTTTCAACATAGCGATGCTCGCTCTCTCAGTCTGGTGGTCAAAGGTCTTCCACCTCTGCCAACAACAATCAGAGTGAGGTAGTAGCTATGATACATAAGAATCTTATCCACAAACTATGGACTATCAAAGAAGATGCAACTGGTTCCATGTTGAATTCTTTCTTATTCGCTCAAAATATTCCCCCTCAAGTCAACAAACTCAGCAGCAGCAAAGAGCCTATCTACATACTCAAGTTCCAAAACTCCAGGAACCAACAACTTTTTAGATCAAGATGCAACTCACTACAAAATTCAGGAATCTCAGTTGGGGATGACCTAACTCCCCGTCAACAACAAATTCGCGCTCTGCTACTTTCCAAGAAAAGGGACCTCAAAACCCGTAACATCGAAAGTGTCATATATGCTAATAGGTAATTAATAATTCGAAACGCTTCGGGGGGGCGAACAATATCTGGAGATGGAAGGCATCTCTACCAGTGAAATCGAAGGCGAATTACAAGCCGAAACCCTCTCACCTAAATGTTCCCACTCAACAATAGGATCCAGGCGACCCCACTTCAAATCTGAACATGTGTAAAATCTTAAACTAGAATTGCAACGGTATTAACAATTTTTTAAATTTGTGTAAAACTGACCTAGCTTTGTCATTACACGCTGATATTTTGTCTGGCTGAAACCTGGCTTACCCAACCAGAATTTCATTCTAGCAGAATTGGACATGCCCATTTGTTTGGACCTCGCAAATATTATTTCCCAGCAAGTCCAAATAACTCTCCACGATAAAAAACTAGTTTAAAAAACTAGGGTAAGCCTTGGTACGATCAGGAGTGTCGAAAATCATGAGCAAACGTAATAACGAAGCTCAAACTGCTACGGAAAAATTACTCCATCATCACATTAAGACAGGAATATCATGATGCAGAAGTTATCCACAATAATCAAGTCCCGTTTCAGGTACCCAAAGAACATTTCTATTTTTTTGGAAGACGTTTAATCTTTTTAAATCCCGTGTGGATAGCACAAACCCGATTTCAGTAGAATCATGGGAGACGTTTTACTTGGATGTGATGCCCCCAAAACCTTCCGTAGTATGCCTGGAACAGCTTACAACCACGTACAATGATTTCCTAGACTCCTTTATAACCACGAGGGAACTCTTGACAGCTATAAAGTCCCTTAAAAACAACAAATCCTCGAGTACTGACGGCTTGACAAATTAGTTTTGGAAGTTTGCGACCTCTGATGTCTGTCCGCACTTGTTGTTTAACTCTTTTTTATTCTTAGGTAGTACGCCAAAGCAGTGGTCGGAAATTGAACGTTTTAAAAAAGGAGATAGATGCTTACCCGATAATTATAGAGGCATCGCCTTGATCAACGCGGTAACCAAACTCTTTACCTTTATCCTATATAACCGCCTCTACTCCTGGTGCGAAAGTAACAATATCCTTCCAGAAACTCAATGCGGGTCTTAGCAATCGTTCCAACAAAATTTTGCACCTCGGGTGGGAAACGTTTCGCTCTTTTCGCAGGCTTAACCCGGGTTTCTGACTCCCGCAACCACGAACTTCTTTGGAAAAAGCTGCCTAACGTTGGAGTCAGTTGTAATTTCATAAAAACTTTAAAGTCACTGTATGACAACGCTGTCCTCAAGGTTAGGCTAGGAAAAATCAACACTCGTGCCTTTGAGGTCTCCCAAGGGGTCCTACAAGGCGATATTCTTAGCCCCCTGCTTTTTGCGATAAACATATCTGACCTCGTCGAAGTTCTTTGATTCAAAAGGGGCTTCCCCAGTCAGCCTTGGAGGTACATATTCAGTCAATCATTTATTACTGGCGGATGACAATGTCATGCTCGCAGAAACCAAAGTATGTCTCCAACACAAAATTTCAATTTTAGATGATTGTTGTGATCGTAATTAGCTGGGGATGAACTTGTCAGAGACCAAGATAATAATCTTTCGAAAGGGGGTAGACGAATGGACACCTGGTCATGGTTTTTGAAAGGGGAAAAGATTGAAATTGTGTCCCATTATACCAGGGCTGGATATTCGTATCGAAATCGGAATTTGAATCGGTATTGAATTCATAATTTTCGGTATTTTAATCGGAATTAGTATTACCAAATACAATTTGTCCAGTATTTCTATTCGTATCGAATTCAAAACAAATATTCTTATTCGAATTGGTATTCAAATTATATTTAAATATTGTATCCGATATGCTGATATCGGATAGATCTGGAACATATTTGAATAATCCGCAAAAATTCAAATTCATATAAAACGTTTTTTATTTACACATGCATCCGCAGGTTTGAAATGTGCGGGTATGTTTATTTTTTGGAGATGCCTATTATGTATGTGCCCTTAGCAAATAATGCATAAGTATTAACTACCTGCCCATATCATGATTTATAGGCATGGCCTATACGTAACATTGAAACGTTGGAATGAGTACAAATCGGTTATTAGATGTGATATAGCACGCCGATCAAACCAGCTTAACAATGGGAAGGCGCAAGGAATCTCCAGTATTTAGTTATTTTGACTACAATATTAATTCGGACACATCTAAATGTAAAGATTGCTCTAAAGTTTTGAGAGGTCGGGTTGTGACTAATCTGAAAAAGCATTTGGCAGTTCACGAAAATCTTACTGAGGAACTTCAGGCAAGGGAATACAAAATAAAATGTACGTAAGGACAGCATTTTATGCATAAAAACATTGTTTTCACATTATCTACACAACCATTTAAAGTAGAATTCTCTATAAATGTTTATGTAGCGAAAGCAAATAAATGAACATCTTTTTCCCCAGAAAAATCAATTAAACGCCCTCGACTAGAAAATCCTGCTGAAATTCAACCGTTATTGGACGATTTTTTGAAAATCAAAAAACGAATTGTTGTGAATATTGACAAAGAAACTCACAAAAGCCTGCATTGAAATGGTTACCAAAAACGGCAGAGCCTTTTCTTCATTGGATGATTCAGGTTTCAGTACACTTACAAATCCGATTTTTGAGGTAACTACTGATTTAATTTAAACAACTATTTAATAGCCATAAGACTACGGAATAAAAATGAATTGTAGAATATTCCCAACAAATTATGAACGAATTTTCCCGGTAAGTTTTGCTTACAGTGAGACTGAACGTTGAAAATAATGAAAAAATATTTTATGATTGTGTAACTTGTGAATGAGAATCTTCCAATTGCTTTTCCTACGCAGAAACTCTTTCTAATTAATTGCCGTTAAAGAAATATTACAAGTAAACCATTTGTGCCAATTCATATCTGTATTTCATGTTTAGGCTTTAGATTTAACCATTAATCGAAGGACCATCAAAGCATTGGTTGACGAGGAAGCCCAAAATCAGAAGCACATTCTGAAGTCCATTCTTAAGAACAAGCTGTTGTCACTAAAACTGGACATCGCATCAAGACATCACCGTTCGTTTCTTGCCATTAATGTTCAGTACTGTCACAAAGACAAGCTATGCGTCTCAACTTTAGCAGTAAAGGAGCTACATGACAGACACACTTCGGATAATATAATTCAGACTCTCAGTAAAGTCTTGGAAGATTTTGAAATACGTAAAGGACAAATATATTCCGCCGCCACAGACAATCGATCAAATTTTGTGAAAGCTTTTTCAGATCTAGACCAGGATTATACCAGTGCAGAAATTTTAGATGATGATAATCTGGATGTCAATGAAAGTGAGGAAACTACGGACGAAGAAATCAATGATGAATGTGACGTTATGGACACAGTTGGAGACACATATTGTGTTGAATTTCTGAGATGCGCAGCACACACATTACAGTTGGCAGTATTAAAATTTCTTAAAAATAGCAACAACCAGAAAATTATTCTCTCGGCAAGAAAACTGGTTAGAATTTTAAGAACTCCAAATGTAAGGTACGTTCTTGCGTCACAAGGAAAATCCCCTCCAGTGATAAATGTGGAGACAAGATGGTCTTCGACACACGATATGTTGGATTCGCTTTTGAAATTAAAGGAAACATGTATAGAGCTGGAAAATTCAAAAGTATTAAAAACAAACTTAACTCCTCACAACTGGAACTGTGTTGAAAATCTGGTTGCACTATTAAAACCCGCTAAAGTCACAACCATGATTTTTCAAAACGAATTTTTGACTGCTAGTAAATACTTCCATAGTAGTATTCACACATTAAATAGCTGTACATTAATGTAATTTAGGAACAATTATTAATTAATAAATCAAATTTTACAGGAGAATTTTATGAATCCTGGACAAAATTGAAGTTTGACATTGAAGCCCATAAAAATCCGCAGTCCAAATTGTTTCTGGATCTAATTGAAATTCGGAAGAATCAGCTACTCCAGCAAGATGCTATTTTGGCTGCCCTGTACATGTACCCACGTTATAAATCACTTGTTAACCCATCCGATGTATTTTGTTGTTCCCTTGAATTCCACTTATTCGAAAATTTCAGGTATGAAATCTGATAAATACTTTTTTACAATTTTTGCAGGTGCCTCGAGTTCGGGAGTTCATCATAAGCGTCGCAAAAAAGCGTCGGTTACTACTGATCAGGCAAGAAAATGAATCAGACGAGTATGTGGCTTCTATTGATTTAGAGATTCCTGGATGCGCAGGCGATCCTTACGAGAGTCTTCTGGTTAGCAGCGACAGAACTATGCGTACTGATGCTCGGGTAAATGGTAAGTAGTCTTTAATTATTTTTTATCATGCTTTTTTAAACCATGGTTTGCTGTTGACGTACATAATAGCAATGCTGTTATATAAAATTTTTGACGAGAACAAAATGAGGATCACGTTACTCCGGGAAGAACTGACAGAATTCGAATCCATTACTAGGCTAAAAGATAGGCAGATTGATGTTTTCAAGTGGTGGGGTGAATCAAGTTTCTCCATTATCCTGCGCAACGTAGCTAATGTTTTGTTGAGCATACCCGTTACTTAGGTTTCTGTAGAGACTTTTTTCTGGACTGCGCTACATTCTCAACGATTATCGATGCTCCCTTGCTGAAGAATCGATCGAAAATGTTATGTTTCTAAGAGTTAATGCTGGTTTGTAGATCGTTGCGTGATTTAACATGCATTAGAATTTGATTATTTTTAAATTTGAATTACATTGGAATTCAATCATAATATTCGAATAAATTTAATCGGTATTTAAATATTCGTAATGCAATGTATTTAAAATCGGATTAGAATCTGCTCCAAGTAATTGTAATTAGAATTGAATTCATATTTTTCGAATACTCCAGCCCTGCATTATACATACCTGGGGGCCAAGTTTTGCGCAGTTCCTTGTTTCGAAAATCAGCTAAAGTCACGAAACGCAAAGCTTTGGCAACTATAGGACCCACCGATAAAATGCTTAGTGCCTCCAAGAATGACTCGTGGAACTCAAGTTTAATCATTTGTAAAAATGAATGCACCCCGATATACGGATCAATCATGGGGCATGCGCAGGGCTTTAAATCGTGCAGGTTATAATGTGTTACAGCAAACCAGATTTCCCTGCGGAGCGGGGCTGTTTACTTATCTGCGTAAATAAGTACAAAAGGTAAAAGGGCATATTGTAAAAAAGCACAAACAATGAAAAAGCTTCCTCTCTACTAATTCCGAAGAGTGGGCCGTCTTCGTCTTGGTTTAATACGGACTTGAGATTCAAATTTACGCGTTAAATAAATTGTTACAATAATTTTTAAAAATTTATTTTTAAAAATAAATTATTAAAACATTACACAGTAGCAATAGCGGCGGCATTGTCACCGGCAGACATTCACCACCGAGACGGCCCACTCTTTTAAATTAGAAGAGAGAATTACATTTTTTAAATTAAAAAATAAATTAATAAAGCAACATACAGTAGCAAGGGCGGTGAAATTGCCACAGTCAGCCATCCCGGGGTCTCGCGACCATAGATGGGCCTTTCTGTCTCACTCTGCGTCTTTGCGTGAGGGATAGAATATAATCTACTGACACTCTTCCTCGTCATCATTGCGTGAAACGTTACGGATTGTCTTGTCCTCACCCTCGTAAGGTGCTAATTTTAAAATACCCCCTCCCTCCCCCTCATGAGTGCCCTCGTCATTTTATACTACGCGTAAACAACTCCCTTACAGTTGTCTACAATCCCTGTCCTTTCAAATAACTTTTTCGCGGACGCTTGGTTAAAATATGACAGCTTTAAAATGTATCATCCTGAATATTGAATTTCGCTTCTGAAGTAATTGTAAAGTCGAGGGAGTAAATGAGTGTGAATTTATTACAATTGGACACTTTTGACTATGCTTTGCTTTTCTTTAATTATTAATTACAATGTTGATACCCTTTGAAATTGAAACGGAGGAACCCCATCGGGTTCCTCCGCCTGTGTTTGGAAAATCTCAACTTTTCGGGGAGAATGGGCCCATTATTCTTATTCTTGCACTTGAGTTCACATAATGTCAGCTGACATTGCGAGACTCAATCTGTCAAATTTTATTTTTTCAACACAAAAGCAACTACAAAGTATTCCTAGAAATTTCGCATGTGATATACGTAACTATGTTTATATAAGATACGAAAATTTATCACTTCCACGAAAAACAAATAAAAAATTTAACTTCTATGATACTCTAATAGGAAGATTTCACAAGTACGTTACATGCTAATCTAACTTTTTAAAGGTAAACAGGACGACCTTTAATCTTTTTGGAATTAAATTTGGATTTTTGTGCCGGGCACGACCGAGTACCTAAGCTTACATAATATTTCATCCTATCCCGTAAAGAATGGGGAGACGGTTATTTGTTAGATTACTGTAAGTGAATTTGGCGAGTAGTGCTTGCTACACAACAATGTCTGAAAGATTTTCGCATAAAGGTTCCGGTAAGGTAATGTCATGAGGGCCTATATGTGCCCTGTGCCTAAAAAAATCATTTTGGCTAAATAATTTTAATACTAGCAGATCAAGTTGTTATAGTGTTGGTGTTATTGTGGAATGGGGGTTATCTACCGACGCAGGCCATTGATCCGCTCAAAGAGAATCTTATATAAGGTTTTAACAGGATACCATGTTTCTTCCCCAAATTACACTAAATTCAAATGAGGGTACCCGTTTGTTTTATAGGAAAGTAGGCATTTTGTTATCAAAATCGTTTTTACTCTCTCAATGCAGTGTAAAAGTATCTGTCGACAAAACTGAGGATCAGGGGGAACTACAGGGTGAATGGAATGGTACTTATAGAGTTAATAGTGTGGAGCCCGAAACATATAAACTTTGAGAGAAGGAATGTTAAAGTAAAAATTGTCGACACTGAGCATCAAGACAACATACTTGATGACAGAAACGGGCCATGATTTTTTCAGGTGTTTATCGATTGTAAGCATTTTAATTGGCTTTTATTCTGTCTATCTAGACTATTATCCAGCAGGTTTTAATGTTACAACAAACCAAGACGTCAAGCAAATTTCCCTACGGAGCAGGGCTTTTGCTAGTTTTGTATCATTTGTGGACGATCTAGAAGTGAAACACGACATGATTCTGTCAAAATCAACCATGAATCAACTCTTGGGCGCAACGACGGAACGTGAGGTGGTGCGAATTTTGCTCCTTCATTTCTACGAAGTCAAGGTTATTCGAGGCTACACTTTAAATTGCAAAATGTGAGCATACAGAACAATACACTTTTTTATTAAATATGAGCAGTTCTGTTAAATCCACGTATTTATACATTTTATTATATATGCCAAAGCACCTACCAAAATGATTGAACCACATTATGTCAAGCTCATTGAATGTAAACCAATACTATATATATCTACAATTAATCTTACTGTAATTATGTTTCGAATTTAGATGCCGGTATAAACATGCTTAGGAATTGATTTTTTTGTTTTTTAGCGGCTGTATTTTTACTCTTTCCTGTTTCGAAGGAAGTCAAGAAAAACGATCCTGGTGTTTATGAAATTCTTTTGGAAAAAAAGAATACGAATTGCAGGTGTAGTATTGCTACATTGAAACAATATATTAAGGGTCATTACAACAATAAGTGTGAAAGGAAGGCGACCCCTGGTGCCTCGAAGAATGAAAAAAACAAAAGCGCCGACGTGAATCCGACTTGGATGATACCGTGTAAATGCATATTTATTTCATACGGGTCAATGTAAACAAGTAAGTATTACTTAAACGAAATAAACATTTCCCAAATAGCACACGACGAGTTTAACATAGCACGGGTTTCGTCTCAGTCGGGGTTAAACTCGTTTCTAACAAAGAGACGTTTTTAAATTGTATTTGAAAGCTGCCTGTGACCAAAACGTTAATACTCAAACTGGTTTCTTCTTGGTCTCCACAAAATATACTGGCAATGTTTTTAAACCGTCTTTACGCTCATACCATTCACGGTGCTAAAATTGCATGTTTACAAAGAAGGGATACCGTTATAAATGGCTGAAATAAGCTGAATCAAGGAACTTCCATTTGCATTTAGGCTGATCTGAAGTGCAATTGATCTTCCATGCGGTCTTCAAGGATCTACTCTAAAGCACATCATAGACGCATCATGAAAAGGCGAACAGAAGATCTATTGGTAACCGTCAGCACAAATAAAGGTGATAAATTAGGTCAAATTAATTCAAATGTTTGTTCAAAACCTCTTGCAGCCAACCATGAAAATACTAATGTTCCAAATATTGCTTCGCGAATTATTTCCCCCTGGACAAATACTGGAAATACGTCTAGAAATCCAAATTGTACAGAAGTTTATGTTGAAGTTAGTGAAATTGACTCAAGTGGCTCCGGAAACGACACGGCTGACGTGGATAATGCCCAACATGATTGGGCTATTTGGGCTGTTAAAAATAAAGTTCCGCATATACATGTAAATGAGTTGCTTCAAATACCTCGAAATTTTAAGCAATTGATTAATTTACCCAAGGAAGCCCGAACGTTAGTTTCCACGACAAGAAAAACTTTCGTGAAAAAGTTATTCCCGGTCATTTTGGATTAGCAAATGGCTTAAAAAATTATATTAAAAGTTTTCCACTTGCTGATACTTCATTGAATCTTCAATTTAACATTGACGGCATCCCTATTTCAAAAAGCTCCAACAAACATTTTGTGCCAATTTTGTGCTACATTGTTGACAGTGACATTAATCCATTTGTGGCTGGACTGGTGTGGAGAAAAAGGTAATCCAGAAAATGTGAATGACTTTCTTTGCGATTTTGTGGAAGAAAGCAAACGTGTCATTCAAAATAGTCTAAATATTAATGGAACAGCATACCTAATTAAGATTCAATGCTTTGTATGCGATATTCCAGCTCGTGCGTTTGTCAAGTGTACGAAAGGTCACACTGGCTATTCACGTTGTGGAAAGTGCATAATAGAAGGAAACTATAGCTTCAGAAATAAAGAAGACTATCAACACTATACAGGAATAAGCATTACAGAAGATCTACCCATAGATTTAATTAAATGTTTTCCCGTCGAATATATGCACCTAATTTGCTTAGTTGTTGTCAAAAAACTAAATCGTTTGTGGTTAAACGGAAAAGTTTCTAAATTCAAGCTTTCCACCGCCCAGTCCCTACAAATTGCAAGTCATTTAAAGAAACTAAGTTCAGTGACAAGTATAAGTTTCAACAGACCGCATAGCTCTCTCGATGAAGTGAAACGATGGAAAGCAACCGAATTTAGACACGTTTTACTATATTCCGGACCTGTCGTTTTGAAAGGAATTTTGCCATTACAGCACTATCAACATTGTTTAGTTTTATATGTCGCTATAACAATACTGACAATTCCGGTACTATGTAATCAGCACAATCAATAAGCAAAGGTATTGTTGATTTATTTTGTTGAACATTTCGGGAATATTTTTGGAAAATACAATATTTCCATTAATGTACATTCGTTGTTACATTTAAGCGAAGATATTCTGCAATTAGGTCCTATAGATACATGCAGTGCATTTTGTTTCTACAATTACCTCGGATTTCTAAAATCTCTGATTAAAACAATACTGGCGAATTGCAGCAAATTCATAGAAGGCTGCATGAAATAAACGCGTTTCAGCCAAGTACGACAGCTTATAAAAGACACAAGTATAAACAATCCTTGCCCGGTTCACTACCAGTTACTTGTGGGCCTCCATGTTACGAATATATAAGATTAGGTTCCAATATTTAAATATCAGATTTGTCCCGCGATAACTGCTTAGAATTGAAAAATGGGAATATTTTGTAGTCCAAAACATATGTATTTCAAAACAGTCTCGACAGAAAGTCCTAGTTGGCTACAATGTGCTCATGTGCTGTCAAAAATTTCTTTGAATTTCCATGCAACTCCAAACTAACTGGATCTTTTGTAATAAAGACTGTCGGTGAATTGCAGATCTACTCGCTTTCGGATTTTAAGATTAAGCGTCAAAATTACACGCTAACGGACTCGCGGACCGTATCAAACTACATTGTTTCCACTGGTGCTGTTTGAATAAGGAGAATGTCCAGTTTTGTAGAATTCACTAAAAATGAGGGCGTAGCAGTTGTTCCTTCGATTTAAATTAAACAAAACAAAATTGATTGTCTGTGGCCACCAACAAAATCCGCAGAATTTATCAATAAAGCTGTGAAGAACCTATCTCTGCCTGCGGAGGACAAGGAATGGCCAACTTGTAAATTGAAGAGAATTTTTCGTTCTTACGGTAATTATATATAAGCATTACTGTAAGCACCAACGTAAGTATTAATTGGCATTTCTGGATTAAATTTTATCCATTAAATCTTCAAATTTCAATTCAAATTTTGATTCTGTTTAGAACTAAAAAATTTGGTTACTGGAAGACTTATCAAAACAAATGCCCAAGCATTTGCGCGATAAACTTTTGTGTTTTCAAAGGACGTTTCTAATTTATAATATTATGATTGAGAAAAGGTTCGGATAATTTGTTGTGAAATCATATATGAATTAATCTTCGGTACTTTCCGAGTGTGTATCAAATGATTGCCTTTGATTGTGTGGATTTGAATATTAAAATGTCAAATGAAATTGCTCAATTATTATATATAGATACGTTCGACAAAGCGCGCAAAGATCTTCCAAAAGCTACTAAAAGTTTGATTGGGGTAGTGACACTGAACCGGAAGGACGCAAAAGAAAGCGAACGCAGACTTCACTGAAGGAAAAGTATTTGGAAAGTTCTGATGCTTCTCAGCAATTGCGCACAAAAATCGGAAAAATCAACACGATATAACGTTACCTCCACCGCCTCAACCAGTGACCGCAACTGTCACGATTGAGTCCGACTTTACTATGGAGAAAAGAACCGATTCTTCCAGAGTAGAATGTGATCGTAGTAGTAGATTCTGACCAACTATCTGAAGGATTTTCTTTGGGAGCCCAGGAAAGAAGTACGGACTCTCAAATTCAGTTTGGTATTGAAGGTTCCATTTTGCCCATTTCTTCAGGAACTAGCCAGCATACTGTGGCTTCCGCATACGATGGATTGTTGCCAACTAAATTAGTAAATTTTCGTGATCACGCATTAATAAAATGAAGTTCACATATAGTTTAGCTGAATAACTCCATGTTTGACCGCGGAATTTAATGTTTCCAATATATCTCGCATTAATGCACAGAAGTAAAAAGTTAATAAATAATAAATAAGTGGAATCATTGAACTCAATTTTCATTGTAGGTTCTAGAAGGACTTCGACTTTAGAGATGGTAATGAGCCAACTCTGAAATACAGGAATCTGTTAGAAATGTGCATGCAAAGATTGATTCAGTTCAACTGGGCAATGATCCGGAAAACGATTCTGAATTTGAAGATGACGATTTTAATCCTGCGGAAACTGTTGAATATCTCAAAGCTATAAGTAAACAGGTCACACAGGATACTGTTTTCAAACGAAAATTGATAAAAAATCTAATGGCAAATATATGTATATTATTAATATTTTTGTACTATAACGCTTCTCTTTTAAATTTCAGATTAGTCATTTGTCCCGTGTTGGTGGACGCAACTATTCAAAGTTTCTGTACAGAATGCTAGCGGAGCTTATGTCCGATAAAGTTGCATCAAATGTTAGCTACAAGGGACAACGCGAGAAAATGTGCTTTGAGTATTTGCGATTGAAATCCTTATTTTTAAGATACGTATTTATTAAGAACGCTTTAAGTAAGGTGTATAGTGCAATGATTTAACAATTTGCATTTCTGGTTGACAAATTGTTTTTATTATAGCTTGTCTGAAAAAGAGCCCACTCACTCTAAAAGGTTTGATGACATTTGATGTGGAAATTGGAATCGGAGACTGGTTAAAGCGAGCTAACCAACGTTTGGAAAGAAAGTGCTGCTTTAAATTACTCCGTATACGCCAAATGATGTTGTATACATTCGGTGTTAAATATTTTATCTCTTCCATTCATAGATTTAAAGAGTTACTTCCAGCACACTACGCAGGATGAGAATGTAAACTGCAGTGATGAAGATTCAGTAATTCAGCATGTATACAAACAATTATTTACTTCTTTAATTAGCAATTATCACTTGTTTCTCAATAGATACAATAGCACGGTGAAAAGACTTATCAGTATCGAATATGTGTAATCGATCATAGCTTGTCTCGCACTGCTACCAATACAGTTGTTACATGTCCACACTGTTTTTCATTCCAAAATCATAATCATTACTTACATTATAAAGCATTGATAGTAATAATCATATGACTTGACGTAACATAATTTCAACTTTTTAAATAAAAGTTAATAACTTTTTCATTTAAAATTAAACAATATTACATTTTTAAATTATTTACAATAATTTAACTCAGCTTTTATAATCATTCAATCTACTCGACAACAGCATCCATTTTAAACTTACATTTGTATACTTGTATACAATACATTGTAATTCAGCAGCCATGCTTTAATACTTTTGTTTTTAAATATAAAATTATATTTCTTGTTTTTCTCATTGTATAAAATTTACGATTGCTTTGTTAAATAAAAATTAATATTTCGAAGATTCGTTAAATATGGTTTTTTTGTCATGTATCATTTAATTTGATCATTTCTACATATGGAAGTCAACTGGCTTTGAAACGAAAACAGTGCCAGTAATGAATCAATTATGCCTAAGTTTTAGTCCACTCACGCACCAGTTTAGTACCAGAAATGAGACGTCCGTGATACGCCTCGAGGGGTCTCATCTGCTGGTGTTATATAAACGTTTCTGTTCTGTTGGAGACCAAAAGAGTATGAGTTGGTGTACCAGTTGCTCTTCATATTATATGACGTCTAAAACCTGTCGTGTGCTATCTGGGTTATCTTGAAACGCCAATCTTGCTGAATATGTAAATCGCATGCAATTAAGTGCACACTATGTTTTGGTAAATCCTAAATACAATTTTATTTAATATTAAAATAATATCAATGAGAGACAATCATAAGTATGTAGTTGGCACTTATTAATGGGTATACAACAATCATTTCTCCAGTAAGTATTCTCACTCATGATTACGAAGAGTATTCTCCTGAAATGTCATGCAGTTTGTATGAAGGGTATACAAGTGTGACATATTGTTATAACTATCCCAGTGATTTCACAAAAGAGTGTAGTATAAGTTTGAAGGGTTCGTCAAAGTGTGTGCATGCATATTCTGGTACGCATAACTCTTAATACCTAATATGAGAAATTCGCATACCTCAAAACCAGGGTTGCACAACTGAAAATGCCATGGCATTTTCGGCATTATGCCTGCCAAAAATGCCCTGGCATTTTGGGAATTTTGGGCATATTCAGCCTAGAGCAGGCATTTTTGGCATATACGCTCCAATTTGTTTACTATATGGCTTTAGCTACCTGCTAATTTTGCAAAATAAGTCACAAAACATTATTTTGCAAATAATTTTAATATTCAACTGGATTACATGATAAAATTATAGAAACAAACGGTTGAAACCTGGAGCAAGTTGGTATAGACATATTTATGGAAAAATAATAATAATTCTATTGTACTCATTTTGTTGTAAGAATTTGCGTGTACACCGTGTCTGTAATTATTTAGACTTCAAGAAAAAACATATTCGGGCAAAGATGCAACACAAAAAGATACAATAGTTGTTAAAAGATGAAAAATATTATTGTGAGCTTCAAAACTCGTCATCATCTAAATGTATTTATTGTTACATTTTGGACACCTGGAATTATTACACTGGTTTACTAGGGTTAATGCAATTTTCAAAGTCGACACAAAATTTGCTACGGAAGCTCCAAGTTTTTACATTATCAAAATACGGAATTTATGCTGGCACTGTGCAAATTGTTCTTTCCAAATCATAAAGTTGTTTCTAATGTACAGCGTTGAATGTTTGCAACTCCGTTGGGGTTAAAATCGTTTAAGGATTATTGAAATAACCAGTGGCCTAAAGTAACGAATTAGACGATTTAAATTCTTTTTTACGAAGACGATTTTTACTGATTCGCAGAAATTAGAATTTTCAACTTTTGAAAAAATTAGTTTTCGTAAAAAACGCAAAGCGTAGATATGCACTTACCCCCACCCCCCCTTGAAAAAAAAAAGATTTAAGGATAACTTCTGCACCCTTTGACCAAATCCGAATATTAAGGGCTTAAAGTCAATGACAGAATTTGTACAACGTCCAATGCTTAACGTACATCTTCAGCGTGTATAGTTAACGAGATCTGAAGCTGTTTATACCTAAGTTTTTTCAGTCTACGGAATTGCCTATCCTAATACATTGCAGTTTTTTAAAGGTCTTCCCCCACAACAACTTTGATAAAAATTTGCACACATGACTCTAATTATTCCAAATGTGCAAAATCTTATGATGTGCGACCAAGGGCTTGGACCCATAAAAATTAATTACTTGAAAATGCGAATTATGGTTGTCATAATCATAACCTTCAATATTCAAGACGTAACTTGAAGTCTTCCAATATTAACAACTAATTAAATTATTTGAGCTTCAAAGAAGTCAAGAAAATTTTGAAAACAATATTGAATAAAAAATGAAGTTTTAAAAAAACCAAAACGAAGCTGCTTTTACGACTCTAAATAGGGAAAAACTAGCATTCGGTACGGGAGGAATTACAGCAATAATGAACGATACAAAGCATCTCGGGTGCTACCGAATAATATATTATGTATACGTATGTGTTTGCACCCGAGATGCTTTGTATCGTTCATTTGTGCAACCCTGCCTCAAACTGCATTTTTTTGTATAACATTTTTCAATACTTACACATGCTTCGACTGTGGTGCGGGATGTCAGCATACGAACTTGCAACGAACTTCTGATTCTGGTAAGTAATGTCATAAGTGTGAACGTAGAATTTGGCTCCGTTCAAGTGAATTGTACATTTAGAATTACGCCTGGCATACCAGCAGACTGTAAAGAGACTGAGTTCCAACTCTGGGCTTGTACCGATGAACATGGAGCTAATTTTTTTCTGGCTGAGTCTCCAGTCGAAATTGTGGGCAATCAAAGATCCTTTCTGTGAGGGACAAAATCAAATTTAGTAAGGAAGTATACTTATAGGAATCAAAATATATACATTATGCAGGTTCTTTTATCGAGTTATGACGTTACGGCTTAAAAGTAACTTTATTATGTGTGAGCTTACGTTTCCGAAACTTTTATAGTCTATGTAACCGTGATAGTTCATATTCCCATTTGCTTCCTCATTGCTGAAATAAATCCAGTTGTGAAAGCCAGAGACACCCTTTTTCAACTCTCCCAAGAACACATGTTCGAAGCCAGATGATCCGACGCTACCAGTAGAACGAGAGTATTGACCGAACCAGATGCGGTGAAATTCACTCCGGATATTTGCTTCGGTTAGAATTTTCTTCGAGATTAGAAATTGACAAGCTAGTTGAAAAACGGGGGTTTCAAGCAATGCATCAATGAATGCATTTTCTTCCTGAATTTCTTGCTCAGTTACCACTTCATCGCTGCCGACTTCCGCTATATAGTTATCGTATAGGGCCCTTAGCAAGGAAATGGTCGGGGTGTTTAATGCCTCAGATTGGACGGTCAACAATCTACATAAAATCGTATGTACTGCTTCCTAAAACTTTTTCGTATACAAAGATGGCAGAAATTATTTCATATATTTGTAACTAACGGTAGAGGGGCTTTGTCCTCTGTAGAAGCTGAATTAGTTTTTCCTTGTGTATCCACTGTTACTAAGGAATTTACATTATTTGCGGATTCAGCGGAATGAAGACTTTCAGACAAGTTTATCAATTCATCATCAGAAATCGGATCTATATGGTTAACAAAATGTTTCAATTAAGGTCGTAGAACATGCAAAATATATTCCTTTTTATCATTTGCTTGGGAAAGGTATATTTTTTACATGTCAAGTTAAAGAGTTACTCAACATATAATTTCCACCTGAAAATACATTATTCACCAAAAGACTCGCTCTCTACAAATGCTACTGGATGAAGACACTTATTTGTTTTATGAATTTCTGAAATCTTTTTCTACGTTTGTACATTATTATTGATACACACCTGGATTGGTACCCCCACCGGCGCACTCGGCAATGTAGTCTGGACAACAGTCACCATAGGTTACACAGGGTCTATAAAATTCAATTTATTACTTAAATATATTCGATCGCCATCGTTACCAGTATTTACTAGAATTTCGGGTAAAAAGAGCAGCTGGTACGGAATGCAGATAAAAAATAATGCTAACTTGTTGCATTGGCATGGCCAGGAAGTATTCAGAGGAGCTTCACAATTTCCTTTGCAGGAAGTCTGACTATTGCCTGAACAGAGCTGCGAGTAATCATTGCAGCAGTCCCCGAACTGATCGCAATAAGGCTTGCAAAGAAAGGAGATATTATAGTATGCTAAATCTTAAACGATAAATGTGACAAGTGACAACATACCCAATTGCACTGACAATCATAGTTGGTATCCACACCGCTTACGTTACACCTGTCTTTACATGAATCCTGTCCGACAGCGTCAACTTCTAAAAGAACAAAATAAAATTAATTTGCACTACAGAAAGAAACTAGATACATAGATTTTCTGGAACTTTTCCTGCATTCAATTTTTTGTTCTCCTCTTCAAATTATTACCTGTACTGTAAAATACAGTTGCGGCAAAAACTACGATAGTTGTCGCCACGGCGAAGCTTAATTTTGATGCCATGATACTTCTATATTAAAATTCTCTACCCAAGCTCAACAATGAAAACAATGTATTTTATTTACAATAACATCAGTCCAGGAAGAGGTTTATACACAAAGCGCAAATTCGTTATCAATACCAGGAAGTCTCGTGAATTGTAACACTGACAAGGTAAGATTTTGGAATGGTACAAGCGGATTCATACTAAGCATAGCTCATGTTGTACACTCTAAAAAATCCGGAGTAAATATGGTTCTATTGGGACAGTTCGTTATTCCTCAACAGGAAGAGAATGAAAACGTATCATGGGCAGTACTATTTTTACTCTGCCATGCTGATTACTGAAAACTAAGCCCAGCCGTTCTAAAATTGACTCTGCTTATTTTATTCATGTGAGGGACGAATTATTTTACTCCGGAAAAAGAATAAAAACATATCCATAAATATTGCTAATCTTATGCCACATGTAATGTTATTTTTATTCCGGTTGGATGTATTTTAATCCCAATAATCAGTAGAAGATTTTACGTTGTGGTCCGCGTACAATGCGCAGATTTTCGCATACGCTGAACTCAGCGTACGAGCGCAATCACTGCAGTACTCTACGCGAGAAACCGCGTACATAGTTAGAATTTGCCTTTACGCGGGTGGCAGCGTATAAGCGCAGAATCTGGTACACTGCTAGGGATGATGAAGTTTAAAAGGTATTGCACCGCTCTCTCAAATTGCTAACCTGTTTATAATAATTTGTACTATACTGTACATAAAGTTAAACGAATTCTTTAACTAGTTTTCAAAATTAAATTAATCAAGGTTTAATAATCGTCGTCTACTTCTATAAAAACATATATTTTGTCAAACATGTAAATTTTTTTCATTTAGTGTAGTTTCATTTGTGGAGGAAAATCTTTCATCTTGGTAAAACATTTTTGCTTCAGTTAATGTGCAAGTTTTCCAATGTCGTCAATTATTTGAATAGGAATCTCTCAGTACTAAAAGAAGGATGACCATGGCTCAATTTTTTAAAACTTCGCGCGAAGGGAGGAGTTTAGCTCTTAGCTACGAAACAGGAGAGCACATAGCTAAGCGTCGCGCAGTACAGTAGAGAACAATAATTTATTACAAAAGCAACGTAAACGCGCTTTATAGTTTCGCGAGTACAAATTACCATAAAGCTAATTAGCTTTCATCCGGTATATGTACCGATGCCATCAAAACATTATACAATAGCAAGCGCGGTGACATTGTCACTGGCAGCCGTCCCGGAAGACCCTTGGGCTTTCATAATACTACAATTTGGCGTAAGGTTTGCTACTGTATGACGATACCCTGTAAAAAATTTAGGTCTCGGGTAATAAAATGTTAACTAAGGCTCTCAGATTGCAGGTCAAAACTATTTTAAGGGTTAGAGTCAGGGTAAGAATTATTTTATTAATTCACCTCTGATTGTAATCATACGAAAGTGTATTTCAGAAGCAAAGGTCATCATTTACAAAATATTCGATTTGAAAAAAATCGTTTTGGCAAAATAATTTTAATACTAGCGGATCAAGCACTAGACTGCGTCGGTGTTGTTATAAGGAAATCACAGTTATTTACCAACGCAGGCGGTGGCTTGATCAACTAGTTATTTTATATGTGATTCATTTGCTCATTTTATAAAAAATATAAAATTTTTATGATAAATTCTCCTAAACTTTTATAAATGTTAATATTTCATTTCTGCCGAAAAATCTTATTGGCACAGTTGAATCGTAAAGATTAACATTATTATGTATAAATTAACATTTCAATTTTCTCGACATAATTATTTTGACTGGCATATATAAATAGCCTAACCCTGCTGTCGTTTTAGTAAGCAATAATACATTACCACATTGCACACGAACCCCACGGTGAAATTTAAATCTGCACAGTGAGTTTGTTCAGTTTTTCACGTGCTTTTCAACGATGATATAAAATTCTTTGTCGGAGTTAAAATCGTACTGCCGCCACGTTTTAAAAACTTGGAAATAAATTATATGTGAATGCATATTGTACGTTGTAACTTGCGTACGAAATTCATTGGAGCACGTTGAGGACAGCGTACAGTCAGTACAGACGTAATTACGCTGAACACGGCGCATAGTACTGCAGTGACTGCGCTCGTATGCTGAGTTCAGCGTATGCAAAAATCTGCGCATTGTACGCGGACCACAACGTAAAATCTTCTACTGATAATGCAGCTTTGAATTAGTTATGGTAGTAGGAGTAGTTATGTTTGTACGGTAATAAAATATTATTCTACGTGATTTTTTGTTAGTTATTGAAAGTTAAGAATATAATCAAAAATTAATAATCATTTATTCAATATCAACTAAGCATCCATTACAAAGACTTTAATGGTAGCGACATATTTTTATGGGTGTGTATAACTGATACAATAAATTCATTGTGAAAGGAAAGCAGACAGCTCAGATACAGCTGGGGAAGTGGACACTTTTGCATCGTATCGTAGATGTGATAATCGAGAAACTGCCAGACACTAGAGCAAGCAACCGGAAATGTTAAGTTGAACACGTAAAACGTCTTGAAGGCTAAGTCCACTGTAAGGCTCCTCACAACTCAAGTTATCACGTTATTTGAACTTGAAGTTGTACTTCAAATTGAATTTTCAACTCAATTTCGGCCTAGTAGTTGTATTTGACCATTTGTAAATCAATTTTTTAATCGACAGTCAATTACCGGAAACCAACTTGTAGCTTCACTATTAGAAGTTGACAATTACAAGTAGTAATATTTGTACAAATTGAAGTTAAATTGAAATTGACTTGAAGTTGATTTAAATTGAGACGAACAATTTAACGTGCCATTAAATACTTCTACTTAATATCAAAATAAAAAATATGGTTTGTAACATGCTCGTTTATTCCTTTTAACACGTAAAATTACAAGAAGCTGCACTTAATACCAGTTAGGTAAAACTAAGTTTCGCCGAGGAGCTTTTTAGAAACAGCTATTGATTTTTGCTTCAAAAACTCCAAAATGGTTTCCAAATTTCAGACAACTCTAAACTCCGTCGCTATGCTTGCTAATGCTTGCTAATGCTCATAATGCTTGCTAATGCAAAGGATTTCTTTTTGTTCGACTATCTTCGACATTTTTCTCGAACCATCTTACGAGTCTCCATTACCAACTAAATCAACGATTTTCTCCCTTTCTCCAATCATAATAAAAACATTGATTAAACCCATGAATTATTTTAAAGTCATTCTAGATTATGTACGAAGCTATGTTATGGAGCTTTGAGTTGCAAACAGCGCTGCGTAGTATATTTTTTCGTTAAAAATACCGGTGGATTCACGCAACTTACTACAAAGCTTTTTCCAACGAGCATATTTAATTCATTCATAAGTTGTCAATTAATCAACTTCAACTGTCAACTATTTGTACTTCAGCAACTTGAAGTTGAATTGGCTATGCTTCTCAAATGAAAAGCTTTATTTGGTAGTTGAATTGAAGTTGAAATTGAATGGTCAACTAATATTTTGTTTCAAATTGAAGTTGATTTCAATTTACAATTTAATTATTTAAATAAATTGAAGTTGACTTGAAGTTGTAATTGAAATTGTAAGTTGCAACTACTACTTGAAGTTGTGAGGAGCCCTAGCCCACTGCTGATAGTAAAGTTTCTGTTTGAATAGCCCGATGCTCAAATACTACAAAAAACTCTTGCAAATCCAAATTAGTCAAGTTCCCCTTGCAAACAACTTTTGCTGTTAGAACCTCACTGGTTGCGGAAAGCTGTTCGATGTTCGCCAAAGGCTAAAAACAAAAATCATTAGCATAGTAAAAAAAATTAAATAGAATTTACCATGCAACTAAAATATAATAAACATATACATTTATAACTTCAATGAAAGCTTTGGCACTGTCCACCGTTGTTACGTTTTTGACCTTTGAGCGAAAGAGCGCTGGCAGCATGAAATATGCAGCAATTGTGTTTGAATTCTCTGTATAATATTTAAAGACATTTTCATAAACATAAAAATCTAGAATATGATAAGCGTTATTAAGTTCTGAATATATATATTTATAAATATTTCGAATATTCCTACAAATGTACAATATTTACCTCCATCAACAATTCCAAACTGACGTAAGGACTTCTTCTTGCATAAAGTAAAAGCAGCGATTTTTTCAGCTGCTTCAGTCCATTTTGATGATAGATTATCAGAAACTAGAGGGTAGCACAATTGGAAATCCTGCTGAATCTTTTAAACAGCATAATATAAATTAATAATTTTAAATACAATAATTTATGTGAATATAAATGTACGCACACAGGTGAGATAGATAGAAATGTTAACCAAAACTTACTGCCCCAGAGGTGTCTAGCATTCTGGGCCACTTTTCGAAAAACTCATCAAAATCCAGATCCCTACGACATCTTAGTATAATTTGCCGCCTTACTGGAAATGTAAACAATCGAAGACTTTTGGTGGAGGCGCGTTGTGATTCTGTAGCCAGCGCCTAAACAAATCAGTCTCATCGGCATTGTGCTCTGAAGAATAAAGAATTAGATCAATAATTATTTCATTGTTACATTGTTGTATTCTATGCATTTTTAATCATTAAAAATTATTTAATTAATGTTGGTGGCATACCAAATGCAGTAAAGTCGTCTTCAATCAAAAGAGCATCTGCAGTTGCTTTGCCAATGGTTTTTCCGCCTTTATCCCGAATACTTTTCCAGAAGTTCTTGAAGAACCATTGAATGTATCCTGATGGTGGCAGGGATTTTTTCTTGCCCGTGTTTGTGTCCCTCACAGCAACTGAATGAGCATAATAAGCATTCTGCAGAAAGAATATATAAATACATATCATTATAAGAGTGTTTTACAAGCTGATATATAATCATTAGTATAAGTAATGGCTAATTTACTATCAAATCGGTTTTATCCTTTCCTACAAGATTAGGGTATACAGTCAACTCTCGTTATAAGGGATGGCTTTATAAGGGAAAAGTTTCTATAAGGGACGAGTTTGTCCGTCCCCGCCAGATCTCCCATTAACCCAATGCTTAAGAAAAGTGCTTATAAGGGACATTCCTATAAGGGAAAACTCGCTATAGTGGAACATATATTGGGTACCATGTAGAGCTTCCAATGTGTTCAACATTTATGTTCCGTAGGAAATTCCGTTCCGTTCCGAAACCTACAAATAATATTGGTCCCGGTTCCGTTCCGGCTGTCGGGACATCGGAACATTTGAACTGACACCGTTCGGAACACAGAAGTAAAGTATTTTTTCCGTTACAGGTTGTGTTCCGTTCCGTATTATGCTAGTTTTTCCGTTCCGAACCCGTTCCGTTCCGAAATATCCCGGAATTGTTCACAACATATGCGTGTAATGCGTGTACAAATTACTGGCAACTTAATACATATACATGATATACTTTTAATAGATTGGATGCTAGGGAATGCTATTATTTAATTATATAAAATAATATTTAATAATAATTAGGCCATATAAAAAGAACTACTGTGCAGTATTATATAATTATTATTAATTATTTTTTAGTAATAAATATTTGTAGCGTGTATATTTCAATGACCTAACAGTGTTAATTTCCTGCAAGCTTGCTTCATTACTGCTAATAATTTCGATTTCAGAATTTTCATTTCGAGAAAAATCGCCTATGCCCATGTTTATTAAACAAAATTAGTTATTCTGTTGAATTTCATGGAAAACGATACTCGCATTACATATAAGCATTTGCGCAAATTAAATCTGTGTTCATCCAATTTCGTTATTTTGGCAAAAAACTGCTTACAAGCCAGTGCGATAAGAAGTGTGTTTCCATTCTAGTTGAACGATGGCGCGACGCTTCAGAAATTGTACCGGGATCGGTTCGGAACGGAACAGAACAATTCCGCTTTCCGATGACATAAATTATATGGGACATTTTTCGTACCGATGCTCTGAACCGTCCCGGTCCCAATATTATCGGTACAAGTGCTCATGTTCCGGTTTTGTCCCGATTCAATGACGGAACCAAAGAGAATGTTCCGAAAGTGTTCCGTTCCGTTTCCGAACACGGAACTTCGGGATTTCGGAAACCCGAAGGAAGCTCTAGTACCATGGAATGAAAAATAGTGCCTATAAGGGATTTTAATGGACTTAAATCATGTAACCGCACTCTGTGCTCATGTTTTTCAATCATAGCTGTTAGCGATTTATATCCAGCACCGTTCCTCGTTTCATTCAAATCAATAATACGGATTTGAATGAAACGAGGAGTGAATCCATTCACATAGATTCCGTAATTTTGAATGCTCGTAGGACGTGGTATTCAATATGTAATTACTTCAACTTGTAATAATTATTTATATTTCATAACGAGCTCAAAATCGTAGGTATTTAGATTTAGGCTTTAAGTTTGGCAAATTCAACTGTGAATAGTATTAGAAAATCCGAGGCAAAATAATTAGAAAACCATATAACGATAGATTCAAATCTGAAAACAATTAGGCTGTGTGGTAATCCAGCAACCGGCGCACAGTTATTTAAGTGGCATTCTATTCTACAAATTTCTCCTGAATAAAACTATGGATTGAAAAGGTCAAGTTAATGCTGCTTGATTAAAAAGAGAAAAAAAATAGAACTAATTAATTTTTAGCATACACTATAAGGGAATTTGTCCCTTATATGCATATAAGGGAAAGTTTTTATAAGGGACAAAATTTCCCAGTCCCCAGAGATTCCCTTATAACGAGAGTTGACTGTACTATATCTCTCTTCCAATATTACTTAAAAATTAAAGAACCACTTACGAACAGTGGTTGCACAGGAGTTTGCCCTTTTTTGGACAGAAAATAAAATGACTTTGAGCAGGTGACCTTTCTGTCCCCTGCATTAACGTCGCCATTTCCCTCAGTTTGAGATACTTCTGAGCTCATTTTATATTGGAATTTATTTACTGAAGTTCAAACTAATAATTTGAAGCAAAAGTATGAATTATCAAGGCAATTCTTTTATTTCATGGAGAGACCGCTGTAACATCTAATAATGAGCAACGTCAGGTAAACAGAACTTTCATAAAACGCATAAAACGGACTTTGCTTTTGAATTTTATTCTTTGATTTATGACATGCGCAAACAGTATGTTGAAAATAATTTTAATATTCAACTGGATTACATGATAAAATTATAGAAGCAAACTGTTACCAAAAAGGTTGAAACCTGGAACCAGTTGATATAGACATATTTATGGAAAAATAATAATAATAAAATTATTCTATTTTCCTTATTTTGTTGTAAAAATTCGCTTGTACACCGTGTCTGTAATTATGATTTAGATTCCAAGAACAAACATATTCGGGAAAAGATGCAACACAAAAAGATAAAATAGTTGTTAAAAGATAAACAATATCATTGTTTGGGAACTTCAAAACTCGTCGTCATCTAAATGCATTTATTGTTGCATTTTGAACTCCTAGAATTATTACACTGGTTTACTACGGCTGATTAAATGCAGTTTACAAAGTCGACACAAAATTTGCCACGGAAGCTCCAAGTTTTGACGTATATTATAACCGTCGCATTGTATGTATCTAATGAAAGTGTAAAATTTTCTATACTTCACAAGCCATTATCAAAATACGGAATTTATGCTGGCACTGTGCAAATTGTTCTTTCCAAATCCAAAAGTTTTTTTAATGTACAGCGTTGAAGGTTTGCAACTCCGTTGGGGCTTATTGAAATAGCCATTAGGGAATTAGACGAATTAAATTCTTTTTTTTAAATCAAGTATAACATTTTCTAAAACTGGATGGGTTTGATTATACTACGAAAAACTCCCTTATATTCGCTAAACGATTTATACTGGTCATAGTGTATAAGTTTCTATAAAAATGCCCAATATGCCCAAAATGCCTGCCGAAAATGCCCAAAATGCCGGGCATTTTCAGAGTAAGGCATTTTCAGGGCATTTTCGGCGTTTTGGGCATTTTCAGGGCATTTTCAGGAGGGCAGGCATAAAACCGAGGGCATTTTCATTTGTGCAACCCTGTATGCATGTACCATAAAGAGTCTTGTTGAGACCGCATCGTTGTAGTACATACATTAGTATAGATTTATATCTTGTTCACCGTGTTAAAATGTCCGTAAAATCAAACCGAGGGAAAATTAAATTTAGGATATAAGGTGTCTAATATTTTTGAAACTAGTAAAAGCCCTGTGCTTCACAGGGACGATTACTTGAAGAGGTGGTTATTATAGAAATTAAAAGCCAAACGATTTACGAATCAAGCCCTGTTGTAGAGACTTGTTGTACATATGCCTAAATAGTGCGATTTTATTAAGAGTAGCGCTTTAAATAAACGGACAGGTAGTGCTCGTTAATAATGAGTGCTTGGCATGCCTCCTTCTGGGCGTTGTGTGAGGCCATTGAACTATTGAAGTGCGAAACTTTTAATAAGCGGACAGAAAGTGCCCTTTAATAATAAAGGATTCAAAGTGGGATCTCTCAAGCTTAAGTGCTTTATCGTAACTCATAGTGAATGATATTTGGAAGAAATTTTTAAGTGATCTCCTAAAAATTGACCCAAATGCCAGAATAGTGCAGTTGACGCAACAGTTGACGAACTCTCTGCGCCAGTTCAGCAACCAAACACTAATTGTAAGTTTATGTGTGTCGAAGTATAATTATTGCACTTATACATTTACTCAATTCGATGTTTCTACTTGATTAATTATTATATTATTAGTCAGGCGTTTGCATGTTGTAATTCGAAGAAATTAAGTCAGTATGCATAACTAGTCTTGTTTGTAATTTAAGAAATTATATAACGGATGTTACAATCCGATTCAACGGATATTTTTTAAAGCGGACAAATTTTACCCGTCCCCTGGAAATCCATTATATCGAGTTTTTCCTGTATAGTCGTTATCAAAATTCGGAACATACACAGTCACTGCGCTAATTGATCTTTCAAAACCCAAGTCTTTTTAAATAGTTAAAAACTTAATTTTTAACCACCCCCCTTTATTAATGAATTATGCCTACTGATTTTTTAGAAACTTAACAATATAGTTTTCTAAAACTGTTTGGGTTCGATTATGTCAAGATGTTCCGGACAATATGCTCTAAATGCCCAACATTTTCGCCGTTTTTGGCATTTTCAGGGTATTTTCAGGTGGGCAGGTATAAAGCCGTTTCATTAGAGTAACCCTGGTTGTACATATGTAAACATCCTAGGACAAAACTCAAGTTTAGTTTATGCGTATGTATGTGATTAAATATGGAGTGAATATATCATATCGACTACATACATACTGGTGCGCTATGATGGAGGAATTACTTTTTGGGGGAATTTTGTTGAAGGATATATAAATGTGGACGTTAAAACTTGATTTTGCTTGAAATAGTAAAAATCAAAATTTCATCGACTTTCAAAACTTGAAAATCCTTATGGGATTTAACATTGAAATTTTCTAGAAAGACCTGTGGTATCGTTTTAAATTTTGAAACTTTGAGGACGTGTCCTAAGAGAACGGGGCAAAATGCACTCGAGTTACATGAGTTTTGAAACATACTAGGGGAGTACTACAACATGCGCTATGCTTTGTTTGAATCCGTGTGTACCATCCCAAAATCTTACCTTGTGAGCTACAATATTTCGTTGAAAAATAACATAATTGTGTCATATTAGCATTTGCACATCATTATGTGAATGGCTTGCTCAGAATTCCATCAAATATTGAGCGAGGAGATTTTGTAAAATAGTCTATCGATTGATTGTAGCAAATGCAGGAGAAAGTAATATGATGGTGTTTATTTTAGTTGTATGTATTACGCTCTCGTACATATGCAGATTTTATTCTCCTTGAAATAATCATACATCAGAGTGTTAGAATGTACAAATGCATGGGGATTCTGGTGTGCACACACAAAAATATGCGTGTGATGCATAATGGGGTGGTCAGAGATTTTTGTTTGACGTTTGGACTTCGACCCATGCAGTAAAAAATCTAAGTGAGCCTATGGGACGAGTTCTAAAATCTGCAGAAGCTGAAATTTCTTCTCTTTAATGTGCATACAGTACAATCTGTCTGTATTTTAAAACGTAAAAATAGCATGACAGATACATATACTGAATTAAAATAGAATCGACCCTAATTCCTGGAACATCTTAAATAGATACACATACATGAAAAATCCAAGTAGGTCGTCGTCACTGGTCCCCAGAATTTTGTTTTTAATGCCAGTTTTATGCGTACAGAAAAAATGGTGTGACGGTACATAGGTCAACAGAAACAAATATTTGACCTCCCACTATGGTATAAGCCACAAATCAGTTTTGAAACATTGTCTTACTACTTGTTTAACAAGAATTACTTATAGATGAACACTGGTCAAAAATTGTTCCATTCATTTTTAAAATTGCGCAAATTGCGGGAGATATATCACCCACATCATTGTCTATGAATTAATTAATACGATACAAAATATTTTTTTTAAAATACGTCGGTGACACAGAAAATTTGAAACCAAATTTTCCACTCCTTAACGCTGTGTATTTTACCTTTCTTTCTAATTCTTATTTTCTTTTACCATTCCGTCTTCCCAAGACTTACAATTAGGTAGGTGTAAGATTTTCGAAGTATTTTAAACAAGACAATAAAACATACAATGTGATCGTTGGGCCTCCAAAACCTTCCTCTGTCCTGCTGCGATTTAAACTGGTTCTGTACACACAAATAAAGTTACAATTGCATAATTCCATTTCCAAATTCCTGAGTGTGATGCTCGCTATGTAATCACAATGAGTACAGCAGCCCCGACTATAGATAGACAACTCATTACCCCTAAAGTTTGCTTCCTCCAGAAACATATCCATGAGAATATTCGACAAGTAATTATCCGTCAAAATTCCATAGTTGAACCGGTCATTCAAGATTCGCAGCAGGATATGAGTTCTCTTCAAAACAATTAAAGCCCGAATAATAGCTTGGACCGTCGACGGCAAAGTAGCAAGTTGTTACCAGTGACATTCTCAACGTATGAGCTAACTCTTCCAACTCTTCCAAGAAACTTTCGTCTAGAGATTTTTTAAAACAAACTGTCCCTAAAAAGTTCCCCATTATTTAAAAAAAGCACTTAAATTTATGCACTTGGTGACTTTCTCAACCTATGAGCTAACTCCTTCAACTCTTCCAAGAATCTTTCGTATAGCGATTTTGTTAACAAACTTTCCCTAAAAATAGTTCCCCATCATTAAATTTTATCATTTATCCTTTTTGTCTCCCTCTGCCTCTTTGTGCGAGGGATAGATTAAACTGTAGTCTGCAAGCACTCTCCCTCGTCATCAATCAAGCGACACGTTGCTGATTGTTCTCGCTCTCACCCTCGTGAGGTGCTAATTTTAAAATTCAACCCTCTCCCTCGCCACTCGTGAGTGCCCTCGTTATTTTATATTACACGTAAATAAACCCCCATACAATTTTCTACAATCTCTGTGCTTTCAAAAAAAAATGTTCACGGATATTTGGTAAAAATATGACAGCTTCAAAATGTACCCTTCTCATTGTTAAATTTCGCTTTGGAAGCAGAGTTGCTGCAACTTTGCTTATTGTTAGTGTCTTGTAGAGCATCACCCCGTGGGATATTTTAGGCTAGTGCCCGCCCGTGGCTCGTAACTTTTTACCCGTACGAAAATCTGCGCATACTTATTTCACTGAGAGTCGACTTAGAGTATGACGAAGCTTACGATTCAGAAAATCCCTTAGAAATGTACGCAAAAATAATTGTAAAAGTCGGCTATAAGATGAACTATTTACATGAAGAAGTAAAGATATTTTCACATATTATGTTGGAGATACAAATAAATTCGATAAAAATAATCAAAAGGGAATTTTTGCACTGTGCTTATTGTGTAACACGCAATACGTTTATAGTAGCAGCGCTGCAGGAGGTTCTTCTAATCTGGCTCGACATTTAAAGGTAATTAATCCAAAAAGTAAAATGTATTTGCCCAATTTAGTCTTAACCTCGGTCTTAAATTTCGGTATTTACCAAAATATCTTCATGGAACTGCAAATCACTGGACATTTGGAACCTAAGAATTGCTTGGAAATAATAAATTAGTGTGTAAAGCCTCCCTTGTAACTACTTTTGTTTATTATGCATTTGGCATACATTTCCAATAGTGTATCACTCAGTTATACCGATCTAGAAACATCAGTACGTGAATTTGAAGTAGCACCTCTAAAAGCACATATATTGTGGACTAGACTTGAGACTAGACTAGACTAGAATACTGAGTCACGTAAATGTTTGGACTATGAGTAGACTTGACTTGAACCGCTAAAAGTGATCTTGAATAGAATAGGACTTGAATAGAGTTTTCCTTGTTTTATTAAGAATAGAATAGACTGGACTTGGGGAGCTCGTGAACAGCTATGATAATAATATAGGGTTAGGCAAATAGCGTTGTAAATTATAACAAATACTTGTACAAATAAAAACAAATAAATACTAAATACATTCTTCAGGCGTCGAAAATACAAACTATAAAATACAAAATGCAATACTCAGGCGTCGAAAATACAAAATACAAAATACAAAATACATTCTTCAGGCGTCGAAAATACAAACTATAAAATACAAAATACATTCCTCAGGCGTCGAAAATACAAAATACATTCTTCAGGCGACGAAAATACAAACTACAAAATACATTCTTCAGGCGACGAAAATACAAACTACAAAATACATACTCAAAACATAGAAAATACAAACTACAAAATACATACTCAAAACATAGAAAATACAAACTACAAAATACATACTCAAAACATAGAAAATACAAACTACAAAATACATACTCAAAACATAGAAAATACAAACTACAAAATACATACTCAAAACATAGAAAATACAAACTACAAAATACATACTCAAAACATAGAAAATACAAACTACAAAATACATACTCAAAACATAGAAAATACAAACTACAAAATACATACTCAAAACATAGAAAATACAAACTACTAAATACATACTCAAAACATAGAAAATACAAACTACTAAATACATACTCAAAACATAGAAAATACAAACTACTAAATACATACTCAAAACATAGAAAATACAAACTACAAAATACATACTCAAAACATAGAAAATACAAACTACAAAATACATACTTGAAACGTAGAAAATGCAAAATCTTGAATTTAGCTTTATGGGATGTTAAAACGATTGAATTTCGTTTTACTTTATTGATGTGATTGGTTTTTGGCATAAACGGAAATTTCAAACCCAAAGAAAGTGCGCCAACAAAAAACACAAGTAGCTTATATAGCGAACAAAATACAAACTACAAAATATATTGCTTCGTAAGACAAAATACAAAAATGTATTTGAAATACATGTATTTAAAATACCATGTATTTTGGACAGCTCTGATTAATAGTTCAGAAACGGCTTTAAAAACAATTATCAGCCTCTATATTACTCCTTCATATCTTTTATAATTCATTTTATATTCCTTCATACCTGTTCATACCTCCATGATCTATAAAAGATAGACAGACAGAGCTCACTGTACTGTTATCAAATTTAAAAAAATATTATAATGAAAAAAAAATGAAAATATTCGTTTATAGGGGGCATCCGATATAAAGGTAAATTGTGCTGCATTATCTACAACGCAAGTATTTAGTTACAGGTTCCAACAATGGTTTGGTTATTGTCTATGTTAGCATAGTTTTTCTCTTTTTAAGAATATACAGACAAAAGAATGATACTTTAATAATTAGTGCTTTTCGAGGAAATTTAATTCATACAGAAATTTCTTGGCATAATGTTTGATATGTGATGATTCAAGAGGAGTTCAATAGGCGTGAAAGTGCATGGTGCTAGAAGAAAACAGGAAATGTGTCCCTCGTGACTTTGGAAAATATGAAAAGCTGTGCTAATAAACAATGTTAGAGTTATATGTCGTTAATTGTTAGAATTTGGATATTGATATTGTAAGTATGTTGTTGTGAATTTTTACCATGTCAAATTCAACAAAGTTGGGACCAGTGTTGCGACCAAATCAAACATTTTCAGATTTGAAATTGTATTTGAATCCGAATTTCAAATACAATTTATTCACACCTCCTAAATTGATTTGAATTTGAAAAACCAAATCAACTGAATAAATAACCGATTTGACGAAACCAAATTCAGTGTTTTATTTGAATCCGAATTTTATTTGCATTTCAAATCAAAAAATTATCCGAAATTGCATTTGATTTGAAATTGAATTTGAACTTGGTTTTTCAAGTTTAAGCTAGCCCAAACAGGTGAATATGGTTATAATGTTATATGAAGTATAAGGCAGCCAAACAATTCTACTCACTAAACTCTTGAAATTTGCTAACAATTGTATCAATCCTTTTTACAAGTTTTAGTAGTAACAGCTTGCATAACCATTCTTTCACAGTAAGCAAGTCGGTTCATGTTTCGAATATGCACTCCACATGCACACCAGTTGTTGAAGCTCTTAAACAAATCTAGCCATTTTTGACACATTATCGAATGCGTGTTCATTTTCCTAAAACAAAAGTTACAAGCTGACAGTTTTCAGATACGAGTAACCGGCACTGAAGTGACTGGAGGAAGCTAAATACTTTTTAAATTCATCCTTTGAAAAAAGATTAGGCCGGTTTATTTGACATAACATCGTGTCGAGGTTCCACATTCGTAGACATGTAGAATGTAATACGTTCACTGTTTTAAGTCCTAAAGTACCCTGTATAAAGTAGTAATTAAAAAAGGAAGAAACAATGAAGCAGTTAATTAAATTAAGTGACAACAAATTATTAGTGGAGCACATGGGATCTTATTAACAAAACTAAGCCTAATTTTTATAATAATTTTGACACCTGGTACCATTAACTACGAAATTGATATTACAAGTCAACTGAAATCGTGATCTCAACGTTAATCGTGAAAAGCCCGTGAAGTAATTGCAAGTAAAGCAATGCTTGAGATAAATGATGAGAATGCACAAAATCGTTTCTTTGAATAATCCAGACGGTTTCAATGCAATTTAGGCTTTAAACGATGCACTTCAAAACCAAGTTCAAAACCAATTTCAAATTCAAATTTGCATTAGGGTAATCTGGATTCGAAATTGATTTGGTTTTCAAATTATAAAATCATATTTGATTTGAAGTTCATCCGAATTTCAAAACCAATTTCAAATATCAAACACAACTGAATTTGATTCGCTAAACCAATTTATTATAAAATGGACATTTGTATTTGGTTTGATTTGAATTTGAAGTTGAATTTTCAAATATAATTTGGATTTGGTCGCAACACTGGTTGGGACTGGTTGTAGTAGTGGTTAAGTGAGGGATACTAGTTTGACGAATGATGGTGAACTTTCTAATAAAAGATAACTGCATGAGGACGAGTCCATGTATGTCAAACTGTACTATTAATTGCTCCGGAATCTTTTCTGTATACACCTGGTCGTGTTAGTAAAAGGGGATTTTTTCCTCCTTCCTAGTTACTGATGAAACTCCTCAATGGTCCATATTGTTTTTAGGTTACCTAGTATGTAAGTGTGCGGGGAAATGCTGTCACTATCACAGAATCAGTACGCAGAACTTTATACAACGCCTGGGTGGTACAAAGGAGTCACCGACAAAAGGACGAGAAATGAAAATAGCATACATGTCATATTTTGATGTGTAAAGTATTTAATATTACGTAAAATATAATGACCACTTATCAGGGTTGGTTTGGTTTAAACCAAATGATTTAAACCATGGTTTAAACCAAACGGTTTTTTTATAAAAACCAATGGTTTAAACCAAACACCTAAAATTTTATTATTTTCAATCCAAAATGCTTATATTTCGTCGTGCACAAAACTTGTGCAGTTACTGTGATATTGTATGGTTAAACTTTAGTGAAGTAAATAATACTATTAGCCTTTAGTCTTGTACATTTAGAAATTCGGAATCGTTTGTAAAATGAAAAATGCCAAACTTGTGTTTATGCTGCAAAGTTATCGTTAAAATTATATGTAAATTATTAAATATTTAATGCTTTGTGATACTTATTGAGTTTGGGAAATAAGTAAATTTGTTCAAATTCACATGTTTTTGCATATTAATGAATGTTTTGGATTGAAAATTTGTTTAAACCAAAAAAACCTGGTTTAAACCAAAAAAACCCGGTTTAAACCAAAAAAACCTGGTTGTTTTGAAAAAAACCAAAAAAAACCCCAACCCTGCCACTTATAAAATATTCTCTTACTGGGTACTAAGATACTAGATACAGACAAATATATATACTGTACGGACATGACTACCAAAATAGTTAAATAGATATGTCAGCATACGAACTTGCAACGAACTTCTGATTATTGTACGTAATGTCATAAGTCTGAATGTAGAATTTGGTTCCGTTCAACTGAACTGTACATCTAGAATTAGTCCTGGCATACCAGCAGACCGTAAAGAGACTGAGTTCCAACTCTGGGCTTGTACCGATGAACATGGAGCTAATTTTTTTCTGATTAAGTCTCCAGTCGAAATTGTGGGCAATCAAAGATCCTTTCTGTGAGGGACAAAATCAAATTTAGTAAGGAAGTATACTTATAGGAATCAAAATGTATACATTATGCAGGTTCTTTTATCGAGTTATGACGTTATGGCTTTAAAGTAATTTTATTATGTGTGAGCTTACGTTCCCAAAACTTTTATAGTCTATGTAACCGTGATAGTTCATATTCCCATTTGCTTCCTCATTGCTGAAATAAATCCAGTTGTGAAAGCCAGAGACACCATTTTTCAACTCTCCCAAGAACACATGTTCGATGCCAGATGATCCGACGCTACCAGTAGAACGAGAGTATTGACCGAACCAGATGCGGTGAAATTCACTCCGGATATTTGCTTCGGTTAGAATTTTCTTCGAGATTAGAAATTGACAAGCTAGTTGAAAAACGGGGGTTGCAAGCAATGCATCAATGAATGCATTTTCTTCCTGAATTTCTTGCTCAGTTACCACTTCATCGCTGCCGACTTCCGCTATATAGTTATCGTATAGGGCCCTTAGCAAGGAAATGGTCGGGGTGTTTAATGCCTCAGATTGGACGGTCAACAATCTACATAAAATCGTATGTACTGCTTCCTAAAACTTTCTCGCATACAAAGATGGCAGACATTATTCCATATATTTGTTACTAACGGTTGAGGGGCTTTGTCCTCTGTAGAAGCTGAATTCGTGTTTCCTTGTGTATCCACTGTTACTAAGGAATTTACATTATTTGCGGATTCAGCGGAATGAAGACTTTCAGACAAGTTTGTCAATTCATCATCAGAAATCGGATCTATATGGTTAACAAAATGTTTCAATTAAGGTCGTAGAACATGCAAAATATATTCCTTTTTATCATTTGCTTGGGAAAGGTATATTTTTTACATGTCAAGTTGAAGAGTTACTCAACATATAATTTACACCTGAAAATATATTATTCACCAAAAGACTCGCTCTCTACAAATCCTACTGGATGAAGACACTTATTTGTTTTATAAATTTCTGAAATCTTTTTCTACGTTTGTACATTATTATTGATACACACCTGGATTGGTACCCCCACCGGCGCACTCGGCAATGTAGTCTGGACAACAGTCACCATAGGTTACACAGGGTCTATAAAATTCAATTTATTACTTAAATATATTCGATCGCCATAGTTTCCAGTATTTCTTAGAATTTCGGGTAAAAAGAGCAGCTGGTAAGGAGCGCAGATAAAAAATAATGCTAACTTGTTGCATTGGCATGTCCAGGAAGTATTCAGAGGGGCATCACAATTTCCTTTGCAGGAAGGCTGACCAATGCCTGAACAGAGCTGCGAGTAATCATTGCAGCAGTCCCCGTACTGATCGCAATAAGGCTTGCAAAGAAAGGAGATATTATAGTATGCTAAATTTTAAACTATAAATGTGACGAGTGACAACATACCCAATTGCACTGACAATCATAGTTGGTATCCACACCAGTTATGTTGCACCTGTATTTACAAGAATCCTGTCCGACAGCGCCAACTTCTAAAAGAACAAAATAAAATTAATTTGCACTACAGGAAGAAACTAGATACATAGATTTACTGGAACTTTCCTTGCATTCAATTTTTTTTTCTCCTCTTCAAATTATTACCTGTACTGTAGAATACAGTTGCGGCAAAAACTACCATAATTGTAGCCACGGCGAAGCTTAATTTTGATGCCATGATGCTTCTGTATTAAAATTCTCTATCCAAGCTCAACAATGAAAGTAAAGTATTTTATGTACAATAAAATCAGTCCAGGAAGTGATTTATGCACAAATCGCAAATTCGTTATCAATACCAGGAAGTCTCGTGAATTGTGAAACTGAGCTACAAGATTACGTTGAAAAATAACATAATTGTGTCATATTAGCATTTGCACATCATTCTGTGAATGGCTTGCTCAGAATTCCATCAAATATTGAGCGAGGAGATTTTGTAACTTAGTCTGATTGCAAGATCGATCGATTGTAACAAATGCAGGAGAAAGCAATATGATGATGTTTATTTCAGGTGTCTGTATTACCCGCTCGTACATATGTAGATTTTATTCTCCTTGAAATAATCATACATCAGAGATCAGAGTGTGAGAATGTACAAATCCATGGTGATTTTGGTGTGCGCATACAAAAATATGCGTATGTTGCATAATGGGGTGGTCAGAGATATTTGTTTGATATTTGGACTTCGTCCCATGCAGTAAAAAATCTAAGTGAGCCTAAGGGACGAGCTCTTCTGTGGAAGCTGAAATCTCTTCTCAAATTTAATGTGCATACAGTACAAACTGTCTGTATTTTAAAGTGTAACAATAGCATGACAGATATACTGAATTAAAATAGAATTGACCCTAATTCCTGGAACATCTTATATACACATACATACATGAAAAACCCCTGTAGGTCCTGGTCACTGGTCCCCAGAAGCTTGTTTTTAATGTCGTTTTTATGCGTACAGAAAAAAATTACGTGATGGTACATAGGTCAGCAGAAACAATATTTGACCTCCCACTATGGTATAAGCCACAAATCAGTTTTTGAAACATTGTCTTATTACTTATTTAACAAGCACTTATACTTATAGACCTTACATTGGTCGAAAACTGTTCCATTCATTTTTTAAATTGCGCACATTGAGATACATATAACATCCCCATTTTCGTCAATGAATTGCTTAATACGATATAAAATATTTGTTTAAAAATATGTTGGTGACACAGAAACTTTGAAACCAAATTTTCCACACCTTAAAGCTGTGTATGTTACCTTTTCTTTCGAATTCTTATTTTCTTTTACTACACCGTCTTCCCAAGGTTTAGGTCTAAGATTTTAGAATGTATTTTAAACAAGACAATAAAGCATAAAATGTGATCATTGGACCTCCAAAACCTTCCTCTATAATATGAAATGAAACAATTTTAGCTGCTTCTATGCACACAAATAAAGGTACAAAACAGAGGCGACCATTCAATTTTCCACTACACTCCCTACTCTAAAAACTTATTGAGGGTAAATGCCACTAGGTACCACTACACTACCAACAAGAATGATCTTTGACAACTACTCTATTAATACTCTATTTTATCAATAATCAAGACTACCACTACATTACTTTCCAGTAGATTTTTACTTTCAGAGAGCACCTTTACTCTACTCTACCACTACTTGCCGGAAGCTAAAAATTAGCGTTACTCTACACTACAACTATCACACTACTCTACGCAGTAAAAAAAAGTCACACTATGCAATATACTACCTGTTCACTGAATAGTCGTGCAATTTAATCTCAGCCTAAAATCATATAATTTTAATATAAGCCTAAAAGGGCGTCTAATTTCTAGGTATATGATATAAAATATAAATATGATTCCTAGCGAAAAAATCCCATTTCATCGTATGTAAATACAGTTTAACCTTTGTAGATGAAGCTAGACGTTTATGCTAAATTAGAGGCGTGCAGGACAGATCTTTACAAGAATCAATTGTACGTTCGGCATTTTGAAAAACTAATTTATTGGTTTAGACAACATTCACATGCGTGTATAACTCAAGTACATACATGAGAACGAGAACCACTGCTATATCTTATAAAAACGTTACTACAAGTTGACACAAGAAATAATTACAATTGTCAATGGACTGTCCGTTGCCATTTTATGTACGAAATCTGCCTTACTCTGGATTTGACTTGAATTTGAGAACTGTTAATTAACGGAGGATTAAAGCACTTAAATAAAGAAATCAATACTAAGATTTTGCTTTTGCAAGTTCAAATACTGCGAAAAAGTACCACGAATTAGAATGTACAATGCTCCAATACAAATACAAGATGTTACTATACCCATCCATGAAATCGCACAATAATATTTCGAGTCTTGAAACGCGGTGTAACGGTGCAAGATATAGAAAGTTATGAAAAGACATAATCACACATTCCATGTTTAAGTATAGTGCTTACTCGGGTAGCACTACTTTTTATTGGACTTTGAGTATGCATGTAAACTACTTCTCCACTACATCCAAACTAAAGTCGGTTCCACTATTCTACACTACATTTTAGAGACAATGGTGAACGGGCACTGGTAGTTACTACTATTTACTTACCTGCTGATGTCTCCTTTCGTCCTACACTACCAATAAATATTATTTTATTTCATTTTCAACTACTACTCTACTTTGTGCCACTATTCCACTACCACTACTAAAAAGTAGAGTAGTGTGGCGATCTCTGGTACAAAAGCATAATTCCATTTCCAAATGTCTGAATGCTATTAATCATAATGAGTACAGCAGCCCCGTAACTACAACTAGATACAGCTCATTACCCCTAAAGTTTCCTTCCTCCAGAAACATATCCATGAGAATATTCGACAAGTAATTATCCGTAAAAATTCCATAATTGAACCGGTCATTCAAGATTCGCAGCAGGATATCAGTTCTCTCTCAAAATGTATGCATTCACATAGGAATGCTTTACAAAAGAATAGAGCTGGGTACACACACTGAATCAGCAACATTAGATACTTCAGTGTGACAAGCAAACCAGTCAAGTTAGGTGCTGACATTTTTAGTACATATAATATGTCGCCACCTCACCTGAATGACCCACATGATGACCCGTGTATTTCTTGTGCGCCTTGTTACAATCCTCTTTATGACTCTGGCAGGGAGTATCTATTTCAAATTTTCCAGCTGAGGAAAATAAATACCCGAAATATGAAGTTTTAAGCTCTCGAAACATAACCAAAACTTTCCCTTCCCGGAAGTTGGAGCAGCCGACGCTGGCAGCGGAAAATTTTAAAGAGGGTTTTAAGTAGACATATGTACATAATTACCACATTGTTGACGCAATCTACGTGCAAATGTTTTTGTACAGCACTTTGTCCATTCTGCCTCTTCGACGACGATATGGTCATCCTCCGTTATGTTAAAAAATCTTTACTAAACACGTGGTGGTAGAAATATTCGTGTGTGCTCTGCTCAGTCAACTTCATTGTAAGGTAGACATTTCCAATTGATTCAATTTACAATTTTTATGCATCAAATTTTAAAAAATAATCAGACGAAACCCAATAATCTCAACTCAAGGGTAGTCATAACTTGGAAGACGTATGTATATGACAAATTTGTTTTTAGTTCTGTCTGCAAGGAACCCGGGTATTTGGTGAGTTGGATCCGTGGGGTGAGTGTTAATTTTTGGTGAAATAATTATAGTACTTCATATAAATATCTGAAATTAGTTATAATTTTGTTATCGGTAACCTTTCAACACTAATTTTTTCAAATTCAAGTGGAAATTTATAGAGGTTCTGGAAAATTTTAAACCAGGAGTGGTGTATGGTCACCCATGAATTCTGATACAACATTCTGATCGAATATGTGAATTCTTTTAGCTTACTCCTATCTCAGAACTTAAAGGGGAAATTCGGGAATTTTTTGAGAAACTAAATTTGATATCTGTCCCTCAAAATGGGAAAAATATTGTTGTTTCAAATTAATTTGCCTGCACCCTCTGTAATTATTGGATTATTCGTTACTTTGAATTACAAATAAACGTAATACAATAATTATTGTGGTCTTAGTTTAAAACATACACCTTATTGTAAGCTATTTTTTATTCAGCCTCTATCCCTTTTACTATTTCTTTTATATAATAAATTACAGATATTATTGCTGCTACAAAAATATAAAAAAAATTTTTATTACTGTTGCTAATTGTCGCGCCTATGCAGCAATATTTCAACAGTAAACTAGTAAAATATCTTTCACCCGTAGTGATCATATCTATGTATGGCTGACGAATTGTATTGCCTCATTTCCCATTTTAATATATGAATGCAAAGGAGAGACACAACTCACTGTACTGTAATAATATTTGAGATAAAATTGATAAAATTATTAATAATTATAAAAGTAACTTGCACTGCATTACCTAGCGCAAATATTTATAGTAACAGGTTCCAATACAAAACACACCAGTGAGCTCTCGTTTTAAGAAACATTATTTATTCTCATTTTTAAAGTCTCAGAATAAAATAATAGATCCTTTTCGGGGTGTATTAATACCCGGCATAATGTTCACGTATGGAATGTAATTATTATGCAAGAGCAGGTCAAAAAGTTTGTAATTACATATGTACATACCTACGTATGACTTACATACGTATGACATACACGAAAATCACAGAAAATTGGTTTAGGGTAACTCGTGACTTTCGAATATTATGACTTAGAGGTGTACCGGCAAACAATATCAATTGCCAAAAGGGCACTTGCAGTCACATACCGCTAATTGAAGAATTTAGACATGTATTGATACTGTAGAATGCTCATTCACTACAGTTGGGACTGGCTACCAGTGGTCTAGTATGTATGTATGTATGTATGTATTTATTAAGTGCTTTTTAGAACTGTCTACAGCACATCAAAATAATTAACACGATATTGATTACATAGGTATAATTGTGATAGCAGTGAACACTTATTCGTTACGGCACCATGCTCTCATTTTAAGTGCATTCTTTACAAAATTAGCGATTTTATAGCAGTTAATAGAGGACGACAGTTTGAGTAGGTAGATCCAGTTCCGCTCACTTACAGCCCTTAAGTCTAAAATTTCAGCAAGGTATTCTGTACGAATAGGGTTCAGTAGCGGGCAGCGAAACATAAAATGGTAAATGTCATCAAATTCATGTAAATTACAAATTGAACAGAGCGCTAGGGGGTAAAACTTATAAATAAAGCCGTTTAATTTAATACGCTGGGGGATATGAGCTTGATTCGGTGACAGTCGTAGCTGGGAGATTATCCGTTGGACGTAGAGTAGGTTCGAGGTTTTGAGGTACGGCTCGCATGTGAGTTCCGTCGGCTCCCTATGTAAATTGCTGTAAGACGACTCGTTCATCCTAATTACATCTTCCCATTTGAGTTTATTGCGTAGGTCTTCCAAGATGTCCGCCATAGCCACCTTCAAAATTTGAGGCGAATGTGCCTCCCAAACGATTCCATGCCCCAGCTCGGTTAGGGTCGATCTGACTGAGGATGCCCACGAAGAATCGAGCTCCATTGAAGCTTCATAACACTTTTTTGTTAAGCGTTGGCAGTCCATAGATAGAATACGTCCCCAGAATTGTAGGGTTTGTTTGACCACGTTGTATTTAGCATGTACTCTTCCCGTCTCCATCCTCACAAGGTACCCTGGTGTACATCTCGGCATCTGCAGCAGGCTCTTTATGAAGTACACGTTAAGTTTTTCCAATTCCTCTTCCTGCTTCATCCCCCAGATTGCGCTACCATAGAGGGCCACTGAGTTGACTAAGGAGTTAAACAGTTTAGCTCGACTTGACCATAGTTCGGTGAGATTCCCGCAGATCACCCTCCATGCTGCACTTAGCGCTGCCTTACCATTTCTTAATGCTTGCGCCGCTGCCGTGTTAAATTTACCATTAGCACTAAATGGGACTCCCAGGTAGATAAATTTTGACACTTTTTCGATGTCTTCTCCCGCGTATGTCCAGCTCTCTTTGTAACCCAGTCGCCCGGACTTTGAAAAGATCACAATCTTCGTCTTCGACACGTTAACCTTCAGCATGTTACAGAAGCAGTAGTGCTGTAAGCATCTGAGTTTCATTTGCAGGCTCCCTCTATCGTGTGCTAATATTGCGGTATCATCAGCATATCGCAGAGAATGAATGTGTGTACCCGGAGAAACTTTTATTGGGCAGCATCCTCTCTGCTGGAAAAAATCCTCAAAATCATTAGTGAATAGATTGAAAAGTAGCGGCGAGAGGAGCTCCCCCTGGAGTAGACCACAGTTAATTTGTATCTTCTCTGACAGCTTTGTTTGTAAACGTATAACCGCTCCCGCTTGACCATACAGAGCAGCGATGGATCGTATCATCTGCCCGCTTACTCCGAGCTCAAATAATTTCTCCCACAGGATTGCGTGCTCCACGCTGTCGAATGCCTTCTCGTAGTCTACAAAGGCTACATATAAGGGTTTTTTTCTGCGGTGTATAAAATCGTTAACTGTGGCGCTCAAGGAAAATAGGAGGTCCTCACATCCCCGCTTCTTCCTGAAGCCGGCTTGGGTCTCACACAGAAGCTTGTTTGACTCCGCCCACTCGTTCAGTCTCGCTAAAAGGATTTGGGTATACCATTTAGAAGTGCAACTAATAAGCGATATTCCCCTATAATTGCCCGGACTTTCTCTATCTCCCTTCTTATACAGCATAACAATTTCAATGTCACCCCAGATTTTCGGAGGGTTGCCCCCCTCAGAGATATGATTGAATAATGCCTGAAACAGTACTAGAAATTTGTGGGGTAGAGCTTTCAGAAATTCGTTTGAAATTCCGTCCACTCCGGGCGCTTTACCATTCTTTAGCATACTTCTTGCTTTCAGGCATTCTTCGAGTGTGATCAGCTTGTCCAAGTCTGGATGTCTACAGTCTGTGAATACTGAATCAGTTTGGGTCTTGTTTTCTCCTAGGAGTTTCTTGAAATGCTGCGTCCAGTCACTTTCACTTATGCTGTTTGCAGCCTGGGGTTTACGGGGTCTAATGCGTCGCACTGCCTTCCAGAAGTTGCTAGTTTGTTTAGCTTGGTTTATGTCCACTTTGATCGCATTGTAAAAATGCGACTTTTTCTCTTTAATAAGCCGGCGGTGTCTCCTTCTACTCTCCATGTATACTTCCCGCATACTTGCTGTGAATCCCGTACTACGGAAGGATTTAAAGTCTCTTCGCAGTTTTCGTTTTGAGCTCCAGCAGTCGTTGTCGAACCATGGCTTATTATTTAGATGTGAGGCATAATTTATTTTTTTAAGCATTCCAGCACCCTGCTCAGCATTCTTGATAGCATTATTTATAGCTTTAACGAGGGCATCCGGGTCGATAGGGCTTGTTCCACTGATATCCACTTTCTCCAGAGCTTCTGTAAACTCCTGAGATTTATCCGGATTCCACTGTAGTTTATATGTCAAAGCTGGCAGTTGTACGGTACGATCGTGTAATATTTCCCCTGTCGTAAGTAGGATAGGCTGATGGTCTTCGTTCTCAAAATCGAGCACTTTCAAATCTTTTACATTCACGGCAGCCAAGTCATTGCAGGTGATAAAGTCAATTGTGCTACAGCCCATGGGACCTATGTACGTATGCCTTCCCGGTCTGTCTCCATCGCATCTGCCATTAAGTATAGTTAAGTTTACATCCTCCAGCATGTTGTGCACATAGCAGGCCTGTGGTGATAGAAATAAGTCCACACAGAGTCTTTCTTTGTGAATGTTTGCATTTTGTGCTACCACATCGTTCACGTTCCCAGAGTTCCCCAACCTCACATTAAAGTCACCACCTATGAATACCTGTACGTCTAGCATTGAAAGAATCGCAAGCTCCTCCCAGAGCATACTCCATATCACTGTTTGTTTACTTAAAACTGGGTTGATGTAGATACATCCAACTATCACTCTTTTGCTTGTCTTCAACGCTTTAAATTGCACGATAATCCACCAACATGATTTACTTACAGTTTTTTCAACTTTGAATTTGTTTTTCTCATAAAGTATGCACAGGCCCCCACTTGGTCTGCCCTTTATATGACATTTCACTGCTGGACTTGTGACCAAATCATAGTTATTGTACGAGTGTAAGAGTTCAACCTTATCTCCAACTATCCACGTTTCTGATAGGCAAATGAAGTTACTTGTTTGAAATAATTTGTGCTCTGATGGTCCTAAATGTACGAAATTATTATAGCCGCTAGCGTTCCAATAAATGATACTGATGGGATTAGGTAAAAAAGAAAAATTGGGATTATTGGAATTATGACTGGGATGCACTGTAGACCTGATTCCCTATGTGTTTGTATCCATGCTTGTCGTTGGTGACTGACACGCCCCATTGGTTGACCCAAATGAATTAAAGGTCACACGCCCGGTCCTAATGGCCCCGTTGTGAGCGAAGTGCTTTACTCCATTAATGAGAAGCGTGTTGAATCGCCATTTAACACTTTTTCCAGCGTCCAAGGCCTTTTTTCTCTCGCCATCCAGGAGCCTCCGATTGGCTCGTTCCTCATACGTAAGATCGTCATCCAAGTAGATTCTGGTGCCCTTAAGGGCTGCTCGTTTGGAGAAAATTACCTTTTTATCTACCAGGTCACGCAGTTGGACCCGGAATTTCTTTTGCTTCATCAGTGGGATGACTTTATCTATCACCGGTTTGGTGGAGAATTTTTCCGCCATGAACTTTGTGACGGCCTCCCGCGCTGACATATCCATTGGCCAGGCCAGCCCGGATATGATGAAAGATCTTTCTCTTTCTGGTTTCTCCAAGTCTTCCACTCTCTTTAGCAGCCGGGTAATTTTGTTATCTACGACATCGGTATAATTGTCGTAGGAGTCCTTGAACCCCTCCAATGTTGCCACTCGCGAGGTCAAGTCCTCCAATTTCTTATTTATTTCACCATTTGATTTCAGCATCTTGTGCATAACAGAGAGAAACACAGACGTCGACAAGGGTCCAGTGGGGTCAGTTTCTGGGATTTCAAAATCCTCGCATATTTTTTTCAAAATAGAGTTATCCATGTTAGCACAACCCAGTGTGGAAATTAAGGAGGCTAGGAGTTGTAGGACAGGAGTTTGGTTTAGATGAAGGAGAACAAGGATAGTATTTCCTATCGCGCTACTACAGTATGCAGAACTCGTTGATAAGAGAGCACTCACAAACACAACCTTCTCTGACTACTGCCTTTTTCGAACTTTCCCTTCCCGGAAGTTGGAGCAGCCGACGCTGGCAGCGGAAAATTTTAAAGAGGGTTTTAAGTAGACATATGTACATAATAACCACATTGTTGACGCAATCTACGTGCAAATGTTTTTGTACAGCACTTTGTCCATTCTGCCTCTTCGACGACGATATGGTCATCCTCCGTTATGTTAAAAAATCTTTACTAAACACGTGGTGGTAGAAATATTCGTGTGTGCTCTGCTCAGTCAACTTCATTGTAAGGTAGACATTTCCAATTGATTCAATTTACAATTTTTATGCATCAAATTTTAAAAAATAATCAGACGAAACCCAATAATCTCAACTCAAGGGTAGTCATAACTTGGAAGACGTATGTATATGACAAATTTGTTTTTAGTTCTGTCTGCAAGGAACCCGGGTATTTGGTGAGTTGGATCCGTGGGGTGAGTGTTAATTTTTGGTGAAATAATTATAGTACTTCATATAAATATCTGAAATTAGTTATAATTTTGTTATCGGTAACCTTTCAACACTAATTTTTTCAAATTCAAGTGGAAATTTATAGAGGTTCTGGAAAATTTTAAACCAGGAGTGGTGTATGGTCACCCATGAATTCTGATACAACATTCTGATCGAATATGTGAATTCTTTTAGCTTACTCCTATCTCAGAACTTAAAGGGGAAATTCGGGAATTTTTTGAGAAACTAAATTTGATATCTGTCCCTCAAAATGGGAAAAATATTGTTGTTTCAAATTAATTTGCCTGCACCCTCTGTAATTATTGGATTATTCGTTACTTTGAATTACAAATAAACGTAATACAATAATTATTGTGGTCTTAGTTTAAAACATACACCTTATTGTAAGCTATTTTTTATTCAGCCTCTATCCCTTTTACTATTTCTTTTATATAATAAATTACAGATATTATTGCTGCTACAAAAATATAAAAAAAATTTTTATTACTGTTGCTAATTGTCGCGCCTATGCAGCAATATTTCAACAGTAAACTAGTAAAATATCTTTCACCCGTAGTGATCATATCTATGTATGGCTGACGAATTGTATTGCCTCATTTCCCATTTTAATCTATGAATGCAAAGGAGAGACACAACTCACTGTACTGTAATAATATTTGAGATAAAATTGATAAAATTATTAATAATTATAAAAGTAACGTGCACTGCATTACCTAGCGCAAATATTTATAGTAACAGGTTCCAATACAAAACACACCAGTGAGCTCTCGTTTTAAGAAACATTATTTATTCTCATTTTTAAAGTCTCAGAATAAAATAATAGATCCTTTTCGGGGTGTATTAATACCCGGCATAATGTTCACGTATGGAATGTAATTATTATGCAAGAGCAGGTCAAAAAGTTTGTAATTACATATGTACATACCTACGTATGACTTACATACGTATGACATACACGAAAATCACAGAAAATTGGTTTAGGGTAACTCGTGACTTTCGAATATTATGACTTAGAGGTGTACCGGCAAACAATATCAATTGCCAAAAGGGCACTTGCAGTCACATACCGCTAATTGAAGAATTTAGACATGTATTGATACTGTAGAATGCTCATTCACTACAGTTGGGACTGGCTACCAGTGGTCTAGTAAGTGTGAGTGGTGCGATGGATGGTCAACTTTCTATTAAAAGATAACTGCATGAGGACGAGTCCATGTATGTCAAACTGTACTATTAATTGCTCCGGGATCTTTTATGTATACACCTGGTCTTATTAGTCAAAGGGAAATATTTTCCTCCTTCCTAGTTCCTGATGAAACTCCTCAATGGTCCATATTGTTTTTAGGTTACCTAGTAAGTGTGCGGGAGAATGCTGAGAAGTACAATGATTACAGAATCAGTACGCAGAACTTTGTACAACGCCTGGGCGGGACAATGGAGTTACCGACAAAAGGAGGAGAAATGAAAATAACATGCATGTCATATTTTGGTGTGTAAAAGTATTTAATGTTACGTAAAATATAATGACCACTTATAAAATATTCTCTTACTGGGAACTAATCTAAAAGAGAGTAGAGTTTATGTACTGTAGGGACATCCTTTATACTAATTTGAAAGTGATTGTCGTGATGGTGCCAGTCGTCACTTATGTACATGACATGTTGAAGCATAGCGGTTCATTTTTTTCTTTCTTTCATGAAAATAATGCTTTGATTTTTATTTCAAAACTTTTTTTTAAAAGAAAAGATGGACAATTTTGTATTCTTTTTTAATTTTGTTTTGTTAACTTGGAAAGGCTTAAGTTATAGTAACCAAGTGCTACTACATACTGTCCAAGTCAATAAAAAATAATTCCATTTTAGATTAAAAAAAAGTATAATAAATGGGAAATTAAAAAATACCGCAATGCTAAACAGAAGTTGCCAACAAAGTTACTACCTTGCATCTTGGAATTAGTATGGTTAATTTGAATCTACTACTACTTTTGCTTATTGAGTACCCCTTTCAACATTTAGTACAGTGTGACTAACGTGATCAGGCTTCATCTTTTAACCACCACGATTAAATTCTAACCGTGGGTAAGAGCGTAAGCAGAGTATAAGAGTATAATAAAGTTAATAAGTGTAAAACTTTGGGATCCGTCAACGGCGTCAACCAGGGATGGATTTACGGGGTGGCCCACCCTGGCCCGGCTACGTAAAAAATTGAGGGCTAGGAAAAAAAACGCTGACTATATAAGGCCCTCAGATTGCAAGTGTAAAGGCCCACAAACCTATTTGGAGGGTTAGTGCAAGGGTAAAAATTATTTTATTAATCCACCCGTGCCGTCGACACTTACAAGACATACAGTGATGTAGCTATCCGATATGATATCGTTCTGGATGATTCAAAACATTTGATACTTTCGTGGTCGAAAATTAGGGTCTTTCATAGATAATATTTTATGGACAATTCTTATAATTTTAATAATGGGTTCCAGCAAAATGAACATAAACAAGGAAAATTTAAAATTGCAAACATGCGCTCAGCTTGAATAATTTAACTACAATTTTATGAACCCCCTGTACAGCATCTATTTACTAAACAGCATTTAAATATTTTAAAAAAACATTTATGCCCCGGAAAAGTTTGAGAACAATTCTAAAACTTATTCTTTGTGTACCGACTTCATGTAGTAAAAGGAGATGCTTCAGTTTTAAAAAAACAGCTAATCCTATTTTGATTAAAGTCTGTGGCAATGTTGCTAAGATAAGTAGGATGCGTTTAGTTTTCTTAAGTGCGTGTTTTATATCTAGCTACGATGCCAGTTCCATTCGATATTTATTTGCGACTACAGATAAATACAACAGTGAAGTTACTTCAAAAGTCTACGAAATGTAGGTAAAACAGTAAATATTAAGCCATTGCTTATGTAAGTCAGTGACGGAGCACTTTGACTTTGAATAACATATAATTATACATATAGCCAAATAAGTAGAAAGGCCTTTCTGCATGGAATCTGAGGGCCTTTATTATTATTTTTTACCCTGACTGGTCCAGAGTTGACCCCCCCTTAAATTCACATGTCTTTAAAATTTAGCTTTTTGCAAGGAAAGTAATGAAAAAAATTAATACATAAAGCCGTTAATAACCGATAAAGTTGGTTTCTGTTACAGATTATACCCAATCGAAGCGGATTGGAGGTTTAAAGGATCCGTTGCATTTATTTAAACGAACAACAGCCTATGTAAGAACGGCCTAAATTATAATGTTAAGTTTAATGTTTTTTATAAATTACAAATCAATGCAATCCCAGTTTTCCCATCCACCTTGGTGGATGGCTTGAATGCTAGTAACTACCGAAATAGTTAGATAGATATGTCAGCATACGAACTAGCAACGAACTTCTGATTATTGTAAGTAATGTCATAAGTCTGAACGTAGAATTTGGTTCCGTTCAACTGAATTGTACATTTAGAATTAGGCCTGGCATACCAGCAGACTGTATAGAGACTGATTTCCAACTCGGGGCTTGTCCCGACGAACATGGAGCTAATTGGTTTCTGGCTTCGCCTCCAGTCAAAATTGTGGGCGATCAAAGATCCTTTCTGTGAGGGACAAAATGAACCATAGTAATCAAGCATACTATCAGGAATCAAAATATCTACATGTTTATGCTTTAGGATTTTTTGACTGTAAAAGATCTATATCATGTACGGTCTTACGTTCCCAAAACTTTTATAGTCTATGTATCCGTGATAGTTCATATTCCCATTTGCTTCCTCATTGCTGAAATAAACCCAGTTGTGAAAGCCGGAGACACCGTTTTTCAACTCTCCCAAGAACACATGTTCGAAGCCAGACGATCCGACTCTACCCGTAGAACGAGAGTATTGACCGAACCAGATGCGATAAAATTCACTCCGGAAATTTGTTTCGGTTAGAATTTTCTTCGAGATTAGGAATTGACGTGCTTGTTGAAAAACGGGGGTTGCAAGCAATGCATCAATGAATGTATTCTCTTCCTGAATTTCTTGTGCAGTTACCACCTCATTGCTGTCGACGTCAGCTATATAATTGTCGTATAGGGCTATTAGCAAGGAAATGGTCCGCGGGGTTAAAGCCTCAGATCGGACGGTCAACAATCTGATTACAAATATTATTTATCATATTTCCGAAAACTTTCTCTCAACCAAAAGATGACAAAAGATTATTGAATATATTTGTTACTAACGGGAGAGGGGCTTTGTCATCTGTGGAACCTGAATTTGTCTTTCCTTGTATATTCACGGATACTAAGGAATTAACATTATTTGCAGACTCCGCGGTATGAAGGCTTTCAGACAAGTTTATCAGTTCAGCATCAGAAATCGGATCTATTATTTGATAGATAAAATTTTATAATTAATTTCATAGAACATCTAAAATATGCCTGTATTTCCACTCTTTTAATCCTTTGCTTGGGTATGACAAGCAAAAGTTATTTTCAATACAGATGTGTTTTAAAAACATTTCTAGAGCTATTCCTACACAAAATTTCCACCTGAAAAGATATTGTGCACCCACAAACTCTCACTCTCTACACATCCACTGAAAGAAGCCACTCATTTTGTTTTATGAATTTCTTCTAGTAAGTATGCATATCAATATGGATACACACCTGGATTGGAACCCCCACCGGCACACTCGGCATTGTAATCTGGACAACAGTCACCGAAGCTTACACAGGGTCTATAAAATTCAATTTATTACTTTAAATATATTCGATCGCCATCGTTTCAAATATTTCTTAGAATTTTGGAAAAAAATGAGCAGCTGGTTAGGAATGCGATAAAAAATATTGCTAACTTGTTGCACTGGCAAGACCAGGAAGTATTCCGGGAAGCATCACATTTTCCTTTGCAGGAAGGCTGACTAATGCCTAAGCAGAGCTGCGAGTAATCGTTACAGCAGTCCCCGAACTGAAGGCAAGGCTTTACAAAGAGAGACAGATGATGTTTACTTAAGTATTATATTATTGCCTCCCACTGTATTATATATCATGTAATGTATACCAAAAAATTATAAATGGGAATACATACAATATTGCATTGGCAATCAAAGCTGGGATCCGTACCAGTTCTGTTACATCTTCCTTGACACGAATCTTTTCCTACAGCGTCAACTTCTAAAAGAACAAAAGGGAATAGATTAATTTGCTCAAGAAATAAAAGTAGATACTGGACCTTTTCTTTTCTTGCACTTAATTTACGAAATCTCTTCAAATTATTACCTACACTGTAGAGCACAGTTACGGCAAGAACTGCTATAATAGAAGCCACAGTGAGGTTCAATTTTGATGCCATTTTGCTTCTGTATTAAGATTCACAACCTCCGCTTAACAATTGAATTAATACTTTATTTACAATACCAGCCCGGGAAGAGATTTATACACAAACCGCAGATTGTTATCAATACTCGGTAAGCCCTTTAAACTTGACCCTGAATTACAAGATTAAGTTGAAAGATGATATAAATGCTATCATACTATCATGTGTACATTATATTGCGAATGACTTGCCCAGAACTCAATCATTTATTCAGCCCGGAGATTATCGTAGAGCCTGATTAGGAGATTGATCGGTTGTAGCGTTGGTGAGAGAAAGCGATTGTGGTATTTATTTATACATTGTATATTATTTATAATTAATATCTATTACCCGCTTTGCTCTGATGAAACCGCTGACACTACAATGTCAGAATGTACATACATATGCATGGGGATTTGCCTACACATACAAAAATAGATGCTCGACATGTTACAAATCACTTTTTTAAGCCGAATCTTATACCTTATTTGCAAGCAAATAGCGAATGCATTGTCAGGTCTAAATAACGTAGCACTCGTTCGTGCAATATTATAAAAAATGTCACAAATTGCCAATGGTACAGAGACACACTATACGTGTGACGGAGTCTGTACAACTCAAGATTATCCACATGTCAATCATTGTAGAGTAGTCCCGGATATCATTGCCATTGGCAAATATAGCCGACGATAGGAAATACACCTGAGAGTCATTAATAATAACACGTGCCCTTTATTTTTCAGAAAGTACTTGCGTCATTACAAATTTACTGCGATAACTGCTTGAGAAGCTCAGGGGTAAACAAAATATGTATCTGGCATAACTGAATGTTAGGGTAGTAAACTCAAACTCTGAATGGAGTACAAGTATCACATGAAAATAAAAATGTAATCCATTTGATTGGTACATGCAATCCCTTTTATATCAGTATTTCTAAATAATCTGAAAATAATAATTATTATTTGATAATACCACGGCATCCACACTCGCAATGTAGATGTACTCTTACAATTAGCTCATAGCAACTCCAGGTAGGATTTCCATTAAGTAATTAGGTTTGGAACATGCCTCCATGCGTGGGCCACCATGCCCTCTTCCATGTGGATGCATGAGCACTTCCTCACATGCCTTCAATAAATATGAGGGAAGATTATCGTTAGTATTTAATCTATGAAATTGTTCTTACCTGAATGACATAAGTAATCCATTTCTTATCATGGGAAAGTTACAAATAAAATGTCAGTTAAGTGTCAACCCTTGCTGAAATTCAGGTTAGACTTACCTGAGTCGGTGATCCCCCCTGAAACAAAAGTAACTTTTGCTGGGAAAACTTTCGAAACAATGGACACTTTCTGCTCCGTTCACCGTTGACGGAACTTGAAACAAAGAGAAGTCAATAAATGTAAAATATAACCAAATCCTACTAACACACATTAATAAAATCACAACGGGAATTGTTCTTGAATTAAATTCAATTAAATTTGGAGAAAGTCATAGATGGGCTTCATCATGCATAAATTTATTTAAAACTTACTACACATTAAATAAGAAAGATATATGCATCCACCTATGGTTTTGAAAAGTACGTCCATATATAGTATGCAAAGTCAATAACGCTTAAAAATTCATAAGTATGTAAAATCAATAACACTTAAAAATCAATAAGTATACAAAATCATTAACACGTAAAAAGTCAAAGAAGTAATTACCTACATAAATAATTATGGGTAAATGAGTTTTTTAAAAGCCAATCGTTAATGAAGTAAATTAGCTGTGTACTTTCTAATCCTTTTAAAACACGTACACATTTACGCACACCATTTAAAATGACTTAAAATCAATAATAATTATAATTATAGCGTGTACAGTCGAACAAATGTATAGACAATTTCATGTTTTGATGATAATTTTCTGGTGACAATCATAATTATTATTGCTGGCGAACAGACTATATTTCAGACTTGCCATGTTTTATTGCATGTGCAGACGGGCAGTATGGAGGCAAGTAGACATGGATTGGAGCATTGTAACACGTCTGCCCAAAACCTACGCCAGAGTGCCAGACTCATTATGGAAGGTGATCACTGTAAAAACATGTTATCGTACACAGGGTTTTTCATTCCATGCTGTAAATACCTCCAGATGATATAGACACACAAATACATAAAAATAAGCACATCCATAAAAAAATAGCTCCAAAAAAAAAAAAAGTTGGCGACAGACTGGCTGGGAACTCCAAAAAAAAGTGTAATATGTTGTGCACTGTTTTATAACAAAAGTCAAATTTCAAGTACTTGAACTATTTTCTGGAAATTGTCCTTACTTTTTTTTACTGGTAAACAAGAGGGACAAGTAAATTTAAATGTCTACGTGCGAGTATGCATATGGGAGTGAACCCATTAAAAACATGGAAAGCTTGTATGGGGTCATGTACGCCATGATTAGAATTACTCCGAAAGGGTTCCAATTTGAAGATATAAATATTTAAAATAATGTGGGCTAGACTTACCTGGAAGAATAAAAAAGGATGATTGGAAAGGTGTACGATGTACTTCTGCTGATGAGCCGTATGTACACTTATCAGGAGTATTTTCCTTTCTACGGCTTATCTATCCCGTTGCGTTGACAATATTAAGGTTCAAATGTTCATCACGGGTTTAAAGCTCTGCCTCTCATCCTACCTGACACCTGAGTATGTAGCTTCTATAGGAATGAGGACGTCCCCACCTGAGGCTAGCCCTAAGTTCCATTTGTACCTGCCTATCTGTGCCTATTTTTGCCTTTATCAAATTGCCGACCATAATTTCCTACTGGTTTTATGCTCCCTTTTCAAACTAGTACTTGGGCTTCAGGTAACTATGTATCCCCCTCCTGTAAATCAAAACTATACATGAAATTACTTTTGTACCTATAGGTATCTACAAGGCATAAGTTCAGGTTCATGGTTCTACCTGCATTCAGGGAATTATCTCTTGGCTTCCTTTTTCTGAGCCCTGTCAGGTTACTTAAACAAGTGCCTTTGGAAGAGCTTACCGTAAACGCAGACTTAGCTTAGCCAAGGTAGCATCCCTTGAAATAGTTGTGTCCTGCATTGATACAAATTCATATTACAATTTCAGTGTTTCACAATTTCACTGCATCATTTTCAGTTCAGTTTTGTTGTGTTAAACCAAAATCATTTATAATGGATTCCATTGGAGCAAATCAGGTAAATATTTTTAAAATATTTCGAAATTTTTTCAAAATTCTGGTTGAATTCCCGGAGCATATTCTGACCAAGCCCTGTTTTTATTCAATAAGTAATATGAACATTTTATTACAGTTTCCCAAGATCGTTAAAGTTCTGAGCCATAGATCTGGAAGGTTTTACTTTGGGGTAAGCTGAAAAATCATTTGATGTTCATTGTGGAGAATATTTTTTGGGACATTAGTCCTAGGTATATATGTATCTATGTATATATGTGAATGCTCTCAAGTAATAATGATGTCAATGTTTAATTAACAGCCAAATGATCCATTCGCGGTAGCTTTAATGGAAAGTAGGACAAGAACGGGATCCATCTCTCAGGACAATCCAATGGTGGTTACATCTGTGGCTGCCGGAGTTTTAGGTGTTATTCTTGTTATTGTCATCATTTTTTCCGTATGGATTCGAAGACGCTGCTACAGTCCTGAAGAGATGCGCCACAGACTTGCCCATACCTCTCGTGCCCAGTGTACAAATGCCTCCTTGAGCTCCAGCTCATTTGTTTACACCATCCCACGAGTCCACACAAATGCTATAGTTATTTCCGTACCAGATCAACCTTCTAGCGATCCTACTTTGCAAAAGGTACATTCCACTCCGCTATTATGTCCCATGCTTCTTCATACAGTATATATTGCTGCATTTGCATCCAACTGTATTAATATGTAATTTAGGAGCCCCTATATAACAAACATTTCCTTATTTTGGGTATTGCAGGTGGAAGTCGTGTAGCGGATAAATATGGGAACATGAACTGCATCAAGGCCTGGATCAAAATTATTTATTTTATGGACTCGCAATCATAAATTGGCGCAATCAGGAATCTCCAAGTGACTAATTGCGAGGTGCATATTACATGTACATAAATTTATTTTATGGAACCAAGTATGTGTTGGAATTTTTTATATAAAGACGAAAAACCAATTTAAATAGCAATGCTTATAGTGGGAGTGCATATGTATGTAGATAGGGTACATGCAATTCCTCACTTTAATTTATTATTAAGTTATTTATGTATAATAATAATTATTTATTGAGTAGATAAGATGAGGAAATGACTGTTCAGAGCAACGTATATTTTATCTGGGGAGAACTGATAATCCTCTGACTTCTACAGTATTTTATTATAATATTCTATACTCTGTGATTATTTGTAAGTTACACGTAACAATCTTGATTTAAGCTAACACATAATTACATACATACCAATAATTGTGCAATATTCTTTCGCAAGTAAAAAAAAATAACAAGTCATTAGCATACTGTCCCAATCATTTTTTTATACAGATGAATTATATAGAGAAAAAAACTATTCTACCCTTTTAACCAATATAAAACTAAATATGCTTGTTATCTGTAAATTTCTAATGAACAATAAAATAATTTACTTTGTTGTATCTATCTATATATCATTACTTCCACTCAATCTCTCCACTTTCGTAATTTCATCCGCAAGTCAGTCATTAAGTCCGTGTAAGCTACACAAGAGCAAAAAAAAAGTTAAGATTTGAGAGGTTCCGTGAGGTGAGAGGATGTAAATACACCGTAAATGTGGAGGAAATTTTGTCCTCATTCAAAACCCGTAGTACATGACAAACTTATTTTTAGAACTCACCTATTTAATCCATTAGTTGCCTGGAGAACTGACGCGACTAATGGTTCGTTCCAAAGTTGTCTCACGAAGGAAGGAATCGACCTTTCCAAACTTCCAGGTACATTATAAAATCCGTCAAACACTCCAGGCCACACAATCAGGAGAATCACGAATGCAATAAAAGGAATTATAGACAGTGGGAACATTAGCCACATGAAATCTATTAAAAATTGGTTTCCTGGAACATTTAAGAACCCTCTTGCTTCGTCCAAATTTGACATTTTTTATTACTATTATTATCAAAACCTCGAGGTATTTTCCCAGTCACAGGCTCTACTTTGCAGAACAAATATAATTTGTCTCACTTGAAAATAACTTGCGGTTCCTTCAAGCCTTCTCTAGACTCTGATCCGACCGTTCTGCTGATCCTTTTCCCTGAAAACAGATTAAATATTCTGAAACGCAGCTAAATTGACCATTTAAGCCAGATACAATAGGTTTGCATAATTCAAGGTGTGAATATTTATGAAGATTGATGCTGGGAGTCTACAAGACTTGTAAATTTCCTTCATTATATCATATCCCTTACGGTTAAGTATCTATACATAGATGCGTCCCGACAGATATTCTGTATTTACAGACTGAAATGGCCTACAAACACGATTTCCGTTCGATACATATATTTTAACGGTAGTTAGTAGATCTGAATTAGACCAAAAGAGTCTGTATATGATTATCTGTCTAACTCAGTCTCTAAGTCTGTAACATACAGTTGATTCTGTAATTGGCGTCATTTTAACTTGTATTCTAAATTCTAACAGTAGAACTATATGAGTAATCAAAAGGTTGATTACAGACCCACTGAGGGAATACAGAAGTCTGAGTAATTACGACAGCCTACTCAATAATTACTCATATTTGTATAAATAACGTACACTTGATTATTATTTTGTGCGTTTGTAGGTTTTTGTTCCAAAGGAGTTCCTGCATGCATTTCAATTGTTATTGCTACTAAAAAAAACATTGAAATAGCAAAGTATAGAAATTTACCTGTAAAAAGTCCCAGCGGTGTGACAGTTGTACTTTGTATTCCCAGAATGTTACCTTTAGCTTGTAATGTTTGCATTTTTGCTGTAAGTAATTGTGTGTAAGAATGAATAATTATTGCACATTTGTTGTTAAAATAATGAGTTGCGAATAATTCGCAGCTATATAGTTACAGATGAATGAAATTCCAGAGGTTCATGGCTGACAAAATGAGAGAAAATTGCTATAAATAATACAGCTCATTGATTTGTTGTATAGTTGCAAAAATCGAACTCTCACTGTAGGCGTTCCGTCCTACTTCCGTTATTTAAATTTGACATTCACGCAATCTTTTAATAGTTCTGCTTCCTCCCTATATTGCACCCGAATTTAATTTCCATTGTGCTTTGAATGATTTGCAACATCTGGCTAATGACAAGTCCGATCGGCTAATTTGAGCAAACAATTTGGGATGTATGAAACATGAATATCAATTATTGGCCATTGAGTACAATCAGAAAGAAAATGTCTGACAATTATTGAAATCTAGGCACCTGCATGACATTACCGTGGCCAATGTGAAGGACATGCCCTATAAATAACCCTGCAATAAATACATACTCACTATGAGATCTGGACAAGGTATAAATAGATCGGGAGCTCTCAAAATACTTTATAGTTCCACCAAACCAGTAGGATTGTGAAGTCCGTTCAGACAAGATTTTGGAAAAGCAAGAATTTTTGAGGAGAAATGGGCAAAAAATTGAATGTGATCCTGGTATTGGCAGTAGCTAATGCCTTCATGGAAATCAAAGGGTTCCCTCAAGCATCACCTCCGTCAGCAACTGAAGAATTCTGCGGAGCCCCACCGGACGAGGCTATTAACGCCACCGTGACTTGCATCCAAAAACTCAACATTAAGGAACTGGACATGGAGCATTTCTCTACTGACTCTGGGAGACCTATTGATCCTAGTTTTGATGATAAGGTACTATGAGCATGGAAATTTATTAAAGCTAAAGTTAATTCTAGATCCTACCCTAATCACGAATTTTTAGTCAGCAATTATTGTCAGTTCAATTGGATTAACTCAAATATTGTATTTTTTCAGTGCCTATCAAAATGTGTTTTTGTCGACGCTGGATTGGTATTTACCTCAATATTGGATTATTCCTGCAACATTTATTAGTGCATAGTGCACTTGGAATTTTGAATATATTTGAGCAGCAGGAATTAAGTAACTTTTAATTTTTCAGATGTCTGATGATGGCGAACCGATTCTTGAAGCTTTTAAGGACGACTTTAAGAAATATCACACAGAAAAATACCACCAGTATCTTGCTGATATTACTTCATCTTGTTTTAGTTTAGCAGGTATGTATTGCCATTTCCAAATCATCTTCGAAGCCTGAAACATTAGCGGTAGTTTCTTAAAAGATTTGAGTATCTACATCAGGAAAACTGGAATAATTCAAATTTTCCTTCTATATTTAGAAACCCAATTCAAATCCACTGGGGGAGCAAAAGGGAACCCATGTAAATATGCGTCAACCCTGGCCCAATGCTTGGCAGCAGAAGAATTCAAGGTAATTTCGGATCTCACAAATAGATAATAATAATTTTAATTACAAAACGGCTGATGTAATGCTCTGGATTAAAAATTACTAATAATCGCAAGAAAGTCGTAGAAACTTGCTTGCTTTAGCTTCAATCTAGAAAAGGGTAATGTGTGGCTGATTCTTCATATTTGAGTAATGATCTTACTGATTGACATTATTTTCAGATTTGTAATCCTGATGGGAGCAAAGCCAAAGAATAAAAAATATAACCAAAGAATAGGAGCAAAATTTTGATGTGCTACGATAACTTCATCAAGATCCAGGAAATTGAATGTACCTGAAATATGAATTACCTTTTAACATTAGAAATTGTAGCATAAACATTCCTGAGGCATGTTTACAATATTGTTACTATCCAAATCATTTTTTGTGAAGGCTAACAGATGTAATCCCGAAATGAAAATACTAAACGCAGTAAATGCGTTCAAATCAGCTTTAAAGAACCTTAAATAAGTTCTGTACACATGTGTGATATTATACAAACATTAAATAAATTGTGAAATTGTAAAAGTGTGCCACGTATAGTGACTCTTAATTTCAACAATTTTACCAGAAGGAAGTCTCCTTCTTGGTTAAATAATAATTAGATGTATGGACACTAAGTATGTGCAATGCCAGCTTGTATTTTTCTTGATTTAATATGATCAATGGCTAAATAGTAAGGCAGGCCCCGTTTGTAACAACTACGTTTTATTTAACGTCATAATGTTAACAAAGTTGGATTAATTTGTACATACAATGTAATTCTCCGAGATGTATTCCGTTAATCATAAAAGCATGAAATACCACCGGCCACAAATTGGTTGCTTAACATTAAGTAGTAAATTTTCACACTCAGTCGGGCCCAGCCCTGAATGAGTGGTCTTTCCGAAACGGGAGGGAAGGAATTGAATCATTAGTTTTAGGATCATAAGGATCAGGTAGCAGAAAAGATTTGCCAATTTGCCCAAGGTACAAGTTTCATAGAATTAACAGATTTTGATAGGAAGTGATTACTACTGCCCATTTTTACTCTTTACAATCACATTTCTATACATAGGTCAATGCCTATGAAGAATAAGCCAAATTCAATTTTTCAAATTCAAAATTTCAGTTTCTACTATGAGAAGCAAGGTGAGGTTTCCAACAATCAAATTCATACTTGTCTTCTTACAATAATTATATACTTGGGAATATATCGTCGGTGAAGAGGCAAAATGATCTAGGTGCATGATCGATTAGAATCAAAATGATCTACTTGCAGTTTCACTAAAGGCAAAATGATCTACTTGCATTGAATTTTAAAAGCAAAATGATCTAGATGCAGCTTTTCCTAAAAGCAAAATGATCTAGATACAAATTATAATAAAAACAATATAAGTAAACACATTCTAATGCCGGTGTACAAAAATGAGAGGTATTCAAAAACTTTTATATATGCATTTAATTCCCCAATGCCTCCATTTCTTTCTTTCAGTAACATTGAAAAAAAGAAGTTGTCAATCATGATTTAACATTTGAAAATGATTCCGAATGTTATGATAATGGTGATGATCGTAGAATACGATTTTAAAAAACTCCACGTTGAGAATTATTAAAGGGAAAACCAATTCAATGTGCACACTAACACATGAGTTTACTGTGATTTTGATTCGTCTTTTAATTCGTCGATTTTAAAATAAATGAATGTTGCAGTTTTCGTAACTAAAAATAAATTAGATGCAATAAGTGAAATTAACTTTAGTTGCCGGAATGATCCTTAGTAATAGCAAACCCTTCAGAGAATACTAACCCACAACCCTAGGTCAATTACAGTCATGGTTAGCCCTTATAAGCCACGTGTCCTCCTTACAGATGCTAGTTTTCTCACAAAAAAATTAAACCAGCACTTAGATCATTTTGCTTTTAAGGAATATTGTATGTAGATCAGTTTACTTTTAAAGAGGCTTGCACCCAGTTCATTTTGCCTTTAGGGAAAAAGTTATGTAGATCATTTTGATTCTAATCGATTATGCACTTAGATCATTTTGCCTCTTCACCGACGATATCAATTCAAGGATGAAGTTTAACCGACACAGCATAAGAGACCTTTCATATTATTTTTCTTGCAGTAAAAAAATGCTATTTAATGCTTTTCAGGTGCATCCAATTAAAGTTTTAGTTTCAGCACAGTCTTTTCCTAATCAGCATAAACAACATTAGAATTCTCATACCCTGGTTCTCTACTCTGTACAGAATGAATTCAAAAATAGCTATTGATATGGCTTGGCTATTGTGTCTTTACAATTCCGCGACAAGATTTGAACATTTAACAGCATTTAAGAGCCCCAGTTCGTGCAAGCACTTTAAGACAGCTAATTTTATGACATTTTGATGCTTCATTATCTGTAAATACAATAATTTTAATATTGAAACCTTCAATATGATAACATTCCCATAATTCTCAAAGTGAGCTTCTCATAGATAGATGACTGACTGAGTACCCAATAAATAAAGATAACGACTCCTTCAAACGCTCTGGCTTCCAACCTCTTGTATGTAAATATATACAATGCATGTAAGCCATATATAGTTACTGTTATTTATAAAATGAAAACCGGTACTTATAGGTATAGAGCGCTCCACATTGATTAACACAAAAGGTAATCCACAGGTGGTGAAAATTGCTTTTGAACTTGTGGCTTCAGGAATCAATGGTAGAAGCGTCCTAAAAATGTTTTTGCTTATGAAGCAAATTCGACTATATACTACAAACATTCCACTGAAATTTCAACATTCAATTTTACTCTAATATACTTGGCATCTCATATTTTGATTGAACTAACTGCAGAATGTATTAGTGAACTGAGGAAGGTCCCAAAGTATAAACTTGCTTCAAGTGGCATCACGCATATGCTAAAAAAACTGCCTTTTTTTCGCTTCCTTAAATAATCAGCAAGCGGTATATACATACGGTACAAATATCATCTACAGTTATTACTTACGCAGCGCTTACAAAGTTGGAGGTAGATAAGTTACTGATGCCGTCAATATTAGAGCACCATAAATTCACCTCCTTGCACTGCCATGCTCTCGGCACAGCTAACATTTCCCCCTTTGTTTAGTAAAAACATATCGTACCATAAAAAATAATTTATTTGAATTCCCACTTTTAGTTTTTAAACTACTAAAAATTGTCTCTGTATAGCACCAGGTCACATCAGGACAACTGCAGGTCACAATTCCGTTGCTTCTTGTTTGTCAAGCCAACCCTTCCAAAATTAAGGGTTTCTTGTCAACAGGAGAGCTCCATGCTAAAAATTATACTCCTCAAGTGTATACATATGCAGGTAAGTATGTATATATCTATTCTGTACTGGAAATATCCATGCTTGTCAAAATCCTATTGACATCACAAATGTATAAGTAGAAAAGGGTAGACGCAGATCACAAATCACAACATCAAGGACTTTGGATTAAGTACAATTTCATTTTGTTGCGGAGGCTGTTCCTCTGGATGTTTACGATGTTGTTCAAATGAACTCAAGCGATTCGTATGTGGTTTCGATCGTCCTGGATCAAAATCATCCTCGTCGGAAGAATCTTCTGTAAATGTTATGACCCCACAAGAAAAATACTTAATTACTATAATCAGATGCCCATAAAGTTACATTCCTACAAATGCATGAACCAATGAATGATGAGATGCATGAAAAAGTATCCATGACTCAAGATCATACGAGCAGTAATTACGTAAAAAAGTTGTCAAAGTACAAAACTTACCGATGTAATTAGGAATAGTAGATCTTGGCCGTGGCGATTTCTTCGAAGAGTGGAGTGTAACCCGAGGTGAAAGAATTTGAGGCGTACTTTTATTCGATGATGCTTTTAAGGTACCATTGGGTAATCCCTTTTCGACGGACGTAGACTGGTCAACTTTTTTCTTCGCTTTCCTGTGTAAAAAAAAAATAGAAAGCCCATGTCATTGGTACTCTTATCAGCAGTTAATTGAGCATTATAAACAATTCAGCATGGTCGTGTATCTACTTATCGCTCTGGTCTGGTTTAGGGCTTGAAGGCAGAAGTATTTTTTTTTAATAATGGGGTTTAATCACTTTCTTGTCTGAGGTTAAACATTTTATAGTGTAAACAAAAACAGCTCATTCTCAAGCCTTCGTATAGGAACTACCTCACCCAAAAATTCTTCCAGCGCATTAAATTGAACATTCGTGACCCTCCGTGAGGTACAGGCTTGGCACAAACATACTCAAGACTCAGAAATGAACGCCAGCTACTACTACAAAGGTACACAGAAAAGTGCTTTCTTAACCTCCTAAACCTCGATTTATTTACTTGGAGACACTATTATAGCGTCCTTCAGCTAAGCATTCAGAGCACTACGTACATACATAGAGTACATTCCTGCTATAAGAGCATCCCCATTTGATTTCTACGTAGTCTACATAGGATAAAAATAACATTATGGAAAACCCTGGTGAAACCGGAGTGCATTGTATAGTTACATTTTTTTTAGGTGAAACGACTCAAAAATTAGACAAAAGGAGTCAAGAGCAAACAAAAAATGAGGTAGAAGCGGCACTTTGTCCCAGGACTTGTTCAAATTGGGCGAACCCAACTTAACTGAAACCTTGTGTCGCATGAGAGCATAGTACAGTGCTTTCACTGTATTAAAAGAATCACGTAAAAACAGGGAAAACCAATGGTAACAAACAGAGCAATCATAAATGTACTCGCCCTCCCAGCTTGCATGACAAGATACATTTACAACTCCCAATCCCTTAGGACTTGGTCAGATCACTAATGATATCAAGTGGACGGGGTGAGTGAGAGGCCAGAAATGTACATAACACATGTATGTATATTACATAGATATCTACATATACAAAAATATCGGATAAACACATTCACGCAAATAAACCCAAGCGAATTGCTTGCCGCCTTTCAAGTCCAAGCCCATACCAGACCACAATAGAAGTACATAAATCAATGCCACCATTACTTATCCCCAAACAATCCCCACTACTTTTGAGAACTTACTTGAAATATGATGAATATTCGAATAATCTTGGGAAATTGCACTGAATAATTTTAAGTATTATACAACTAAATCCGATTATACAAAGTACTGGACCTATGAGCTTAAGTTCTGTAGTTTTGAAGCCTGTGGATAAAAATTGACAATTAAATTCAGGACATTTCCAAAACTAATAACTAGCCTTGAGTAACTCCGCCCATTAGTCCTCAAGATCATATTCCCTATTTCCTCACCCTTTTCTCCTAGTCCAACGAAAGAAATTACCAAACCAAGTGCAACTGTAATAGAGACATTCACAAGGATTAAATCTTATTGTTTGTTCCATCGACAGTCAATTCCTCAATCAAAGACATAACTGAAATCCAATATGTACATCTGTAAACATTACCAAGTACTAATCCTATATAAATAGCTGAGTATGAAGGCCCCAGGTTGGTCTCAAAAGAGCCATCTTCCAATTTAGTTGTATCTCTCGTCTCCCGGACGGGAGTGCCCATGTGAGATTGCGATTGAGACAGAGACTGGAAACATCAGAAACACATTAGCCTTCAAAATCTCACACACAACAACAAAGATTTCCAATCAACTGTAATTATTACTCCGTATGTAATTAGATCCTATAACTTCCTTAAAATTATTTTAGTTATTTATAAATTGTAAACAAATAAATTTAGTCCGTACGTTTTTGCTATTTTGAGACCAGTCTTTGCTGCCGAAGGACTGTCCAACGGACTTGAAGCTTCCTTGATTCTTCTGAAACTTGCTAGGAGTCTGTTGTTCTCCGTAATGATGAGCTTTTGAGAAGGACGTGTAGGCGTGATGCTGTAAAGATCCAATTTAGCGATAATGTCAGTTTATCAAATATTTTGGCACGAAATGTCAGCTCTAAGCTTTCAATAAAAGCACTTGTTTATAAAGCTAGGATAATTTTTTTTGCTGGAAATCCTAAATATGTCTTGCGTTTAGGATATAAAAGTTAGCATTTGGAGAGCATTTGTACTGTCTGAGAGTTGCTCGTTATCTATTTTAAATATTGTTCACATTTTGCAAGGCGATAGAGCAGTGTAAGTGTAACGTCGGCAGTATAAATGACAACTGTACAGTCCGATCCGTCCTACTTGTAGACCGGTCCTAGTAATGTAAGGCTTTTCTCTACTTCCTCTTTGTAAAAGAACCATTGACGTTGTCACTTTCGTGTATGTAGTGTAGTGTGTGTGAGTGTGTGTGTGTGTGTGTGTGGGCAATTGGAGTCAATTCAATGCATGATAGGGAAAAATATTGGACCTACCATATACTTAATTATCATACTGGTCGGAAAGGATCAAAAGAGACTAATGGGAATGTAAACCACGTATTCCTTGAGTTCTACACCCGGGATAATATATGCCTGGTATTATATAGATATGTAATTACTGGGGTACACTTCCAGAGCTAAATTCTGTTATTATTTTTCTTTGAACGACTAAAAAAAACAAGTCCAGTCCCGGTGACAAACAAATGAATTACGAATAACTCCTCCAATGTTCTCTGTCCTATGAGCTATCATTATATCTGTATTTGTCGTCCAAAAGTGTCTCAGTAGTAAGTGCAGATACTCCAAGTTCCATATCAGTTGTGTGGGGTGACTTTTACAAAAACGCACAAATCAAGCTTTACATATTACAGAGCGTATTTACCCAGGGCAAGGAAGTATTTCACTGTTTTCATCAATTTGAGCCTCAAATGTGCACACGCAACCACCTCATTAAAATAAATGACAGACTTCATCACAAACAGTCCGTGAAAATGCTATCAACTCAAAACGAGCTCCAACGTCTCCTTCGTCAACTTTCATCACTATTAAATGTAAACTCTCCTTTGCTCTCAGTATGTATGTAGATATACATATATCTCAAAACTTAATAAATCGAAGACATGAATAGTGGAGGAAGTCAATTAATTGAAATAAATTGAATAATACTATTCGAGCCGATCCATGCAATTAACAAACCCTAATAAGTACATATCTAAAACCCCTAATGGTTAGTGGTAGGTCCACACGAACCCATATTTCCCCAATTATTGTTACACGTCACTGGCCTCTCTCTGAATAATCTTGCCCTGAGTCAATTATAAACACTGGAACAATTTATTTCTGTATTAGTATTTAATTGCTCCAGAAAAAGCCATGCGTTTTTAAGCTACGGGGAGCGTACCAGGCTTCCTCAGTTTCTCCGCGAACAACGTCTCGTTCCCTCATTTTTTAAAGTCAAGTATTATTGCTTTGAACCACACCATTTTCCCATTGAGGGGTTCTTTTCTTACAGTACTCACAGCCCAAGCCTCGTATCTACTATTTTCTGCTCTACTGTATCTATATATCTACAATCTGCAGAACCGGGGAAAATGTCATAGCTTGGACATTTCTGGGATGATTGTCTCAATACAACTAAGCGGACATTTGAAGCATACTGAGGGCTACAAGGGATTTTTGTAGATCTCTTTGTAATTATAAACTCCGGGTTGAGAGAAATTTGTACTGTTGGGAATTCGGGCGACAAGCGTGTTACCAACGCAAGAACTAAATACTGTTTAAGTTGACAAGTTGGACAGGTTTTGACTTTTCCTATTAAAAACCGGAGGCAGCTGACATTACATAGGCAAGAGTGTGATTGAAAAGAAAAACTTGAGAAGAACTAATAGTAGAAGAAAGAGAGCAGAAGAATGTAAAAATTATTAGTAAAGAGCAAGAGAGAGAGAGAGAGAGCGGAAAAGGCCATTTTTTTTGCTACCACTATAATTTGTTTTTACCTTTTGCGGGGGGAATGAGGGAAAAGGTCCTATAGTTCGCAAACATGTGTGATGCGGCAATGCGTCCCTTTCACTCTGGACTTTAACCGCGTTTGCATCTGCTCTCTTCTTGAGCATAGAACCTATTACCCCCGCCATATTTTGTCTGGTCGTTTTTAAGCCTGTGAAAATCCAATTTTTAAGAGTCGACTATTTCTTTCAAAACATCGTATCATACAGCCAAGGTTTGTAGTCAAGGTTCTGTTTTTTGTTTTCTTCAATAAATCCACTACTAAAGACTGCATTTGCACATCTCTTACAATTTTAATTCCCATTCTTTGCTCGATGACATGATGAAATGTTTGTTGATATCCTGCCTGTGTACTCTACATGTAATTATATATCAAAAATGCAACCAGAAGTGCTACCCCATCAAGAAGGTAGACCTTGATGGATGTGTTTATGCCCCTCTTTGATAGATTTGACTCTTTACTATGCCGACCTTGTTGTTACTATTGAATACAGTACCCTCAAGGTTACTTTATTGTTTCTGTTCTTTCCTCTGCATCGGGGCTGAATTCAAATAAATACTATTTCTTGGAACAACGCCATACCCCATATATTTATAAAGCAGCTCTGCAATACAGAGAAAATCTGACAAATTTTTTGCTAAACACGGACTAAAGCTTAAGGAAAAAGCTACACTTATGCAAAATCATCAGTAATGCACTTAGGACCAGGTAATTTGCAAACTTTGAATTTAATTTGATTACGGATTTTAAAAAAATGCTATCACGTGACAATTTCTTCGTGTAAGTGCAGTAATGATAGAACCTCTTTAGATACTGGCCGGGGAGGGGGGGGGTCTCAAAATAAAACATCCCATTTTACAACAGCGCCTTCATTTTTTAATCTTGCAATTCTTATGCAAGGGCATCGTGGAAACTGGAAACATACAATTCGGGCTTCCTCTCTTGATCCCAGTAAAGAGGCTCTACCATGAAAATAAAATGTAAGTCTGAAAAAACGAATTGTTAAATCTATCACTTTGCAAATATCATCCCAAAATTTTATTGAATGGCTTTTACTCACAATTAGTCTGGCCACTGCTATAAAAGTTGCAAACGTAAATTTACATAGATACATTTAAACAAAATCATCTGTGTTTGTAGTAAAATGGGAAAAGATGAGCCTAATTCCTATATTATTGCGGCAAACGAATGGGGAAATGCAAGTTTTCACGAATCACGGTCACAAACATTGCAAGACAAAACATGGAAAAATACAAAAAACGTTGAGAATGTTGAAAAGTGCAAACGTAGTCTCGAGAGACTTTTTGGCATGTACACAAATATAACGAACATTGACATAATGATGGTTGAGTAATTATCCCAATGGATATATGTAAAAAAAATAAATAAATAGGACACATACATATAGGAAAATATCTGAAGCTACTTAAAAATTACCTCGTGAAAACTATTCCCATCCTCTGCGGCATGCATTGCTAGCAATTCCGTATCCTGTCTCTTCTGCTGCTGTCTCTTGCGTTTACTCATTAGAGCTGCAATACCCGCCATTTTGAGTTAATCCCGTTTAAAAATACAGCCCAAACTCAGGTATTATTCAAGGAACCAGATGTCCTAGAGTAGTGACAACGTCGTGGGGTTTCAAACTTTCACCAAATTAACAATTTAAGGATCACATTGAAGTGACATTTTCCAGGAAACCAAAACACATGCTTAGCTCGGAGAAATTATTTGTGATGGGATGGAGCACACTCATAAAGTCTCTTTATTTCCAGTTTTAGCCAAATAACTAATCGATGCCCATGAAATTCCAATGGGATTCACAAAAAACCTCGGGACCACCACGGAGTAGTAATTCCAGGACACATTTTTCCTACTGAAGCGCACAATCAAAAATTAAAAGAGTAGAGAAGCCATGAAAGATGACGAGTAGGCTGATTCCCGGAGTCACTTCTGACCTTATGGTGTACACTCACTCATTTGTCGTTGACTTTCCAGGGAATGAATTTTTCAGGCCTTGCATTCCAGATTCACGTTAAAAATTATTGGGATTTCCTCTGAATTGGAAGTGACAGGAAAGATTCCGAGCCATATACAGTAGTAGTAGTAAGCGTATTTGTAGTAGGATCCAATATTACTAACTCTTCTGGTAGCCTCGGCTAACGTGACGTTTGTTCCTTTTTCCTAGAGGCATATAGTACAGTACAGTACAGTAGTAGTGTGATGTGTGCATGCATCCACAATCTAATTCAGCTCCTTGACATGAATCAGATGGAAACGACGGAGTGGGTGCAGTAAATTCAAGAGAAAGTTAACTACAAAGAGCTGAGTGGCAGATTGAATTATTGATCAAGTGGAAATACCTTAGCACGCAACCTATTATATAGGGTTACTATGACAACACCCATTGTAAACAAAAGCAAATGGGTCAATAGGGAGACCATTGGTCTAGAAGAAATCATTACTCATTAGTTTTTGTACATAGTTAAACTGTACCCCGACTACTAACTCCCTATGTACAGATATGTACATATGCAAGACGACTGTACTTATATATGTTCTTACTCGTGCCCTAAAATATTACCTCCGTTGAAGGCAACGACACAAATCTGCGTTTTTTTTCCAGATTGAAATATATTCACTTTCCTTCTTATCACAAGTTACTCCACGTTCCTCTAGAACTCCTGGAAATTAAAACATGAGTAAGCAATGGGGGAAAATGTTTTCTATTTTTTCTCCCCGTGATTACAAAATGGCATATATGGGCTCCGGAACGGGAAATCGACTGGGAGTCTATCGTATTGCAAGTCATATGTCTGAGCTAAAGATTATAGGTTGGCCATTTCAAGCTCAAGGTAAATTTTTTGACCTAGGTATAGATATATATATCTATAAATACAAGAGGTATATAATAAAATTATATACGTATCGTATTTAGTGTTTATTCGGCATCGGTTTGTTATAGAGTATGGGTCTGATGGCTGTGGGGTGAGGAAGGGAAAGTAGGGAGGAAGAGAAAATCACGGATTTGTGCAGTGCTTATTTACACCTTCCTGTAATAGGCTGTTATAGGTGTAGAGTCAGGTTTCATAGTATGCCGTAAGTAATAAATATCTATTAAAGGGTAAACATGGCGGCAGTCTGTAATCAATGTCATATGCCCGAGTCTAGGATTTTCCCCCATGGAATTTACCTATGACATGATTATTACTGGTGGTCTGTTATTTGGTCTCAATGCCCGCCGGGGTACCGTAGTAATGACGATTTATACAAATTCTCGTGTCGGAAAAAATTAACGGGTCTGTAATAATTATTAAGCTTCAAAGGTGAAATGGGTATTTTTTGCATTCGCCTCTATGCAAATAAAAGCATCGTGTTTTTGCATGCTTGAAAAAGAAAAAACGAAAATGATAACTGATGTTGATGCTTTTTGACTGATTATTTTTTTCCAAGAATGCATGAATGGAATAACATGGGATTTGTGTGGGAGAATGGGGAAAGGACAAAACTTTGTTTCAGCTTGACATGAAACTGGAACGAAAATAAAGTCATATCAGGAGAAAAATCTGAGAGGAATTATGTCACGCTATTCAAGGTTTATGATGAAGCAACTTATTCCTTTCTTTTATGCTCAAGTTCAATGGACAGGTGGGGATTCCAGTGCTGAGATATTATTGTCAGGAAGTACACTTAGTAGTATTTGTGCATTTGGATAAAAACGGGGCTACAGTACTTCCAAATTTAGATTACATATGGCAGCTGAAGCCAATTCAATTATCATAAAAAGTACTATATGGCTTTTATAAATTTAGTCTTTGCTCATCCATAGTCAGGAGCAACAGTGAAAGGTGAACTTATAGAATAAAGTACTTATAGTTAACAAATAAAATATTCGAAACACCTGTCACCTTCCTCCTGCTCAGTTTATTTGCCGTAACTTTGATTAAAAAATATAATCACGATTTTGGTCAGGGGAACGAACAGACAATCTAATTGGAATCATGAAACAAGAATAAATATGCCAAATTATTAAATCCTTCAAAACCAGCTTGCTTTCCCAGCCACAGAATTAATATTCACAATAGCTTCCACCCTACCCATCACCATGCCTTTCACCCAGCCCCGAGGATGCCGAAAAGCTGTCCCAAATACAGCGTACTTAGAGCTTCTAAGAATTGCATAAATTCAATCCCGTCCCCATATTCTTAAAAAACATTGTCCCCAATCCCGTTTCCACATCTGGGTAAAAATTATGTAAGATCCCCCGTAGAAGTTCTAAGCGTAGGTCACATCATGTACCCCCCCCCCCCCGCCTCTTGCCCACACAAATTTGATTCATGCTTTCAATTCATTCACAATTTGTTACCCGCAGTAAGAGCGGATTCTTATCTAGTTTTTTCCAATTTTGATCATTAGGTCGAATCTCAAGCGCATCATCAATTTTATGGATCAAGTCAGTGAAGCCGTTAACAAACTGTTCCAAGGCAATCATTTTAAGCAATTTCCCTCCACTTTAAATGCATAGAAGTGAAGGAAGAAAGTTGAATTTACAGGCATAAATACGGAGCATACAAAAACGAAAAATGCAGTAGATTTAGTGTGGACTTGTAGTTCACATGCCTGGCTAAAGGGGACAGTGCTCGGTCAAAGGCGGGTCTAAGTTAGGTATTTTTACAATAAGGTTAATGGAATTTTATTATGTTGGATAAATAACGGGGGCCCCAACAACCCAGTATCATCTATGTATTCGTTTACTTACAGTCGTTCCAGTATAATAGGGTGAATGTATGGGTGGGTGGGAGGTAATTTTCTGACCGTGAAAGTAGAACTCAGCCGCCAGACTGCGGCAGCTACAAAAGTAGTCCTAACGTTAAATAAATTAATTCCTGCGAAGTAAAATTCTATAATAATTACATATAGTAGCACTACAGTCTTTGCTACACGTGGAACTTTAGTTACAATGGGCTTTAATACATTTGCGAGCTTTCGGTAGCAATTTAATTACATTTACTACAATTTTACCTTCAATCACTGCGTCATAGATACAGCTTTCTGCAACTTATTAGCTTTAGTATTCTGAAACTATTAGTTCATTGTGTCTGGAACTTTTCGGAATCACGAAACTGTTTGCCTCACGACAAGTAACTGAAATTAGTTTATCATAACCGTGTAACATGGTGGGAGGTCAGCGTTACAGCTGCAACTTTAAATTCGTGGGACATGCGATTTTTTAAATCATGTTTACTTTGAAAACTACATTATATGGGAAAATGTTAACCCCATATTTCCCTAAGGATATAACCCCATAAGGATCCCGGTAGCTTGGTTTTCGGTGGCGACATACGTTTGAGCACCATCTAGGACTACAAGGCGAAGATTGTAAAGCCTAGGATAGTAAATAAAAGCGTATGTGCATTCATTTTGCCATCGAAATCACAAAAGTCAAAATGTAATCCATGTTGAACTTCTGTGATCCGAATTGGACAGGGCATGAAGAACCACTGGCAGAGCTGTCCAAAATACATGTTCACCAAATACAAATTACAAAATACTAAATACATTCTTCCGGCGTCGAAAATACAAACTACAAAATACAAAATACATACCTAGCCACGAAAATACAAAATACAAAATACAAAAATGTATTTGAAATACGTATTTGAAATACATGTATTTAAAATACCATGTATTTTGGACAGCTCTGACCACTGGCCAAATAATTTGAAGTCTACCTCATTGGAAGGCGGAAGGGTACGTTCGACGCCAATGGGACAACAAATGACTGGAAATGTATCAAAAGCTCATTAGAGGTATCTATGTATGTCATATGTCGCAGAAGCAGTAACTTGGACCAAAGCCTGGTAATACGAAGTATATGATACAAGAAATTTATTTCACTGGGAATTAATTTACTGAATATGATATACATAAGTGATGAATAAATATTTTGTTCACGCACTTCTTTGTAGTAACGGCGGTTTAGTTTTGGCGGGTTCAGTATTTTGGTGTAATTATCGTGCCGAATGATTTTCAATCCCAATTAGATTGTCTATAATGTGGCCAAAAATCATGTTAGTTTGACGTTTCAGTATTATTAGATTTGAATCATATGCTTGCGTCAAGCTGTGACGAAATTGAGCAATGGTCAAGACCAATGATTTGATATTAAGACATTTTGCTGTATTTAGAAACATGGTTTAATTATAATTATACCTATTCATCCATCGACTACCTGACCTTACAAGAAGGAATACTCTGGTATTTTTCCAGTACCAAGTTTGACAAAATACATATACATATGAAGTACCGTATCCCAGCAACAAGATACAGATATTGATGAAACAAAAGTCACTTCAATAATAATTCAATTGCTAAAGTGCTCTTATAAAGTTAGTATTAACCGTTTGTATTGAAAAGTGAATAATCCTTGATTGTAGGGAAACATTAGCCACACTCGACTTCATAGATTTTCAACCTGGTGATTACTCTTGATTGTCTAGTCGAAAAGTCATTATGGTATTTACTCCCATAATGTGAAGTTCCTCCTCACTTTGACGACTTTCTAACGTTTAACAAAATTCTTTCAGGTATAAAAGTCAATAGGTACAGTAGATAGATCTAGCTATCATTTTATTTGTCAAAGTACTATATTAATGCATGAATTTTTCTTCCTTGATGAGTCATAAATCATTCAGTTGTGGAACTCAGCCAGTTTCTCTAGTTATGGAAATTGTGGGTGTTTTCGAATAAATAATTTACTGTAGTTTACTAACAGAATCAGAAATTTTTATGAAAATTTTAAACTAATTTCATTTCCTCAAAATGTAACCTCATAGGTGTGAAGTTCTTGTTATGTTCCAGGCTATTGAATGGGCTCTACTCGCAGAAATGTTAGAATCAGTACTATACTATCAGGGAAAAAGTCAAATAAATAACCTCTTGGATTTTGTAATGATTTGAATTATGTATTTCCTAAAGCATTAATGGCACAAAAAAATTAATTAATTTGGGGAATATTAAAGGACAGTACAATGTTGGGTGATGAGATTTGAGAATAATAAAAATGTCGTACTGTTCTACAGCATGTCTATATTGTCTATACGTAAATATTAATTTTTATTGTTTAGATATTTCTTTTGCGGCCTGACACAACTAACCAACTCACATTGAGCAATACGCTCCCTAATTACATTAATAAAGCAACCAGTGGTTATGTTACGGGAGTGTTCAAGTGTTAAAAACATTTGTCATTGGAAAGAAACCTACAATATTTATATTTTACTCACAATCGTAAATCGTGTAATCATTACCCTCACAAGAAGTTGCCATCATGCCTCGACAAAAAGTTCCTCCACCAGAAGTTACCAACAGGAAAAACTTGCTCCACAAGGAGCCATCTGTTATAAACAACGAGATGATAGTTTCCAGTCTGGAAAAGTTACTTCCGAGTGGGGACGAAGGGAAAGTAAGGAAAATCGTTTCACTGTAACTCGACAGCTCCACCATATTATGTCATATAATATACATGTAATACTTCTGAAGTACCGTCATAAATATTACCTGGGCCAATGAAATTTTTTATTTAGTATGCCAGGCTGGACGGAGTCAAGCCTCGAGAAGCAGGCCATCTTCTTATGGAATTTCAAAGTAAGGTTTTATTATTTATTATTACTTTGTAATACACGCAAATTACACTTATTTCCAATCGATAGAAATATCATGGTCACGTGCATACATAACTTCGTATCACCTCTCCTTCCCCAGGCCCCAATAAATTACGCGTGTAAATGATTAAATTATTATATATACAATCAATGCCAGTAACAAATGTCGGGAAAAGTAGGTCAGATTTGTACATACCTTTAAAGCACAATTTACCTTGAAATAATAAAATAAATCGCATATGCATTGGAGGAACAGCTTCGCAAACGGTAGTGCCATCTGTCAAAGGTGGAGGAGAGTGAGAGATGAGTAGACTTTGGCGTAAAGATGTAATTATTTTTTTTGACAAGCGTATAATTAATTCGAACAAATCCTGAATTGTTTGCATAGCCAAGAATACAAATACGGAAAATAAAAATTCTAGTAAAAATGCAGAATAGGGTTGAAGTAATTACTTAAATTTGAACTCTATGCAAACCAAATGGCAAGCCAAAGGAGACAATCCAGGTCAAGGTCCATTAATGCCTCTGCCTCTTGAGAGTACCACTGATTACGAATAAATAAAAATTCTAATGAATTTCCAGACGTCTCCCAGATTGCCAACCTCTCACACATGACATCTCTCACAAAATTGCAGCTATGTAACAACATCCTAACTAAAATTGAGAAGCTGGACACGCTCGTGAATTTAGTCTGGCTGGATTTATCTTTCAATTCCATCCGAAAGATAGAGAATTTAGGGAGCCTCAAGAAATTGGAGTGCATCAATCTCCACCGCAATCTTATCACTCACATTGAAAACATGGATAATCAACTGCGTCTGGAGATTTTCATAATTTCCAGCAATGGAGTCCGGACCTTTGACCAGATCCAGTACCTCCGACGGTTCGTCCGACTCCGGTCTGTGAATTTCGACGGGAATCCCATAACAAATGACCTACACTATCGAGCGTACAGTGTAGCTCTACTCCCCCAAATAACCCTTCTAGACTACGTGAGGATAACCAATGGGGAAAGAGCCTCCTCAGAGAGACAATTTGGGGATCGATTAGCGAAAATTGCTGCCGCGGATGAAAAATTGAGACGACGTGCCTCCGTTGTGGAGGCGGATGAAGCAGTTAGAGCTACTTATGCTCTCGCATTCGTCGATGGCTTTGATGAAGATGAATTCTGGAAGGATATGTATGATCAGGACAGTGATGGGAAGGTTGTTTTGATGATCGGAGACACGGATGATCTACAGTCAATGTTCGTTAACATCCCTTCCCGCTTTCAGCGCATCTCATATATTTACAATATATTTTTAACAAGGCTGACATGAAAGCTATAACAAATAAACTATTCATATTAATTACTACATCATTACAGGTATCACGAACTCTTTCGACGAGCCAGTAGAGACCTATTTGACAAAGGAATGGTAAATTACTCAATGCGGGAAAATGAAATTAAGGCATTTAATATTGCCATCAAGGAAGAAAAGAATGTGGTTACAGCCAAAGGTCGCAAGTAAGAAGTCAATTTTGAAATTCATGTCTTTATACCAACAAAACAACAGTAACTGAATAAACAATTAAAGGATTTCCTTGTGATCTATTCAAGGCTTACGGAGGAGTTCGTTCAGTGGTCAAAAGAGGCTGTTCGTACGATGCGGGGCTGGGTCAACCTCATTGATGATTTGGAGAGGGAGGTTGGGAGTACAAATGTTGAGAAATATCCGGAGGACAAGCGTAAAAAATGTTTGTTGTATCAAAAACGACTCAATGAATGTATCCTGGAGTATGTGTCCCGTCTGCATGATATTTGGTTTGCTATAATGTCGACAGAGATGGGCTTGCATGAGCAGATATCGGTGAGTTTGAATTTTTGGGTTCCTATATAATTATTTTTAGCAGCCCCAATTAATTAATTATTATGGCTCTTAATCTGAAAATACTGGGTGCAGGAGGTTAATCAAGAATTGGACCGAGCACTTCGTGAACTGGTGACAGCGTGGTTGGAACAACTCCGAGGTTACTTCGGAGTACTCAGAGATATCCAGTTACAATTCAACGACCGGATTGTGGAAGATTTAGTTACATATGGAAACTTCAGGCAGGCAAATAAAATTACATTTTGGACAGAACAGTAGCAGAGATGATCATAATTATGAAATTAAGAAATTTTAGATATTAATTAATAATTACCAGTTAAATCCTTTTAATTTCCAGGCTGAGTGACACCTCACTCCCTGAAAACTATCATTACTTACTTCAAGATAAAGAAGCTTTAGGTGCCTTGGTTCAAGCATCTCACGAGAATCACAATACTTTCATTGATATGAAAGAAGAACGCATGGTCTCCGAACTCAAAAAATGGATGGACAACGCTGTTACGGGATTGGGACGGGACGAGACGCATCGGAATCGAATGCGGGTTTCCGAAATCAGTCATTTCATAGATATCCATCGGAAGGTGTTGGAAGACAAGCACATAATCAATTATGCTACTTGTTATGTGCCAGAAACAAGGGCTGATCAGAAGCAAGTTAGTGAAGAAGAGGAGGAGAATAGCGATTCTTGGGAATTTAAACTGAGTAAAATTCGTATTAGTAATACTCTGCTGAATCTGGCCAAACTGGATGCAAATGCTGCTCTTGGGAAAGGATCAGTTGCATCCGGAGATACTCGGAAGTCTATTAAAGAACAACCCCGAGCTTCAGCTGGCGGAACTCTGGAGATTAAAAAATCAATTGCAGTTCCTGTTGATCCCAAAAAGTCTGGTGGTGATGTTAAAAAATCAATTCCGGGAGAAGCAAAACAGTCAGTTCCTAGTGATGTCAAATCAGCTCCAGGAAATATGAAAAAATCATCTAGTGCTAAGGATGTAAAGAAATCAGATTCTGGGGGTAAACCTGAAAAGAAATCTGTTAGCATTACGGAACCAGATTAGTGATCGATTCTAAACATGTTGTCAAATTAATGAAGAGATCATTGCGCTCTGTGGCAGTATTTTTCTGCTCGTATTTGTTCAACAAATCTCTTCACTGTCGTACATATACTTTGTACCCAGCTCCTACAACTATAGATCCGTACATACTAAAAAATGAGAATTACAGCCACTTTTGTATGTATAAATGTAAATATACGGGGAGTGTACAGACAAAGATAGCATTGTTTTTCTTACGTATTTAATATCATGTCTCAGTAGGCAGGCGTGTAAAAAAATAAAAGCCAGAAAAGTGTTTTAATGATATTTTTATTCCCATGTGTAGGGTTCCTCTAAATTCGTTTCCATATAATTATACTTTATGCAAGCTAAAAAAAACATCTCGTCCCACATGTTAGGGAATAAGTGATTTTTCTAAGAGATTCACTGATAGTTATTCAAAGGGATGTATTATCCAGTGCATTTAAGTCTAATCATAGCTCAGGTTATTTTTCTATTATAAATTAGTCTGAGCATGTCAAGAGCGTGGAGTCTTATAATTACTCATTTGTAGAAAAACTAGAAATTTATATTCAGATTTTGCAACAAATTACTTTGTCATTCTGCGTATTCTCCTTTACGATGTTACGACTCATCATGGCATCCTAACTTATGGTACTTATTTATCTTAAAAATAAGGTTACTATTGTTAATCCTGGACATTTTACCAGTTGTGTGGCTAATGGTGTATTGTTACTAGCATATCGTTTTATATAATGTATCCATCTCACGTCATTAAACAATTTGGAAGCTGGACTGAAAACAAGTGATTTCTCATATATTTTTACACCCTGAAAAAGCGTAATAACTTTAAAAGAGTAAGAATTGTATGAATCTTCTTCATGTGATATCCGCATAATGATGAGCTTCCTGAAATTTTTTAAACTATGTAAAGCAGCAAATACTGACCCCGTCATGTAAGTAAATTTCTGAAGATCCTTGAAAATATACGCTGCAAATTGACGGAGACAAAAATGTTTCAGCAAACCTAATACATTACCGTAGGTGAGGAGGAGAGGTATTTTGCAGAACTCTGTATTCGTTCTCTATAATCCCATATAACATGGGATACCTTGAGAATGGAACATATCTGCATTTACGTAATAATTATAATTAGTAGAATAAAACGAATTGAATATCAAAAGAGATTCGTAGAATAAAATAAATGGCATTGTATGGAAGTACAGAAGAATGCCTCACCTTGTAATTTAAAAAAAAAATCATAAACAAATCATTGTAGATATAATAACGTTCACAGATCTACATACATATGTATGTACATGCATGCATTCACAAAAATGAAACGTATTCGCAACATTAGCAATGGCGAGCACTTGGTGAATGTTTTGATCTCGTAAATATTTATTCTCCCTTTTCATCCGAAATAGAACTCCAAGGGTTAGATTGTACAGTATGCATGAGTCATATGAACCACGTACTGCGTTTACATTTACAATGAATCGGCACACATGTACCTGTATAATCGTATCTATTTTCTATTGTAAGTTAAAATTTAATTTATCCACCTCGTAGGTTTTTCATGTCCGCCGCAGATTCTACAACTTGCCCCATTTGCACACACTACAGGGACCAGGTAGCTCCCACAATGGTAAATCATCCATGAGCCCCATTAGAAGATTCCCACGGCAGAGGTTAATCATGTCAATCTGAATCAACCTTATTCCCACATGTCTATACCTGCATAAACAATCCCAACAATGCTGACTCATGTTAGTTTTACACCCCTAAAACTATCTATCTAACTGAAGTAAAATAAATTTTTGTAGAAAATTACCCAAAGTGTGTCTACACACAATGACGTGGGAAGAAAATCAACCTTGCATAAAAACATAATAATAATTGTATTTCGCAATAAAGTTTGGAGTCGTACGCTTTACATTTGCAAGCTAAACTTGCTCCGTGCTTCGGGCCAGTGACTGCAAATTTATATAGCAGTGGAAAAAGAAGAAAAAAAACGTCAAGCGAATTTTCCCAATCAGAACGGATTTCCAGTGAAGCCCACACAAAACGTGGAGTCTCCCATAGGGAATTTTTGGAAATGTAGCAAAAGGTTTAGAAGCCCGGAAACTGACGGAAGTAATATATCATTACGGATCTTAAAGGGCAGGTGGACGTAATTTCAAGGATTCATTGAATTTTGAGCATGGACACGGTAATTAATATACGTTTTTCCTCTCTTTATTTCTGAAACCATCGGAATAGAAAATAATTTATTAGAGACAAAGTATACACGAATATTTGTTTCGGGAGAGTGGAGACAAAGGAAGAGATAGAGAGAGGGAGAGGGGGAAAAAGTTGCGAATTTCAATTTTATACTTGGTTAAGTATAGCTCTACTCCGAGAGGACATCCTACTCCGTGCACACCGTGACTTTATCATTGGAAGGTGAAAATGCGGTTCAACCACCGAGAGCGAGTTCCTTCTCTTCAAAAACCCCGTTCCAATTTTTCGGGAAGCTCCTCATGCAGAATACATTCGACTCGAGACATAAAGAAGAGTTTTTGTAAGTGATGACAAAAATACGAGTTCAATACATAGTAGCTTCATCCAACCATTTTGGTCATGTTCATTAAAATTTAAAGTATAGTCTTTCTCTCAAAAGTTAATCTCTTCATAAAGCACGTTTTGTTACCCATAAAAAAAATATATGCCCACTTGAGTGCTCTCTCATTACTCTCCTTTTAACATACTTCCCTCCGTACAGACGAGTTGAGGTAAATCATGAGGCCAACCAGGAACATGTTGATGTCGTCCTTCATAAGTATCGCTTCGCCGTCGACCGTACCCATAACTTTGACTTTGATGGAGAGGCGACAATCTACATCCTCAAACCGAATGAAGGCACTCCTGCAGACTGCACCAGTAAGAAGAATACATACTTTTAATGCCCCAGAAAACATGAAAGTAAACCTTCCTTTATTGGAGCTCATTTCTGAATATAAACTCCTCCTATCAACATCTTAATTCCATTAATGAAGCTTATTTGATCCTTGAATATATTTTCCTATTACTTACATAATTATGTAACGTTATATCCAGCAGAAAAATAATAATTCTTCCCGACATTTTATCCCTTACAGCTCCACCCAAGAAAATGACCATGAGCTCTGTGCGGAGTTCAAAATTTGACCCTACCAAGCCATCCACATCTATCTATCAAAATTGTTTCACAGCCAAATCTGTAATTGCTGCTTTCCGGGAGAGCTTCTCCTATCCAAATATCCCTAAAGAAGAGATCAGTCAAAGTTATGGGAGTTATCCGTCGGTCAAGATCGAGCTGAAGATGCTCTTCCAAATTGAATACAAGTACACTTTGGTGGAAGCCCATGAAGGTCTCTTGCATAAACCAGTGGCCCCACCCCCAGTCCCAGCCCCAGCCCCAGCCGTACCCCCACCAGTACAAAACAACAATGACCTGTCAACCCTAACCTTGAGTTTTAAGAAAATGCTCGACGAGGCCATTCATGCCGATGTACAGTTGGAAGTCGAAAATATTAAGTTCCCAGCTCACATGGCCATACTTTCATGTATGTACATACATCTGATTTTGTTTCTTATTTTTTTGTGGGACATTTTTTTTTTTTTTGAACGTTGATATTGGTATTCCTGGAAGCAGACCCTCATCTCTTCCATAATAAGTTCTTTTCTGGTTTGTTTGTTTGTTTTTAGCTCAAAGTGAAGTTTTCAAAGTAATGTTTGAGTCGAATATGATTGAGAAGAAGTCAAAACGTGTGATTATACGTGATATGTCACCGGGGGCCGTGAAAGAAATGCTGAATTTCCTCTATACTCGAGACACATCTCAATTTGAGGATAACATTGACATGGCCATTGAGATGTTGCACGCTGCGGAGAAATACATTATAGGAGATTTACGGCGTGCCAGTGAGGAGGCTTTACAGAAGCATGACTTGACACAATTGGGCGTTGATGATATTCTGGGCCTTTACATGTGCAGTCGACAGCTTAAGATGCCACAGGTACAGATCAACGCTTTGAATGCTTTGAAAGCGTAAGTTTAACTTAAGTTGTAAATACCTTAATTGTAAATGCACCTCAACGATTTTTACTGGATGGGTTGAATTTACTTATTTGTATTAAAAAGAGACATTCTCATTTTATTTATAGGAAGGGTCCGTTTCTGGCAGCGTCAAAAGCATTCGAGAGATTTTGCTCTGATCATCCCGACGTGGTGCCGGAGTTCTTTTCAGAATTTGCTTGTCTATAAAATATGATTTATAGGGACATTCTACAGTATACAGAATAATGATTAACTTCTGCTTGTACGAAAAACTTTAATTATACATAAACATTTGACTTGTTTGCACATCTAGTAGTAGTTGGTCGGTTGAATGAACTCAGTTTTAATTGCTGACATTCCCTGTGATTTTTTCAAACAAGTACGTATGTACGTACATACATAGGTTACTAAATATAATTACATAATATAAATATACGTACACACATTCGTACCTTCATAATTATACGTACATACGTAGAGCTCGCAGTCGGCCTTAATTAATGCAATACATTTTTACAGCTTGATTCTACATTTGAACTCTGTTCTCCATACCATTCAGTTTTCAGTTGTCCTACATTTCAAGATAGATTCATTTTTTTTTCAATTCATTTTAATGTATATTCATACCTGCAAAAAACTCATTTATACTGGAAATAAAAGTTTTTTAAATATTCACCAGTGATTGTCTATTTCCATTCAAAATAACAACTTGTGTTTACATACAGTTAAATAATTACTTTTGTGGGGTTTTATTTATAGAGGAAAACTAAACAGAAAAGTATTAGTTTGGAGGGAACAATCGAGGAAATTATTATTCCTCGAGATAATTATGTTGGACCCATTACAACAAATTATTATTCCTGGCTTCCATTCCCATCCCCAGTTTGAAGTTCGGAAGGTGGATGTTTCAAGCATAAGCTGAATTGATGGAGTTTCGCACTTTATAGGGAAGTATTTAAATGCTGCAGACATAAATGTCGCTGAAAATTGGAATTGGAGATGAGTTTCTTGAAGGGATGCGGGAGATTAGCATGCAAATGAGTCTCGCGAACGACACAGTAAAGTTTTGATTTGACTTTTTAATAAATTGACCACCTTTTTCAAATCCCTCTCTTTTACCACTCGTCCTTAATTCCTCCCTTCAGAAGTCAGTCTTTATGTGCCTCTAGTATATAGATATACATAATTATGTACATATATGCTGACTACACTGAGCTGACTGCATGAACGAAACAACTCGTAAGTTTAGACGGAAATGGGTTTCCCACTTCGGTATTCATGAGTACAGGAACGACAGCTTCATTTAAATTCCCAATTCCTACACCTAAAATTTCCTTATGAACTAGCTCCAAACTTTTTCCTATAATTAATGCTCCCCCTCAAAGCTCTTTGTCAATTTTTCAAATTGCTTTCTCAAGGATTCTGATGATCGTTATTCTTTACTACTTGCTTAATTAATTTCTTTTGAGGTTAACCAACGATTACCGGGTTAGTTGATTTTAGAGTCTTTACTATATATTTTCACCCTTTACAAGGATTTATTTACAGATATTTTATTATTGGGAGGAACGTCTGACCTCCGAGCTGTCAGTGAAGAATAGGGAAAGACTTTAAGTTTTTCCATCCTTGGAAACTAAGAGTCAAAAACATTTGACATTTTCTAATGATTTAGTTGAAGAAGACTGACACAGAATAGAAAGGGAAAGAAATGGAAAGCAATATTATTGATAGGTCATATTGATATGACAAATGAGCACTTAGCGTCAACTACATATTCCTGTGAGCCCATTGTTTCCAAACCATTAAACCAATATTGGCAATATTAAGGAACGCTCTAAAAATCCTGAATTCTTCACTGTCTCTCTCTCCTCTCTCTCTCTCTCTCTCTTTCTCTCTCTCTCTGTCTCTCTATACAGAGCTCTCAACTTAACTACACTATCTCAAGTCATACCACAGATTTCTATATGTGTTTGAGTCAGGTCTTTCTTGGGCTCTCTCCGCAGTAAGTACTTTCTATAAAAAAAAAATGTGCATGCATGGAGTATACCCATCCCTGTACTCACTCATTGCCAGATTCTATCTGCGAGCGGAAGTACATTTTTACGATGAAGAAACGCACTTTTTTCAATCTCTCCCTTACCTTCTCCCCATTCATACGGAACTATATGGACTGGAGCCGTTTCGCAGACTCGTACTAACTGCTCCCTGTTGAAGGGGGATTTATCAAAAGAGCTCCTTCATTATTTCCCATATTGATTAAAAACCCTCATTTTTGGGACTTCAGCACTTCCAAGTATTTCCTCGCAAAATATGGTCCTATCTAGGTAAAGTAGGGGTGGGATATATCCATGCGTTCTTGGAGATATACTCAACATTCGTGCCCTTCAAGTATGCTACACAATCGCAAAAAATGGTTTAGATTTTAACACCCAAAACGTGATATGGTTATGATGATCATGTATGTACATAATTACATACGTACCCACCTAGATACAAATGCCTGGACATGTAACTATATATAGAGAGTTTAAGGTCCCAGAAGCTGGTGCTGGGACTGTAGCAGTAGCGAAGGAAAAAGGTTGTAGGAGATTCAATGGGATATTTCCATCTCCTTTGCAATATCCGCCAGTCACTGTAATGGAGAATTTCTTTCCTGTTTTGAATTGGCGTCAGCTCAGTTTGTTTCTGTTTCCTCAAGTAAATTTGAATTTTCGATTATTTTGAGAGGTTGGGGCTGCAATTGATTTGGATAGAATTTACTTTAGAATCTTTGCAGGAAGTGACTTTAAGGGAGGACAATTGCACCAATGGTAGTTCCACTTTTGTACTGACTTCCCTTTCTTCAATAATAGTTTCATTCATGACCATTGTCTGGAGTCAGTTTCTATAGCTTAGGGCTTTCCGACTGTATCTACTATAACAAGTGTACACTCAGCAGTGCGTGTATCTAAATATGTATGCATGGACATTATGTGTCTGCTCTCCCGGGCAAATTTTTTTATTCCGGGAAATCCACTTTCTCGAACAAATGTAAGCCAGTGTAAAGTTGTTCCATTTTGATGAGAGGATCCAATATAATGTTTGTAATCCTTGTGGTTATATTTCCTCCTGTACTTACTTCACGTGGGAGATACGGAGGGAGGAAAAAGGATGGAAGGGAGGGGAAGAAGACGGGGAATTTGCAATTCAAAATGCTCAGTGTGTCAATGATGGTCTGTTATGAGGATAGCCAAAAAGTGGTGTTCTCCATGTAAAGCAAGTTATTTCCATCGTGACTCCTCTCCAATCCTCTGCCATTCACTTCGGAGTCATAGAAACTAGGGAGGATTCTCAAAGGCGAAGAAAACGTGAATGTCCACATTAAGAAACATCTTCAAGTTCCTACTTTGCGTCAATGTTGATGCGTTCCTACTTTGTAAAACCGTTGGGGAAAGTACGCTACTTCCGAGAACGGCCAACTTTTTACCCGGTAAAGTACATCGACGTGTGTGTAATTTCCTCACCCATAAGCTTCTTTTCCTCTCTCTCTCTCTCTCTCTCTCCCCTCCAAAACACTCTCTCACTTATGCACTCCTGGACCTCCGACTTGCTCATCCAGGAGCTTATGCAATAGTAATATGAATTCACTATTCTCCTGATATACTATCCTCCAAGTACTCCCCTGGTTTGTGTACGCTCATGTTTGCGGGTGCAGTTTCGTCAACCTCAGGAAAGGGTCCTTATTGGAGAAAATGTGGCATTTCCTCTGCATTTCACTCACCGCTCAGAGAATGTGTTTCTGTTTTACTCCACATATATATAAAATAAACTATCTACAAATATGTCATCCCTGAAAACTTTTTCACACAGCTTTGTTCGAAAAAATTATACTATTTTAAAAAAAAAATGGAAGCATTTTAATAAATTTCACAAACATAAATACATAATACAATAAATAAAAACAGGGAATTTAATATAAGAATCAAAATTATCAGCCAAACTTAATTAAATCACACCCTGGAACAATTCTCAAGCATCACTAGCATATTGCAGAGCTACTGCATCAAATAAAAATGTCATTTTCTAGCAAATTCCTTTCTACAATTGGTTTTTCCCTGAGCAGCTATGTATGTATGTACGTGTTTTTCAGGGAATCGAACCTCCTAAAAATAGTCTCCTTCTTGGTCCTTTATGAGAAATTTCTTAAATTCCATTCCATTGAGAAGGAACTGATGAAATTGAATCAAATTTGGGTGACAGGGCTATGTACATATGTAAGTGTGTAAAAAATATAGGTGACAATTGCTGATTCGTAGGAAGATCTCCTTTAATACTTTAAATATTGGGGTTGTTGGAGGAAAGACGAGAAAAATGATGCTTTTGTGAAAGTGGGTAGATATGCAAAATGGTTGTCATTCCATCTCTTTTGTATCCATGTCGCGAAATCCTGCAAGCTTTTTTATTAGAGATGCAAGAGAAAGTGCTTCTTCAAAGTTTCACTTCGATAGTAATAAAAATGGCTACTTTTGCCTCTTCTTAGTTCCTCTTCTTCTTTCCCCTTCTTCTTCTTCCTCTTCTTCTTCTTCTTCTTCTTCTTCTTCTTACCTTAAACTAGATATGTGTAGATATATGGAAGGAGAGCTACTGTACTTGGGAAGACTTGTGAGTGGGAAGCTCGTATAATATTAAAGACATAGAGTGTTGGACAAGCAAGAGACGACAGAGTCGATACTCGGCCAGAATACGTAAACGTTTCCCAAACGCCCTTCCTTAAGGCGTCTGATTCGTATTTGGCTAGCCATTATTTTTGCATTATGTGACACTTGAAGTGCAAAAGGAAAGTTAAAAGAGGCAGGGAATGGAGAACCATACTGTAAAATTCGGGAGAAACTGTATTACTTCCTCGTGTACTACCACACAGCTCCGGGTCTCGAGTCTCTTTGGGCTCTGGTTGGCACTTGGTAAACCTACCGTCGTCCCCACCATATACACCACTCCCTTTATTTCCTATTGAGTATCCATTTGAGGAATTTTTTGGGGGTAAGTTACTAAAATTGACACGTAGTGCATTATAAATTCGCAGGTTATTCGCAATTTTATCGGGGCCCTTCCATTTTAGAATATGTATATAATGCCGATGAAAGAGACACTAACAATATGAGCTGAAGGAAATATCTCCAATGTATAGTTTTTCAAATGGAGTAACTTAACGGACGTGAGAGTTGATGAGAGACTTTCCCCAAGAAAGCCGAAAAGGAGTGAGAGAGAGAGAGAGAGAGAGAGAGAGAGAGAGAGAGACGAAACTGTGAAAAGATATTGCTTTACAGTTTGTGGAAACGACTGGGGAAAATTGTAATTCATGAAAAAATCACTTTATTATGATAATTATATTAAGGTTAACATCTGCTTGCTCCTAAAGTTTCGACTTTCGGAAGCATATTATAGGTTATAGTATACAATCATATATATGTATGTATATATGTATAGTTATACTTAACACATTACAGACACCGAAAATTACAGGGGTTTTTATTAAGTAACTAGAGTTTACCAATAATGTCTCAACACCAAAAAATTCTTCAACAGTCAATATAATCGTTTATATTATTCCATGTAGTCGCGAATTCTTTGTTTTGTCTTGTACAAACTGGCTGCCACCTACATAATTATTGTTATATTACAACTTGACAAGTGTAAGTATAGAACTGTAACAATTGTTATTTTATGTACATAATTACACAAAACACTCATCCCTTTAATTTTGTTAATACTAATTTAACTAAGTACATACGCATAGTATTTTTGCCTCTGTGAAGATATATGTAAATAGATTACCTCCACGTATGTAGAAAACCTACCATACACCAACTGTAAGTAAAAATCCTACATATATATTACAGACGCATATGAACATTAGTTTCTTTATAAAATACGGTCAAAATTCAACCGTTGTTGTCAATAAATATTTGGAAAATATAAACTCAATCACAATAATTGTTACTGTAGTAAATTATAACACATTGGATCAAGACTGAACTACTACTTAGCTAGACTATATACTGTACTTGCTAAATAAGCCTGAACATTACCATGTATTTTTTGTAGAACAACTTGAATAATTTAATTCTCTCGAATCATACTAAATGGATGTACATATATTTAGGAAACTTTTGTTTTTCCCGAAACAAGTTCGTTTTTCCTATAAAGAAAGTATGCAGAATACAAAAGGAATTTTTTTTTGGCAAAGTTACATATTACAGTATGTACCAAGCGTTTCCTCAGCGTTTAAGTACAAATTTGTTTTTGTAGCAGTACAGATACGAATCCCAATGACCTTATCAAAAAGGTCTATGTACAAATGGCTGGATTTGAATAATTTGAACGAAACTTTTCATATGGCAAGCAAATATTTACAATCTAATAGTTCGGCTTGGGCTCACAGTAGTAGTAGTGTGTATGTGTGTGTTGTATAGTAGGTAGTCGGATTACAATAGCGAGAGAAACATAAATTTCCGCTTATGTATGTATATTTACAGGTAATAAGAGAATCCAGAAATGGCGAGAGGAATTGTACATACATTTACAATTATATATATATTTTTTTTTGAATGCTGAATATATTTGAAACTGGAGCACTGATACACACATGAGAAAGATAGAGAAAGATAATTTTTAAGGCACAAATTATTTTTTTTTAGTATAAATCTTTCGATTCAAATATTATCTAAACAGATTGAGTCAGTAGTCGGTGTGTTTGTTTGAGCGGTACTGAGTAACATTTTTGGGATATTACTACCATACCTGAGCTCAAGAGTTACTAATAGCTAAAAGTTTTACAGAGAAATATTCAACATTTCATCTGATCAAACTAGTATTTACAGTATATAATAATATTTTAAGTCATCATGCATTCGTTAACTACTTCCATTGTCGAATTAATACTTGCGAGTGACATGCAAAAAAAAAAACGAATATTAAATCGGGAGCTAGAGTGGAGTCAAATACTGGAAGTGCTCAGGGGTCAGACCCTATATACCTTGGATTACTATAGTGCTCTATATAGACTGAGGTATTAACAAATTAATTCTAAGGTGTTTTGTAAATACCAATTAATATAATAGGAAGACACAGGGAAACTATATAATCTAGTATCTGTGAATACTTTCCTGCAGAGAATCTAAACACAAAATATTTTCAGGGAGGGGGGGGAATGTAGGCTGCTTCCAATATATAATTACATACATAATAGTAAATATATGAGGAAACTTCTCAAAACTGTACACATACAGAGAGATTGGCAGCCCGAGGCAAATTTAATATTGTGATGGCATCCTGACAAGCACTAATTTAAAACCTTTTCCTATCACCAGTGAATCTGCATACAAAATGTTTAGACAAAATTCGTACTGCACAGAGTAACAGCAGGGAAGCTGCTTAAATAATTATCTCCAGAATAACAAGTCAACTGCATAATACATTGAAAGTGCACGTATCCGTGAATAATTAAAATATACGCGGATTTGTTCAACTACTAATTGCTCTACAGCGTGTTTATTCCCTAAACATATGTAGTTTCTATGTATATAATGTACATACATTATGCATAAGTATATTCACTCTGTCCTTTTAATACAGCTCCTAATTTCAATGTACATCTTTATCATGTATGCACAATAAAGCTTGTAATATAATTACTTATATTTTTACACGCACAGATAATACATAGACTTACAATAATTTTGAAGGGGGGGGGAGGGTAGGGGAGGGGGGAACCCAAGTACAGAGATATTAGTATATATATTTACAAATTTACAGAATAATTCTACATACATCGGAGAAGATACAGGAGGTCATATATGAGGGAAGTTTATTCCCTATGTAATGATAGTAACAATCCTAAGGTTACGTATTATAGTACGATAGATTTGACATACATATATACTTTATTTTACTCATACAGTACATGAAAGAGGACGGTTTTAAATACGAGATTCTTCCGGTGAGTCGGAAGCGTACTCCTCATATCATAATCTTTCAAGCTCCGTTGTTGTGGTGTGGGATGGATGGAGACCACCATCAGTGGTTATTGAGTAGTGTCTGTAAGTTAGGAACTCAGGACTGAGGTTACCCGGTGTGGCAGTGCTGTTACCGTTCCCATGATGATGATGATGATGGTGATGGTTGTTATGATGGTATCCTCCTAAAGTACCCACATTGTTGGTTGTCGTCAGTGCGTCCGTCACGCGATGGTCAACCTTCCCATTCTGCTGCAAAAATGAAACATCACACAATTACGCTAAATTATATACCTTATCATTTATCATTACAAATCCAATACTGACCAGCAGTTACCACCATAGCCCTAATTACGAACAAGCCAACTCTCACATATCCTACTTTCAAAAAATTTTTTCCACCAATGTTTTATCCACACAGAGACACACACACACACACACACAAATTTTTATTTCCACATAGAAATGTTTTCACTTTGGCAAAGCCCAACTGCTGGTCACCAGTATCATTTATCAAGGGGAAAATCGCAATAAGCAGAGTTTGTTAGAAAGTAAACCGCACATAAGCCAAAAAATCTTAGTTCCAGTGAATCCAGTGAAGAAAAAAAAAACTGTCTGAGAAATTCCTTATCAACAAACCTGGCCCTAATTTGTTCACTGGAGCGACTCCCGGAAACTTTTTCGGATTTTCCCTTCCTTCCATTAATTTTAACTTGACTTAATCAGACAGTAACCATCAACCAAGCATTTAATTAATTATGAACCTACTTGCTGCTCCGTGGTTCGTCTTTTCCGGTACTTGACGCAGGCCAAAGAAGTTATCAGAACTATGAAGACAACAACGCCGACACATGCTCCAACAACTACTCCAAGTCTCCGATGGAGTATTGACATCTTCTCGTTCTCCGTAAATGGAACTAAAGTTCTCATCTGAAAGCATTAGGAAAGAGCCATTATATTATCTCATGATTCCGACTCCCTCCATGAGTACGTATGTAGAATTCTCTCAACTAATTATATTAACACTTGTTTACACTATATCTGTATTTCTTATCCTAGTTTCCTCAAGGAACGGAGGCTATCATCCTTTCTCAAGAGCTTGAAACAAAAACCCAGTGTCAGTTGCAAAAATAGTATACACACTCTCATGTATTTTTGCACATTATAGAAGCAAATACACAAATCACATGTTGTGACTCCCAGCACCTGTTACAGCTTCTGGGAGGGAACATCCTGCTAAAAAGTAAGGGGTTACTTGAGCAAGAGCCCACAAGCACCGCACTATCATCTATCAGCTGTAAAAACATAAAATCTTTAGGATATCTTTTGGGTATTATAAAACACCAGTGAGGATTGTTCTGTACACTTGTACACTTATTGTCCTGTCAAATTTGAAGGCAGTTACTGTCAAATATAATTGGGCGGGATGAAATTTTTTTGGCAATATATCGATAAAAAAAAACATTCGATTTAAATAAAACCTAAGCATAAAGGACAGGGGAGCTGGGAATAGAATCCGGAGGAATGTTTTTCCGCGAACATCCGTCGGCCTTTTGACCTGATACTTTGGCAGAGTCCACCTCATAGGACTACTGTATTGAAGGCCCGGCTAAAAAGGGAATGAATAACGTGAGAAGTGGGGCTTTTTCCAGAGGAGAGTGTAACCAATTCGTAATCCCACAAGTACCATGCTTTTCACTTTGAGTTCCCGGCAATTGGCTCTGTGTGTTGGTTCAGCACCTGAACTTACCGAACCAAACAACTCAACTGTAGAGAGTGGCCTGATCAATTCACTCGTGATCGGTGGTAGGATAGAATTTACCTCAATTTTTTACACTCATGCTCTACATACCAAATCATACCATTCATGGCCATTCTAAGGGAGATGTTCCATTGGGCTTGCATACGTGGGAATCCCAATGCATTCCTACATTGTACCACCATACTTGACAATCTCAAAGTGTCCACGGTTCATGGTGTAAAGTCCTTGAAAGGCTCAAATTCCCTCGTAGTTTTAAATTCTTTATAGACAGAACTGCATCAGCATTATTACATTACTTAAGTCTTCTTTTCTTATTGTGGGGGGGGGGGGGAGGATGATGCTCAAGCCCTGTAGTACTATATACGTACATCTATCTAACTCTATTACATAAGTAAACTTTTCCACGCACGCAGCCAAGAGAGCTATTGTGAAGAAAGAGGCTTTTCCAAATAGAATGCAGATAATCAGATATATTTTAGGTTCAGTTTAGCATGAGTCCCATTCTCCAGTTCAATGCTACTACAGACACTCCACTACCCACGATCTCGCCCAGTATCAATTCAAGCTTCATTTCTACTCTTGGCTGATTCCCAATGCATGTTCGTAGTAACAAATTACCTACACATCCCTTGGCATTGCTTACTCAATTATAACATCAAGTATTGCAATTCTCCTGCATGCCCTCACACACTACAACTTTCTTTTCCTTCCTCCATTTCTTCCTTCCTCCCTTCCCCATAATCCTACTATAAAATTAAATTATTCCATGACCCATCGACACGTCCCTTCGTAAAAGTACTAGTAGTTTCAGAATTCTGACAAAAGCTTCACAGAGCACAGCCAAAGAACAAAAACTCCCTGGCTGCACTTGTATGTATTTCCTTTCAGACTACAGTCTACAGTCTACAGTCTACAGTCCACAGTAGGACAACGCACTGGGCTCATACAGAACAAGCAATTTACCTCGGTGCACTTAGAATACGGTGAGTTCCTCAAAGTTTCCGCTGAACGTGTAGATAGGGCACTGCTCGTAAAGTCCGCACTGTCTTCACTAGCAAGGCCCAGAACGCAAACCAAGTACGGTGTGTCGGACTGTAAGTCGGGGAGACGATAAACCCTTGACGAAGGCGGAAGCTGCCGTGTTTTTTTGATCTGGTTATTGTGATTCAAAGCGTGATAGGCAATCATGTAGCCCTGCATCGAGGAAATGTTCCGTCCTTGCCAAGAGACCACTGCTGAGGAGGGCTGGACGTCCTACAATAAATTTTACATCTTTCAAATTATTCCAGTCCTCCCAATAATCCAAACTTATCACTGCACGGACACGGACTCCCGAAAATTTTCTCCAATTGGGTAGATATCTCTATATCTATATAAAACTGGGTATGAATTATTCTTGCTTGGGTTTGTTATGCGGTACAACCTTCTATAAATAAGTTTTGTATGTGGGTTTGGGTGTATGCCCGCCATTACGTAAGGTATCCGTAGGAACTAAGTATGCAAGTACAAAGTGCAAATGTGAGACAGTCTGTGCGTATGTATACACATATGGATGTATGTATGTATGTATTTGAGAGTTGAGCATAGGGATTCGGGTCTTGTTTCCATGCGGACAGATAAGGTGGGAAAAGGAACTAGTGAAAATTCCCGCATCTGTGTCGTTTTTCCCGAGAAACACGTCCGTAACCCTGCATGACTTTGCCTCGTGTACGGATCTTCTGCTCAGGGAACAGTCCCTATACTGTAGTGTGCTCGGGACTGAGTTTTGAGGGAGGATGAACCCAAGATACACAAGCTCTCTTGTTTCACCGGAAACTGAAAGCTTACCCAGAATTAATACTTACACTATCTCGCAAATGATTATTTGTTTACCCGGCCTCCCATAGTACTAGATTCTATTTACTGAAAATAATAAAACCCCCCCAAAAAAAAATCCCTAACTGTTCCCATGTTCTAAGCCCAGGCCCTACTTAAGCCTCCATGCATCAACGACGGCCACTATGGATGAGAATTATTAGAAGGGAGAAAAAGGGAGAAAACGAGGGAACAAATAACTCAGGCACGCCTGGATAAAACCCTATATCTACCGCCTCATGTTATCCCAGCGCAACAAAAGAAGCTACTTTTCACCCAAAATGCAACATTAATAAACGACCCACATATTCTCTCCTCATATCATTGATAATCTACGCCGAAACTGCAGTCTGCGAAATACCTTCAAATTTCAAATTACATGGTGTAGCCTTTCATGTATCAGTAGGTATGTACCTAACAAACGTGAACCCTGCTGAAAATAAATATTTAACTCTAACTAGGTGGAAGAGTCAGAGTAAGCTAATAACATTCTTCTGTACATAAACAGCTAGCCCTTAAATTAATTATTTAATTACTGTTTTACTCTCACAGTATTAGTATCTATCCCATGTAGTCTCTCCGTCTACTAGTCTTCTACCCAGTCTATCTATAATAATTAAATATATACTGTGACTTCTTCAAAAACTCATGGGATGATCCCTACAAGGAATTATTCATACTACTTGAACTGCCAACTCTACATTTTTGGAACTCCTACTGTATCTACATGATCTTACTGAACTGGAGCTGAAGTGGAGCATGCGAGAGCAAGTGGCTACAGATATACTCCAACTCTCCGAGTCTTCCTCAGTACTAAAATTAATTTAGGAATCCTGGAAACCATAGACTAATAATGAAATGATTATATTGACAAGGAGAAATTTATGCTGATAATGATTCTCTGTGTCCATTTCACCAGAACTAATTGCCAGCTTGGAGCAGAGCACTTGAGTGGGAGAGAGACTGGGGTGATTTCATGTGCGAGAGTATTCTGTGTAACACGCAACAATAATTTGCATTCAAGTGAAAATTTTAGCGTCACATGCACAGAAACCTCCACAAATATTTATAGTCAGTTCTGCAAGATTCCATGGGATATACTTTCAGCTTTTGAAGCTATGAAGTTGCTAAAAAGATGAAAATCGATGTACGAGAATACCATATGTATGTAGATAGGTATATGTAACTTAATAGAGGGACATATATGTAATTACATACAAGGGATAGGCATATTCCTATGCAATTTCTATATGACTGGACTGTATGTGCAAAGACTGTCGGAGGACTGGAGACGACTGGGAGGTTGGTTCACTACCATTTGCCAAAGCCGGTCTTGTGTAATGGGCAATGCTCGTTAGTGTTGATGAAGGCGACAGGATCGTCAATGACTTTCACTCTCGTTCTGCCTCTCTCGCTCTCTCTCTCTTGCTGTTCCATGTCCACAGTTATCCCACTCCGGCGTGACACGACACGACCAAGTCAGAACAAATAGATAAGTACTTAAATTGGGAGCCGTCAGTCACCTTCGCTTATGTTTTTTCTCTTCCCTTCTTCACTCGTTATGTATGGATGGATGTATGTGGTGAATGTATATAATGCGAATGTGACGTATAAAATGAGAGAGAGAGAGAGAGAGAGAAGGAAAAACCTTTGTCAGCTTTTCATCTCTCTCAAACTCTTCCTCCGTTGCTGGAGGTCCTGGAGTATGGAGTACATACGATGATATATCTAAAGACGAGAGTGACTAGTCGTCGTTGACTACTGTACAGAGAAATACAAATAATGCAACAAAATGGAGAAAAACTTACTTGTATGGCAAGCTTGACAATGGCTGGTGAAGTGCACAGAGCTGGCAGATCAGATTCCATCATGGATCTTCCTTTCAGAGCATCAGGTCTTTCGCAAACAAAGTTTGGTTCTCCACTTACAGGCGTTGAACCTGATGTCGAAGCAACGAATATCTTTGGATGAAGTTGAAGCCAATCCCGAAATTCCTTGCTGTCACACTCACAACTCAAAGGATTTTCTGGAAAGAGAGAGAGAGAGAGAAGGAAATATATATAAGGCAAAACAACACCCCACATTTGAGTGCACTTAGTATATACAGTCGGAAAAAAAGATAAAATTGGAAATGCTTTGCAAGTTTTGCATTCCATTTTCCCTTATCGCAAACTCCATTGTAGTAAAAACAGTCAAGCTTTTCATCCATTTCCTCAAACATGCATTGTTCTTGCGTGTACATTTATTATGCATGTACTGTAATAGCATCCTCAGACAAAAGGGCCCCATCTATTCCTCATCACCAATCTGGAGCTATGTAAATATACGTAAATGCACGTATACACTACCCGATTTTAAATAATAAACAAAAGTTTCCACTCCTCCAATCCCTCCATGTAGGAGTAGTAATGCCTGAAAGGACACTAGTAAACACAAGTGTACTCAATCACCACTGAAGAACTTTATGGGGCTTGGATGTGTACACTCATGTATGTGTATCTATCTGTAAGATATACATGTATGTAATATGTACATACGCTGGCAAAGACTCTCCACATCTTGGAACACTTGCTACGATTTGATTAACATAAAACTTTACTGCTCCAGAATCTACTCGTAATCTAAATCCACTAGTAATTTACGACAGTTTGCCCTCTCAAACTACTTCCACTATGTACAACCATTTTACATTCATCATTTTGTGGGAAGATTTAACTCACCACATGACAGTATTGGTAAAGGCTGGTATCATTATGTTGCATTTTTAATGCTATTATTCTACACGTACCTACATAAGTACATACATACATCCTAGCCATCCTGGCATTTCTATAATTTATACTTACTAGATATCTATGTATGTACGTAATTTTGCAGGCTGTAGTTGAAAAATGTCTTTATGCACAACCCCGAAACTAATCCATGTTATTTACGAATGACTGGAGGGTCATTGACAGACAATGGAGGACAAATTATAGACCCACTACTGTTTCTCATATGACTTGAGCTCTGCCAATTCCCAGCCGCGGGTGTCAATCATGGATGATTTGGGACTGGGTACAATGCCATCCCGACAAATGTGCACCCTGAATGGGGACCAATCAATTCGGAGAAGAAAAGTCATGATTAAAATTTAAAGACATCATCCCACTAAATACTCATTCACACACGGGAGATCCCTTTTAATGAAGTATTCATCCTCATCCTCATGACCATTCTCCACAGAAAGATCTCTAACACTCACAGTGTACTCATTCCAATGCCAACAAGCAAAGAGTCCCCCATAGGTACACACATCGTCGTACCTTTCAATCCAGCTTTTTATTTCTGTGGACATTTATTCATAAAATTATGTATTGACCATATGGGAATAAATACATTAATAAATACATACATACATACGTAAATACAATATGTATAAACCTGGATGGAAGGATGGATATAAGATTAGTGAATGCGTATCTAGTACATACAGAAGTTCAAGTTTGCACTATCAAGAGCCACAATGTTTGTAAATTTTAAAAATACATGGAAGCTACTGACTATATTTTAATCCACCATGGGAAATCCACCAGGTGGGGATGCTGTGATAAGCATGCGACGATATGCAACACTGTTTCTAATAAACCACTATATTTGTACAGTTATAGAGCACTAAATAAAATAAATAAATTACAGTAGTAGGACTGTCAACAGTAAAGTTCATTCAAATATTTGAAAACAACAAATTTACTTAGCCGAGTGCTCAGGGCTGAATCTCCTAAGAATATCAGCTAGGAGAGCTGAGCTATGTAAGGTATATAATTGAAGATTATTAAGAAATATTTGGTAAGAGGACACTAATGTGAGACTCTAAATAACTAGAGGTTTAAATGATTCTCTTGAAAAATATTTATTTGTTTTTCAATTAGCCCTGGGAATCCCATACTGAAGTCATTCCTGGTCCCTGTAGGCCTCCCTCAGCACAAATCTCGAGTAAGTGCAATAAGAAAAACAGTGTAATGTTCAAGACTGACTATTAGTATTGGCTCCATTAAGTGCGCAACCACACACACAAGTCTCACAAGTCTTATTAAAGTAAAATGTGGAGAGCAGACATATTCTTTATGCTCCCTCATTCCTAGAATCCCTCCACTTGTCCATTAGAAATATCCCTCTCTAGGCTTGCATCCCAGCCTTGTATGAGTGGTTACTACATTACGTACATACATGACCCTTACGCTCACAGCTTATATACCTATAGACACTTCTCTAGAAAATATACATCCTCTTAGGGATGTAGCCTTCCCCATCTCCTCTCCGTTTGCCCTGATTTGATTTCATGTTCATTTAGAATCCTCACACTGTGTATCCTGGCTACGGCCAAACAACACGTACATTACTATTTGAGGGGGCCAAAACCTCACTCGCAGACTCTCTCTCTCTCTCTCTCTCTCTCTCACTCTTAGCAACCCAGGTCTTGAGATTTGGTTGGGTTGACTTGAAGTTTGAATTGTGGCAACTGGAAATGGCCATTTTGGATGGTGGAAGAGCAGTCTTTTACGGTCAGAATATACCCCATGGGACTACCTATGCCAGCCGAAATTGGCAAACTTTACACTTTTGTAGTCGCACAATGTCCCGACAATATTTTTTAAACAGCCTACAAAGCTTTGCAAGTTGAGAATGAGTTCCTTCTTCTCCATGTAAGAATTACATGCTGGGAGGAGAAGGGTTTCTTTGCAACCAGCTTTTTCCGCTGATTTATTAACTCGTATCTTTCCCTTCCCTTCCCTTCTCTCGTCACTGGGAACTTTGGGGCCTTCGGAGATACTGTAGGTACATCCTCCGTGCCTACTGTATAGGATCCTCATCACAAAATATGCACATCAGGAGACTCCGTGGCTCACACACACACACACACACACACACACACATGGAATTTAAAAGCCATGCTGGTCGACAAGGAGTTCCGAGTTATCCTCTCCTATTTAGAAGATACTTTCATTTTCGTTTTCAACAACCCAGTAAAAGAGTTAAAGAGATACAGAGAAAGAGAGAACTGTGACTGGGAGGAGAAGAGAGGAGGAAGGGAGAAAGTAAAAGGGAAAACGTAATTAAATTTTTCCTCTGGAAAAACACTTGAGCTATATATAGCTGCTTACTAGGGCTGAGTGAGAGTCAGAAAGAGAGTAAAAGAAAGTTATTTAAATTCTCCATACGACAATACATACAATATGAAACACTTGAGGCTACTCCTCCAACTATTCCCATGTCCTCCTCAGTCGTCTCCATTATAATAGTACTTGCTCCCTCCTCAACTATGTATACTTTAATAGTACACTGTGAAGGCCCGTCTCCTGGAATAATTCTATGTTCTGTAAAGAATAGTTCTTTACTTATTGTTACGGCTACTATAATTATTATTATTACTGTTCCTGTTACTATTGTTATTATTATTACTAAAACTAAATTATTAGGACTATGGTTGTTACTGTGAAGTGATTGGATAAACTCTGTCCAGCCAATCATAATCGTCGGCCAATCCTATAAAAGGCCGAACCCTGCAATGATAAAGGCAATCTTGCTCTGCAGACCGAGGCACTTGGTCTAGCAGTGAAAGTAGCGGCTTGGGGTGCCCAGCCAGAATACTATTATAAATTGTTGATGTTCATGATAAAAGTATATGAAAGTAATAAAAACATTGTTCAATGTAAAGATTGTACTTTGAGCCTTAAATCAATCTTTACAAAAGCTCAACCGGGATCACCTATTTTGTTATACGGTCTGAGGCACTTAGACCGGAAAACAAATTATTAGCTAAGGTGCTTAGCTAATGCGACTAATTGACATTTAGAAATTGACTGTGATTTGTACTAGAGATTTTGACAGAATTACGTATGAAATTATACAGGGTGATTATTTAAATTTAACGGTATTATTTAATATACTCTAAGAGTGCTTGTAAACAAGGTTATATTTTGTTTGTATAATTAAATTAATGAAAGAATATACAGGGTGAATAACAAATATTGCGAATTAAATAATTGATTGAAAATTTTCAAAATGCCAAGACGTAATTACAAGAATAATAGGAATGTTAGAACAAGTAATAGATTTTCAAGCACTATGAATGAGAGTATGTTGAATAATACCAGGAATGAGGAACCAGCCCCTCCAATAGAGAGACCGATTATTTCAGATAATGATTCCTTATGTAATGACTTAATGCAGAAGCTGACGGATGTAATGACAACTCATTTATCTAAACTTGATGAACGAATGATTAATATTGAAAAGCGATTGAACTTACAGGAAACACGACGGAATATTATGGATAATAACCAGTTTATGAGACATGATAATGACAATTATGGACGCTCTAATTATGATGTTGGAGGACAATTTAATGATTATGTTCCAGATGACTATTATGACGATGGAAATAGAGGATGGCTTGAACAGGATAGACAGGGTGTTCAGAGTAGGAGGGAGTATGGTGATGTGGAACCAATGAGACAGAAGAGGCTGAAAGCTAAGGACGTTAATATTCCAAAGTATGCAGGTTCCCATGAAGCCAAAACGCCCTACGATTTCCTACTGGAACTGGAGAAGTACCAAATTGCTGTGGGTTATTCTGATGATGAGATGCTAAAGTTGGTGATTCCTTATGCATTAATTGAGGATGCCTTCTTATGGTATAGGAGAGTTATGAGGATGTACTCATTTGAGAGTTTTAGTGAATTTAGGAGATATTTTAGACGTGAGTTCCAGAGTGGTAATTATGGTAGAAACATGTTGCGAGATTTAGATAACAGGTATCAAGGAGTTGAAGAACCACTATCCAAGTTTATTTGTGTAATCGATGATTTTTATGAGCGTATTGATCCAGATACAAGTGAGAAAGTCCGATGTGAGAAGGTGTTAGAGTTGATGCATCCTCAGTATAGGGCCAAGGTATTGTCGTTTAGGAGGGAATTTAATTCTTTGAAGGATATGATGGATGTAGCATATGATGCCCAACTAAGTGTAGCACTGGATAGAGAATATAAGTCTCCAGTTCCGAATCAAGGATTAGAACCATCATTGGCTTATCGTACGTCTTCCCAGCGTGCTAAGACATCGCAAGTAATTGAAAGTATTGTAAAGGAAAATGAACAAGTTGTTACAAGACCATTGAATGCTGTTAATACAGAGAGACCAACCGTTATTCCAGATCTACAGCAAAGTTCGTTTGATCAGTATAACGCTTTTCATAACAAGCAGGTTGGAAATAAAGATGCAGATGGAAGTTCTAATTGGAGAAGGGAACCACGGGTACATTTCCAGAGGAATGATAGCCCACACCCAAGGAGAGAAGATCAGAATAGATTCCGTAACAATAATCAGGGATTTCGGAATGATCGAGGTTTTAATAATCATACACCAAACCAAACTACTATGACGGACCCTATTCCTGGAACGAGTTCTAATAATGATAGAGGGCGTACAAATCGAGAAAATTCAAATGGTAATAGGAGTAGAGATCCATCCGAACAAGGAAGAAGTGGTCCTGTACAGGAAAACAACCGTCCACCGAGCCGACAGTGAGGCACGCTCAGGTGGCATTGGCGAATCCTCACACAGAAGTTGATGAAGATGTTTATCGAGTTAAATTACAGTATCCTCCAGTAGTTATGCATATTAGTATTTTAGGATTAGATGTTAGTGCATTATTAGATCCAGGTGCAACTATGTCTATTCTTGGGCCTAAATGGGTTGATGTAATTAGAAGAAATGGTATTCAAGTTAGTTTTGATGTTAGAGATGTTTGGACAGTAACTGGTATCGGTAAAACGGATGGGTATGTAGATTTAATGGTAGATTGTCCTATCGGAAAAGTTAGACAGCGATTTCTAATAATTACTTCCTCCAATAGAGATTGTATTTTAGGTAGAGATTTCTTGGGTATGAATAGAGTATCTGTACATGTGAATACGGGATCTTGGTCATCTGATTTGGTAGATGATGTAGATAATGATAATGATAATTTCATAGATACAGGTGAAATGTTAAAGCGTAGAGAATGTTTAAGTATAGAAGGCAACGATAGTATGAGTATTATTATTGATAAAATTAATGGTAATTGTAATTTAAACTCAGAATATAAGGTACACTTTACAAAATTATTTCAAGACTTTGAACGTATGTTTTCCAAGCGTCCAGGGAGATGTCATCTGGTAAAGCACCAAATAGATACTGGGAATGCGAAGCCAGTAGCGTCAAAACCTAGGGCTATGACACCCGCAAAACGAACAGTGTATCAAAATGCAATTGATGAACTATTGGAGTTGGATTTAATTGAAAGATGTGAAAGCCCTTGGTGTTCAGAACCAGTTATAGTACCAAAGAAGAATGGTGATGGGACAACTGGATACCGTGTTACATTTGATTATAGGAAGCTTAATGAAGTCACAGTGCCAAATAAGATTTGCGCACCTAGGTTACAAGATGTTATAGTTGCTTTGTCGACAGGAACTTATTTTACTGTACTTGATGCACCATCTAGCTATTTTCATATAGAAGTTGTGGAAGAGGATCGTAATAAAACAGCGTTTAGAGGTCCTAAGGGATTGTTTCGTTTCAAAGTACTACCATTTGGATTAAAAAACTCTGGTGCTACATTCCAAGATGCAGTTGAAATAGCACTTAGTGATGGGTTATGGATATACGTTATTGTTTATGTAGATGATGCTATTTGTTGGAGCAATAATCTGGATGATCATTTATTACACCTTGAATTGGTCTTAACAGCTCTATGTAAGCACGGGTTTCATATAAACCCAAAGAAGGTTCAAATAGCTCAGAAGTCTGTAATATTCCTAGGTTACCTAATCGGTGAAGGGAAATATAGACCATTAGCGGAAAAGTTAAAGGCGTTAGAGGAGTATCCAGTTCCTGTTAACGTTAAGGGAGTTCAACGTTTTCTTGGGTTTGTTGGATTTTATAGGCATTTCTTTGATAAGTTTGAAAATATAGCTAGACCTTTGTATAGGTTGTTAAGAAAGGATATAAAATTTATGTGGACTAAGGATTGTCAAGAAGCTTTTGATAATTTCAGGAAGGGGTTGAATGATGCATCATGTTTATATATGCCTGATTTAAACCAACAGTTTATAATTAATACAGATGCTAGTGGTACTGGAATTTCAGGAATCTTGGGGCAGGAGCGAGATGGTAATAGGTATCCCATTTGGTTTTCTAGTAGAGGTTTGACGACACCGGAGTTAAATTATTCTACTACTGAGAAGGAAGCTTTGGCTATTATTTATTCCATACGCAAGTTTCGTGGATTTATTGAATTAACCAAGTTTGTTGTAGAAACGGATCATAAGGCACTCACGTACTTGAAAACTCTTAAGGACCCTACAGGTAGGATAGCAAGATGGATGTTGGAATTGCAAGGTTATGAGATGGAGGTGAGGTATCGTAAAGGTATCCATAACGAAGCTGCAGATGCTTTATCAAGAGCGTTTGAGGTAAACTCAGCTGAAGTAACGCCGTTGAACCGTAAGTCTTTGATAATAAGCCAGAATAAAGATCCTCTGTTAGCACAGGTAATTAACTATTGTAAAGATCCTTCAATAAATTGTCCTGAACAAATTGTAAAGTTAGCTCGGGATGCTGATTTATCTAATGATGAATGTCTGTACAAGTATGTGGGTAGCATTTCAAAACTGTGGGAGAATGATTCTAAATTTTGGAAAATATGGGCCCCAAAAGATCAAATTGCGATAATTTTGCAATACTTTCATGCAAATAATTTATCAGGGCATATGGGAATTGCTAAAACCTATAAACGGATAGAGGAGAGATTTTATTGGAAAAAGATGCGTAGTGATGTAATTAATTATGTTAAAACTTGTGTTATATGCCAGCAATCTAAGTCAGCTCGCTCTCATAATATAGGAATAGGTACATCACCTAGTATCGGAGAGCCATGGGATAATGTTTGTGTTGACTTGTGTGGCCCATATGTAAAAACTCGCAAAGGGAATCGTTACCTTCTAGTTATTTTATGCAATGCTACAAAGTATGTTGAAGTGTTTTCATTGAGAGCTGCTACTGCTTCTAGTATTATTAAACGACTTTGGATTGTATTCTTGAAATGGGGTTTTCCTTTAACGTTGACAAGTGATAATGCAACTCAGTTTAATAGTAAGAAATTCCTTCAATGGTGCGAATCTTTAAATATAAAGTCATGGAAAATTGCTTCATATCATCCCCAAAGTAATCCATGTGAACGATACAATAGAACTGTAAAGGACCGCATCATAACCCAAATTGAAGAATGTGTAAATTGGGATTGCAAGTTGGAAGAAATTTGCTTTGCAATTAATACTGCCGTGAATGATACAACTAAATTTTCACCAGTATACTTAAATTTTGGGAGAGAAATGAGAACACCATTGGATACAGCTTTAAAAATTAATTTATCTGGAATTGACCAAAGTGATCATTTTAATGAACGTATGCAGTTGATCTTAAATCTTGCTAAAACTAATTCTTTTGAGAATCAGGAACGTTATATGGCTATTTATAATAAAAATAAGATTCCATCTAAATATAAGGTGGGGGATCAAGTTTATTCTGTTGCTTTGAACATATCAAATGCTGCAAAAGGAATAACTAGTTCGTTATGCAAAAAATTCTCTGGGCCATTCATGATTTCAAAAATGGTTACAAATAATATATGCGAATTAAAATGTCCTAAGACAATGAAAATTGTTGGAAGAGTTCACGTCTCACGTTTGAAGCCAGTTTACTTTCAGCATTGACTCAGTATGAATTATAGCGTGAGTGCTGTCGAAGAAGTAGGCGGCATGTGAAAACAAATGTAGGAGTGGTTGGAGCAGAGAGAGTGGATGAGAATGAGTGTGTTGCATATATGAGTTGTATGACTGGTAGCCGAAAAACGACAGATTTTGTTAATTTATCCTGAGATTGGTGACGAAATTTTATATGGCCTATTACTGTGATAAATGATGTGAAATTAGGAATGACAATTAATTTGCTGAGAATTATGAAATGTAGTACTGTTTTGTTTCAATATGATGGCACTAGTGAATATTTGTGTAAGGTACAGTATTATTTTGTGTTAATAATTTCATTTCATTTGGGGGAGAGTGGTGTACTTCGTTCTTATTATAAATGGCCGATGATTTGACTGCTCGAATAGCTATGTAATTACTGGTCGATTGTGTTACTCATACTAACAATAAGAGAAATGTTACTATAGTAACATGGTCGATGATTTGACTGATCGAATGATTATATAATTACTGGTAAATGATTTTATTCTTATGAATAAGAATTGAGAAGTTACTATAGTAACATGGTTGTAATGATGTACTTCTGTTAAATAAAATAAATTGTTCAACAATGAATGAATAACGATGATAATATTCAAGCTAAGCATTAGTACTCATTCTTCAATTGAGTGTTATCGGTGCTGTTGCTCAGAATCTCTCCTTAAAAATTACCAACATGAATCAGTTTTCCGTGGCAGATCTTCCATTGGGGCTAAAGACTGACGAAGGTATAATATTATATTGTGTGGGGATAAAATGTCTGGATAAGTTAGTTGTGAATAAGCAGGTGTATAATGGTTTGCCAAGACAATGATTTGTAAATTTCAAGTATTTTTGCACTTTTATAGTAAAATTGGACTGTAAGGAGAGGGCTCGTGTTCTAATGCAAGGAGGACATTATGCACAGTCAAGTGCAATAATTAATCGAAATGGAAAAAGAGTGAAGCCATCCAAGCTTCGTAGGCAATTGTGTCGATCTAGCGCAAACCATGCATCAATCAGGGAGCGAGCTATCAACCACCATCTGTCCCAATTAAGAGGTGAATCGGATAGGAAGAAGGAGGAGGAACGGAAGAAAGCTAAGGAAGTATTTGCTGTATTTAGGAAGAAGGAGTCAGAGGACAAAGCGTTGGAAGTGAAGTATCATGTACCGCGTAAGCGTATAGAAGTACCACAGCCGGGTATGTCCAGGTATATTCCTATCCCACCGAATATTCCGCAGAAAACTAGGGTCAAAGGATTAATTAAGGCGAATCAAGAAGCTATACCAGAGTTCCCAGAGGTGTTATTCATCTATAATGCGAGACAACTGCTTACAGCAATTAATCATCCTGAAGTAACTATGACAACTAGGAGAAAGGAAAATGATTATATTATTATTATGTCTAAGGGAAAACACGATGATGTTAAAGAGTATAATGTGTGTTTCCGAGGGTCTGAAATTCGTGCTAGGGTTTTCGGATTAAATGAATATGCTGGACGGATAATTTGGTGGACAAATACCGTCCTTAAGTTGCATTTCCCATTCTCACCATGTCTGTATAAGAAGCTATAAGGTGGAACTTCTACCCCATGTTAGGGGGAACTGTGTAAAGAATAGTTCTTTACTTATTGTTACGGCTACTATAATTATTATTATTACTGTTCCTGTTACTATTGTTATTATTATTACTAAAACTAAATTATTAGGACTATGGTTGTTACTGTGAAGTGATTGGATAAACTCTGTCCAGCCAATCATAATCGTCGGCCAATCCTATAAAAGGCCGAACCCTGCAATGATAAAGGCAATCTTGCTCTGCAGACCGAGGCACTTGGTCTAGCAGTGAAAGTAGCGGCTTGGGGTGCCCAGCCAGAATACTATTATAAATTGTTGATGTTCATGATAAAAGTATATGAAAGTAATAAAAACATTGTTCAATGTAAAGATTGTACTTTGAGCCTTAAATCAATCTTTACAGTTCTATCATTTTACTATTAATTAAAATCTCCTCTCTGTTTTTCTTACTCTAAAATCCCATTCATTCTTCCTTGAAACCGGATAACTCTGTATCTCCAACTCCACCACTACTATACTCTCCAATCGGACAAATAAATCAGGACTTTTCATCAACACCAATATATATACTCCAAAGTTACCTTTTCGGTTTCCAGTTACTAAGAGACATAATTTTCTTCCATGTAGATACATATTACTATTCTTCCGAAATAAATATCCACTCCATGCTTTTCCCTCCCACAAAAAAAAAAGAAGTTAATAGCTCCTTAACTACTATTTTTTCTGGTATCTTGAGCTTTGTATGTTCCAGGGAATTATTCCATTTGGAAACTACACACTCAAGGCTACATATCTATCTGTCTGCAGGTTGAATTGCAGGATTCTTCCTGATTTCAATTTAAATGCAAGGGCTCGTATTACTGTATACGTATAATTACTATATGGGTATTAGGTAACCAACAAAAAGTTGGTTGCAGATAATAAAAAAAGTATTGTACATATTCAGTTATAATAGGATTTCCTTTTAGGAATATTACATCTATATATAGCTATAGACACAATCTGATCAATATATTTCTATGGAAATAGAGCAGAGACTCTCATTAGCAAAACTAGGACTTGATGAGGTGGAAAACAATAAAAATGATTAATAATTCAATCTGGCTCTGACGTTATTAACGGGAGTCATGGGGAAAGCTTTTATGTGCTTTGGGCCTCCTTTCAATAATCAAACACGTCCTTTTGGGTACACACTTATTTTACTCAATATTTTAGTTTACTCAATATTAACAAAACAATGGTTGGAGCAGGTAACATGTTATATTTTACAACAATTGCTCCTCCACAATAGCTCCGGGTTTTTGTAGGCTTTCCTCCAATGGGTGATTGTGAGTCCGTACGAAGGCTTTTGAGATAGGTTTATTAGTCAAGTCATAAACCAAAACAGATTCAAAGGGAACTCTCTCCCTCATTCAAGAATGGGACCCTGAGTTAACACTCACTCTCAGTTTAGATAGTAACAATAGTTTCGATTACCATTGTGTCGGTCCGGACTTTCCCCCTAAACTCAGGGAAAGAAATGGAATATAAGAGATGCATACATAGATACATACGTTCAGGTTCAAGTCCAATATGTAATAATATGGATGAAGGGACTAAGACAAGTAAATTCAAAGGTTCGTAAATACGGGGATGTCTTTGTATTCCGAAGGATGCTGTGACTCTGTAAACTCCCTGTCATTATAATGGAACTTAAGTAGCTTTCTGTGTGGTTCATGTTTAAACAGTCGACGTATAAACGAGTAAAATAGAAAAGTAGGAATGGAGAGGGGGTGATTCCCTTGGAAGTGAATTGGGATTGGAGCGTTTTAGAGAAGCTTGTGGCGGACTGACAGGAGATTGGAAATAAATACACGTTGAGATAGATCAGAGTCAATTATCAATTAATGTCAGGGGGTACGACGGGAGAGAAAGCAACAGAGGAAATGAACGATTTTGTCTTAATCGTCTCAATTCCGGAAATCTATAGATAGATATATGTGCTGGAAAGAGATTACCTTCATTTGTGCATTCAAAGCAAGGGACGATCTTTTGTGAAATTATTTTCCGGATTTTAACCCCTTCGAATTATTCTCCTCCGATAGGTTCACAAACATAGTGCAAATGACCTGAGAGTAGTAGCCCCCATACTCAAGAGCAAACACAGCAACACTAAGACAGGATACTCCTTGACAGTGTGCCAATATTGAATTCTCTTACTTAATAGAAATCCTCCATAAATATTTATATTTAATTGAATCTATTAGATTTCAAGCCAAATGCTTTCTAATCCCGCTAATTGACAATCCTTTCACGAACTTCTTCCGTCCTTCCTCCCAACCCGTAAACATTTCTTGAGTATCCTTCGAATCGAACGTAATGGAACGCCAATAACGAAAAAAAACGACTGCCCTTACAAATAATTATTTTGAAAAAAATAACGGTGTTTGTTTAAAAACAAAATTGAAGATTTACAAGAAAAGTTTTGAATGAGTACATAAAAATTGACTGGGCTCACAAAATGAATGAGCTTGATTACGGTCAGTGAGGCAGGGAATGAGGCTACTGGAGAAATAATTTCCAGTTCCATTAATTTTATTTATTAGGAGCACTAAAAATAAAATATTTATTAAAGCCGGGAGTGCATATTTCTATTTAATGAATTCCTTGCGAATAATTACAACCCATTTAATAAGAACAAACAGGGAAAGAGAGAGAGAGAGAGAGAGAGAAAGAGAGGGAGTATCCTCACGCAATCTCTCATAACTCATAAGGTAGTCAAGCCTCCTTGGACCCTGCCTACATAATTTCTGGTCCACTGGGGATATTTATCAAGTTGACTTCATTTTCTGCATCGTAACTCACCATGAGTCTTGAGAATGTAATTACAAATTATTACTCCTCCTTTTCAAGTTGAATAAAGCCTCAGCTAATGTAAGAGCGGAGGAAGACTCGCTAATAGCAACATTTCCTCATGTGATAAATACCTTTTTCACAACTGCTTTCCTGTAGGCATATGCTCTTCAAAGGTATACTTACAGCCTCTCATACTGTGTTAACTATCCGGAGAGATTATTCCCTAAACTTAGTTTTGTCTCTCGCACTGTTAAAAGCTACTCACTCCTATGCGTGACATATGCACTTGTGCATGTACAAAACATATGTAAAAACACACTGTAGCCTTAACGAAAAGACCTCGTCCCATAAAAATATGTACACACATACAAAAACCTTGAGGACAGCATGCTTTGAGTGTGTTTTATAATATATGGGAGACTGAGTAAAAATAAAGTCGTAGATTGTCCATTCAAGTGAAAATAGCAAGAGGGATGTTGCCATTCGATTTAGCTAAGAAGATGGATAGTTGGGGAAGGGAGGTTGATGAGGTAGATTTAGGAGGTGAGTGACACTCAGGTGCCACTTTCACACGATGTCGTGTCACTCTAAATCTCTTGAGACTCGCTTCTCTTGTTTGTTACTGCAACGTAGAGTAAAATCCAATAGCTTTTTTTTTTCTATTTACTTTATCTGTACTACATCTGTTCTCATCCATATATCCCTAGAAATAAAATCTTGAGAGTCACCTCTATGAACCACCAAATCAAATCAAACCCAACCTGGATTCACAATCCATTTAGAGCAAAAACAGCATGCTTTCTATTCTTCGAATTTAATGAATTTCAAACCCTTGATTATTGGAACCTACACGAAGGTAATAAGTGCTTCATGTGACACATACGAGCAGAACTCCTACTCTCTTGGATTTTCTAGTGTATAGATAAGTTAGCCAATTTTAAAGGGAAGGATGAAGGGAGGAGATCTGTAGTTAACAAGTGTCAGGTTATTTGAAAATAGGGACCTCTTTCACAGATATGAGGGAGCTCAGGGTTGGAGCTCAGACTCGGAGAGGAGAATGGAACTTCAAGTGTACATCAATGCTCGTCTCATCCCGAGACATTAGTCAATGTCCAGGAAATCTTCTCAGTTTCATATCTTCCTCATATTATCCTCAACATCCGGACATTGCTAAAAAGACGACCCTGCCAAGCACCTCGTCCAATTTGTCAAAGAGGTCTTGGGGTGGAGGCTGAGCTAAATCTTTTCCCTCACACTTCGTCCCATCTTTGTCAACGTCTGTTCTTATTCAGCAACTCCACGTTTCCTCTCCCAAGTCCTTTTACTTACTTAATTTCATTGCCAAGCCACAGAAATAGAACCATGTCATGTTCAGTGGTGGAGAGAGAGAGAGAGAGAGAGAGAGAGAGATGATGTCAGACTATTAGGAGAAATATATTGTCTTTCTATAACTCAATCTGAGTCCATCTCAAGGAAATGTCACTAGCTCAAAGTTATGCTACTTAAGTAGGATGAATTACCAAGCGCTTCATGGTTGCCCAACTCAAGCTCCTTTCTAGAAACCCATCATCATGCACTTTTCATCCCATAATGTGTACACGTACTCTCCTAATACATAATACATAGGGGTGCAAGCAGGACTGTAATAGGGAGATATAACTATACACTAGGAAAAACCTTTGAAAAATATGACTTTATATTCACCATGACATAATGTCATTCGTGCCAGAAAAAAAAATAGAGGAAATCTTGACGGGAAAAAAGGTCTCGGAAAATATTACAAAAACCCACACATTTCAAATCACTGGACCGAGGTCCATGAGGTCCAACACATTAGGTAGCAACAAGAGTGATACGGGAAGTTTGACCTGCCTATTAGGACGGTCATTTGAGTCCCATCCTCTCTCCCAAGCTGTTTTTGTATCAATCAATACTAGAATAATACAAACTAATTCGAACAAGTAGGAGGCGAAAAAAAAAACCTCTTGACACATAATTCCCAGTGATTTCCTCGCTCCTCTCTCTCTCTCTCTCTCTCTCTCTCTCTCTCTCTCTCTCTCTCTCTCTCTCTCTCACTCCTCGGACTTTCCCCATGATAACAAATTAGCCCTAAAGGTCTTGACTCTTTATCGAACCGAAACGGCCATCTTCTAAATGAGGTATTTGGCCCTCTCGAAGAAAAAAAAAACTTTTACTCTCATATAAGTAAGTAGCTACTGTCCTCCGTCGACTCCGCTGTAAGTCAAGTTTGGTGAAAGTAAGTAACATTAAAAGAGCACGCGAGGAAAAAAAAATCACAAGTCAATGGAGGAGCGTAAGATTTATTCGTAATTATGTTGCTCCACTGAAAATCAAGTGGCAGGGGTAGGAACGAGGCCTTCGGGACATGCACTCCTTTCTCTCTCTCTCTCTCTCTCGCTCTAATACAGTAATGGCAGGGTATTAGTATGTACACAGTGTGAAAATCACACAAGTAACTAATCAGCTTAGAAAGACTTAACAACTTCCATGCATCTCAAAAGTACGGGAAGAGAACCCCACTCTTTAAAAGCCTCATCCAGGATGAAGCTATGTATGTATATGGAATAGACAGAACCCTTATTCCAGGCATGAGAAGTCCTTTTTCAAAAATACACAAAGACTTTCCCTATAGCCAAGCGAAACCTCTTTGCACATTTGTTTGCGTGCAAAATGAGAAGAGTAAGGAAGGATCTACTCAAAGATAAGGTTTTGAAAGAGAATTATTTTCAAATCAAGAAGATTACAAATCAATTTAATATAATTATAAAGCTACCATTATAGAACCCATGTGTTATGCAATTACCTATAGTAAGGAGTCAGTACTATAATTTATTATTATACATATTACGTCAAATTTTCAATTGCCTCACACATTACCGTAAGAACACCACGTCTTTCAATTACCTCTGATAATACTTACTGTAGTAGTTAAGTACTGAAAGGAGGCTCCCGTGCAAAATTAATATATTATAAGTATAAGGAAGCGTCCCTTCTCACGTTGGAGTCTATCAGCCTTAAAGAAAGATAAGGGCTGTGGATTAATACAGAGCAATAATATTTGGAGGAGGAATTTATGTATGTGGAAAAGTTAGGTACAGATGTGAGGGAAAATTGAGGAGAAGAGTTTAAATCAGTGGAACATACTTCACACAAGTAGAGAGGGAAATGCCTAATAATAGGTGAATACATTATGATAATGATGGTACAGTGATCCTGAGTGGATATGGGCTGGAAGGGGGGGGGGGAAAATCAGGGATTGGCAAAGGTTGTAGAAATAAACATAAATAAAGTAATCCTTTAAAGAGTAGCAGGAAAGGTTCGAGGATACACTTGAGGAATGGCTCTATACTGTACACATATCTATCTATCTATACAAGATAGACATTACTATGAATTCATCCAGAGGAAGAAGAAAAAAAAAGTTAAAATGAAGGCAGTGAGTAGTTTCCCTCTCGATGGTGGTCTCTTTTACTTTTTCTCTCTCACTCAGTCACTCACACTATATATACGCCTTGGTGGTTTGAGTCTCCCTGGTTCCTTCAAGATGCGTCAAGGATTCGAAATGAATGGAAAAGGATCGAGAGCCGATGCTGCCGATGGCATGGAATCAGCATCAAAATCGATTTTCATGTGGGAACCGTGAGGAAACCCAAAGTAAAGACGTGATTGTGTTTTTGAGTGTGTGGATCTTGGCTGGCTGGAAACGAAGGGGAGGGGAACTTGTTCGTGAACAAGAGAGAAGGAAGAGCTCTCTCTCTCTCTCTCTCTCTCTCCCTCTCTCTCCCTCTCTCTCTCTCTCTTCCTTCTTTCACTGTGCATTTTCCATGCTTGCCTCTCGGACTTGCCCGCCTCAACATGTCTCTCTCTTTTTCTCCCCCTCATGATACCTATTAATCCTTTGCTTAAACCTTAACTGCTCTCAAGATGCGGTTCAGCAGGTCTTCCTCTCGAGAAAAAAGGACTTGATAAAGCAACCGGAACTAGACCTGGGGAAAGTGTACCAATATCCTTGTGTGCATTTTCCATGTGTAAGTAGAACAAACTCTGTGACAACTTTCCCTCAATATAGTTCCTTCAACTCAAACTTTTTCATTGAAACAACTTTTAAGTCCCCCGTTCCTTCCCTCTCTACTACTCCGGTCCTGACTCACACTCTCACATTGAGGAATGCAAATGTATCAATTTTTAACAGTCAAATTCTAAATTATTTCTTCAAGAGATTTATTACTCTTGCTCCGTCTCCTCTCTCCCACCGTCTTTTACAACTCAGGAGTACAGAAGGCAAACATTGTTTTCCACCAGGAAAACTCATGAATAGTTAATGATAAGAAATACCGGCAGGCAGTCAGCAGTGCTTAATCAAACTTATTTCTCTTTCTCTTTTCAATCTCTCAAGCGCTTATTATCTATAGATATTCCCTCCTGTACACCTCTAACTTTTTTGCAATGTCTCTTATATGTATCTAATTATTTATATACATATATCTATATCCCACTATCCTTACCTTATATTGTGAATGTTTGAACGAAGGCTCTTCTAACCAACTTACTATTCTCATCCCAAATGAAAGTTCACAGCTAAAATATTTACGAGAGTACAAAAATTTTACAATATCTGTATTCTCTTTACTAGATATTTTTAAATTGGAAAGTATCAAAGAAATGAAAAATGTACACATTACTCAAAATTATTAGGGCTTGGATGCTGTAACGCATATGTGAACGTTACTGTTTGTAAAAATCAAAGTGAATTCTTGAGACAGGGGTTAAAATTCAGTAATTTTTAAGAAACAAAACTGATCATCTGTGATACTGTACTAAAAATGAACGTGTTCAATTGAATTGACTATCCCTCTTAGATATTTTGGAGATATTCAGCTTTTGTTACTAGTGTATTACGGAGGATTACAGAGGTTCAATTCTGCGTCTTAACCTGAGCCGAAAAGCTTAAGCTTGGGTTGGAGTATGAGTCACCGAAAAATTTAGAGTATCTCATCTACAGCGGTGATAGTTATGCTGACCGTTGTTGTGAAGTGCAGTGTTGAGTTGGTGGGGGGAAATAAACCAGATTGAAAATATGCAAGATAATTTGTGATAATTGAGAAAATTCTTGGCTCAACCTCAGCCGTATGGTGTGACGGGGCCCCGGGATGTAGTTATTGGAAGGGAATGGATACGACGAGCGCATGATGAAATGCCAATTACAAGCCGTAAGATATATTTGAAGTGGATGGAGAGACAAGAGCTTTTGCACATACCTTCAAGCCGCAAAGTTGAGATCCTGGTTTCCAAATGTCGAAGAACAGTGGGAGGGACGGTTTCAATGTAGTTGAAGCTAAGATCGAGTACGCTGAGTCTCGCCAACGGACCAAATAAATCGGCAGGGAGGCCGGTGAGTAAGTTGCCCCGAAGTCGTAATGAAACCAGGGAGATTAAATTGGTGAAGGCTTCCGGGACTAACTGCGATAATTGATTGTGCGAGAGGTCCAAATCCTTATCAAAGTCAACCAATGAAACCCGCATGATGGACACATTCACTTGGTCATTATCATTAATTCACATTCATTTCGTTTAAAATTGCATCCGCAACTTCCCCTCTCTCACATTCTCCCTCTCTCTCTCTCTCTCTCTCTCTCTCTCTCTCTCTCTCTCCCTAATTCTACAAATACCTTGACAATTCGCAATTCTCTCTCCTTTCCCTCACATTCCCAAATACTGACGAGCCGGCTTTTATTCCATATTTACAATGAACAACAACATCAGCTCATTCCTCTGAGGCTTAAGCTACTCCCAGCTATACATCCCACATATGTATGTATGTACGTACTTTAACATTGTATACATAGAAACTTACCCTTATACTGGAACCAATCTAATGGAGACTATTTCCCCAAATAAAATACATAACACAAAGACTTATTCCCATCATCAGACTCCTCCAACAAATTCAATGGCTACGTAAAATCCCTGTGAAAATTACATTCACTAAAGATCTGTTGTTCGACTAATGCGATTTATACCACTCCAAATCCCTCCTCCCAATTCTTTCTCTACTCTTTGACCTCCGCTCAATAAACAAATAGTAAATTCCAAATTCATTCTCCCGAGCTAGTACAGTATTCCCTTACAAAATACACTCCACTGTAACTCTGTCCATTCAATCCTTTAAAATCTATTCAAATTTAAAATCCAAATCAATTCTCCCTCTGTATAGAGATGTTGGACGTGATAATGAGGAATCATTACAATAACAAACCTTCATGAAAGTTACTCATGTAGTCTGGGAGTGTGGGGCTAGTACTTACTGGATGTACTCATATAATGTATAGTGGGGGAAATAAATGACTTGCCTTCATTACAGTCCTCCTTTGAGAGCATAAATTCCCCACTAATTTTAACAATTCCTCCCAGAATTCACAAGGAACGATCACAATAGATTCTTTTCTCATCCTCAACAGAAATAATGACAACGGAGAGACAAAGACAGGGTAAAAAAAAGTTTGTTCTGGAATAGAGGGGTGGTTGTGTGTGTGTGTGTGTGTAATGGGGTAAACACCTACCTCTATACAGCGTCTTGCCTGTTGTAGCTGAAGGCGACGCGTAATTATGTACGTCCCCACAATGTCAGCCCAACTTTTGTTCTTGTTTTAATGAAGACATTTAGACACATATGTAGCATAAATGTGTAAGTATAATGGATTGTTATCTTGATTGTCAAAATTTTTTGTCCTACTCTGTCTCACTCTCTCTCCCTCTCTCTCTCCTTCTCTCTCTCTCTCACTCTCTTTCCCTATAATGTAGTTCTCTCCTGCTTCCTCTTCCTCTCTCGGGTTCTTTAGTGCGTACAAATAGAAATATCCCTATAGTTATCAAAAAATGGTAGACCTGAACAGAGCGATCCCTGTAAGTATCTATGTATATGGAAAACCTTATAGAGACAAACTTCGTTCAACTTTCCAAAGCTCGAGCGCTGCAAACCTATTAAGATTTTCTTCACAGCAGCCAACAAGGAGGAACAACAACTCTCGAAAACTTAATGAGGAAGAAGAATGCTATGTCGCAGAGACTTTGGAAGAGCCCAAAGGATCCCTAATATGTGTTTGCTAATAGAAAAAAAACCTTCCAAGTTGTCAACTCTTCTGCAGAATAGGGAAAATGCCAAAATGTTATTATTATAACGAAATCCCAATTTCAATAAAAAAAAAAGCAAAGATAATTCTATCATTCTAACACAAAAGGTTAACAATCTAAAAATCTCTTCCGCAGCAAAAAAAAAAAAAAAAGAAAAACCTCCTGAGATCGTCCTTTTTCGCGGAGGATTTGAAATTAAAATATACAAGTTTTATTTGGAGTTCACGGAGAATTTCCATGCGGAAATGGGTGGATGTGCGGGGAGAGTAGGGAAAAAAATGGAAACAACTATGGAGTTGGTGAGTTGAGCTCTAGATGCTTGAGAATGGGTAGACAAGAGACACTTGAAGTCAAAGGCAGAAATTTAGTCTGAGCAATCCGACAGTTGAAGCTTGTTTTTACCTCCATTATTTCCTAACCAAAGACACTACATATATGCACTACTACTTTCCTCATCCTGCTGCTGCTGTTGCTGTTGCTGTTGCTCCTAGCGCTTGTCCCAGAGCAAATCCGCTTTTACTATTCCGTCGAGAGATAAAACTATGCTTTTACATTGACAAGGAACAGCACCTCGGTTTATTTCAGGGCTATACACTTATACACTCGAAACTAAATCAATAATAGAGTCTACTATATACACTGACTAGGATACAAAACAAGGGAGTTCCTGTACATCCTCAAAAGTTTAACTTGCCAGGAAAAAGGACAACAAACTTTTGGAGAGGAGATCCCTCCCATCAAAACAATAGACAGACGCTGGAACTCCAACAAAAGCAGAACAATGGAATGGTATGACCATACAACAACTACTACAACCTCACAACAACAACAACCACTTGGTCACAGTCTGTTTTACTCAAGTAACAGAGTCCCGACAGAAAAATACAATTTAATAGTTGATGTCTCAAAACAGGCTTTGGACTATTTGAATCCACTTCAACTACAGCATCGAGTCAAGTTTCATGTTAAACAGGTAAGAGAAAAAAGTATAGACAGTGGAAAAAGTACGGATTGAGCATCAAAGTATGAGAATACTGATAAAACTTTCCTCCTCCAGCGTTGTTATCCTTTGGTCTTCAGGAACATAAAGCATATCAAGGGTTACAACAAAAAAAATAGCAAAAAACTAACCTACAACTGTAATCATGCGGAATGATGCCTAAACTACAGATACGTAAAAGTTTTTTTTCTTCTAGACTCTAACAATTCCTAAAATTACAAAAAATTCCCCAATAAATCCTTTGAGTTTGAAAAGGAAACACTTACTTTCAATATAATCTACAATCTGCATGTATGGGGAAAAAATTCGAAACAAAACTAACTTCGCACAGAATTCTCAAATTCATACGGTACTTGACATGTGCAGCAGCTATGTACTTGTGTGGTACAAAGGAACACAAATGTATATTACATATTGAAAGGTTTTCTTTTCAGAATAACACTTCAAAATAACAAATAAGCTCTTAAATGGTTTAAATGTTCCCAGTATTATTGTAAAGTAAAAATTGAAATGGAGAAATTAAGGAAGCCGAAAGGAAAGAAGCCTTTGAAAAATATAAAGAGGATCTTATCTAAAAAGTAAATATGATTTCCCCTTTCAATCAAAATTACATTACTGAGAGAATCTAGAATCAAATCAGCATAAAATTTCCAGGGCTTCATCATCCCCGTATAACTAGTAAAAAAAGGAAATTGAAACAGATTCTTCCCTAATAATTGGGAACAGATGACAGTGCCAAGGAAAAGCGGAGGGAAGAAGTCTATGATGGCGTGTGTATGGGAGCTGGGGCTAAAATGATTACAAAACTGGAGAATCAAGTGAGAAAGAAGGGAAGAGGAGGGAAGGGAAGGGAAGGAATAAAAATCAAAAGGTAAATCTCTTGAGAGGAAAACACCAAATCGAATCATTTTTTTAAAGAATGGAACATCAACCAAGAGGTTCTAGCTTGTTAGGACAGTCAGAAGCTGGCTTGAGAGGAACGAAAGCTTTTTCTTCAAAAAAAAAAGAAAAGAAGATGATGTAATACATCCCACTCTATAGTACACAGAATCTATGATATCCAAATAAAACCAAGAGCAATGAGAAAGCGACAACTACAAAATTAAATGTTTCTACATGACTGTATACTACGAGCATTTGAAGAAACAAATAGTGAGAGTAGAATAGTAATAAGAGGGTTCCAAGGAAAAGTACAATTTTGAAAGCCAAATCGCTAAGATTCTACTTACAAAGAGAATATATATATATAAGTAGATACTCTACATATGATAAGAATTCATTCAAGGCTTTAACCCTGACACTGTACTATGGGAAGAGAAAGACTGCACATCCAAAAATGATGAGATGAGCGAAAATTTGTTGAGTTTACATCCGGCACAATGGTGATGCGAGTGAGATGATGAGCACTGGGGAAAGAAAGCAAAGTTGCACAAGAACCAGCAGCTCAGCCAGCCCAAGGAACAAGCAGATAGTTGTACACAGGCAATTGAATCAAGCTTTCATAGAATAAAATATTTTCCACCAACCAAGCAATGTCGAGTGGATTTGAACAAGACTGTGTGAGCAAAAGAGGAAGACGAGAGGAAGACGAAAAAAAAAAAGATGAAGAGAAGAATCCTCATACTTTATACTAGTTCCAGAGTACTTGGGTGTATGTACATATGAACATACATGCAGTTCATCCCTACACACATCCTGATGCTCTCCCCATATCTATACAAGCATATCTGCACATAAGATAGGACCCCGAACACAAAACCAAGTTGTGCAACCAAAGTACAGTTATATAAATCTACATTTCGTTTAAGTGGATCGATAGCCGTCTCTTCCATCTTCCGTATAGCCTTGTCACGAGCCCTGCAACAGGGTCTACATACACATATATACATACATGCTAGGATATAGGGCACTACAATGGATCCAGTTACTGTCCTTGTTTACAAGACATTTCCGACTCCGTCACTGACTGCTCCAAGGTTCACAAACCACGATGAAATCTAACATCTCCATAGAAATTTAAAGCCTGTAACTGTATACACTGACATTAAAAAACCCTCCGATTCACGGCTACTGGCACTAAATTGCTTAAAAAATAATTGAATTATTTAATGACATGTCTACACATACATACATACATATGTATATCTACATAAGTGCACTATGCATGTGATAATGGTATTTGTATTGTTAAAAGATCCAGAACTACTTTCCCTAATGTGCTCATTAACTGCGGGGAAGTTGAAGAAGACTGCAATTCTGAATAACTTTTCTAATCTTTGAGAAAACATTAAAATCTTAAATTAAAAGTAATTAAAGGTAGTAGGCGATACTTAAAACAAGGAGAAACAATAGAGAGGGGGGGGGGGAAATACCTGCAGCCCTGTTAGGTGATTATGGAAGGAATTCAAGCTCTTAATTCGGTTGTTGGACAAGTTGAGAGACTTGAGCTGGAGGAGCCCGCTGAAAGAGTCATCCTTCAAGTCCTCGATTTCATTCTCGCTCAGATCCAAGAGATTCAAGTGGGTGAGGACCGCGAAGGCATGCGACGGAAGTGAGGAGAGAGGATTCCGTCGAATAACTAGACGATGAAGCTTGGGATAGATTTTGAACTCCTCACTCGTGAGGAAACTCACATTGGTCTCTGTCAAGTACAAGTCCATGACGGAGAAATTAACACTGGGATGGTTCTCAGTGTAAAAATTCAGGAGAGGATTCCCACTCATGTTCAAAACAAAGGAGTTAGTCACGAATAGGTTGGACAGAGCATAGGGGATCTTCTGGAAGGCATTCCCTCCAAGATTGATCTGAGCGAAGGACACATTCTTGAAGATATCATCACTCAGTCTTGGAATACTGTTCTCTCCCAAGTCAATCACTTCCAAAGTTGGCATGGCCTTGGTCAGGGGCTGCCCCGTAATTTTAAACACTTGGTTATCATTCATGTCCAATTGTTTGAGTCGGGGCAGGCGGATCCGATTAAGTTCCAGAGTATTGACACGATTCCCAAATAACGACAGGACTTCCAGTGTACTGATATTATTCACTGCCTTGTAGGGGAAATTTCGGAGACGATTATGTCTCAGATGGAGCTCCCTAAGACCCAGACTGACTCTCCCCCCACTACTCGGGTTTGGCAAGGAGCTGAGGAAGAGCGTGTCGGGGATATTTGTGAGGGAATTCTCACTGAGGCGTACCGTGCCTAGATTGGGATTTTTACGGAATAACTCTGCAGGTAGAGAGCTGATGTGAGCCTTCTCTGCCGCAAGGAAGCTCAGTGAAGGAAATCCCGCCAACATATTTTCATCTAAATCGGTCAAGTTATTCCCTGAGACTTGCAACACTTCCAGTCGACCCATTTCCAGCTGGCGAAGGTTACCCGCTACCAATTGGTTATCCCGTATATCTAATTCCTTCAATCCAATTTGTACGGGCTTAAATGGAAAACTGGACGATGATCCCCGAGTCTCCTTCCCATAACCCGGTGAAGCCGAAGTAATGCGAATCTCCGAGACAATATTGCAACATACTTTTAAAATCTCTAATCCACTTGAATGAAAAACAAGGGGGAAATCAATCACGTTCAATTTATTCCAAGACAAGTCCAGAACTCGGAGTGTCCTCAAATTGGAGAAGGAGCCCTCTTCCAAGGAAATGATCTCATTATGAGATAAGTTGATCTCCGCAATGGATTCCAAACTAGAGAAAAGGTAGCGACTCACGGAGCGGAAGGAGTTGTAACTCATATCCAGATACGTCAAGGATTTGATATGATTACTGAAACAATCATTATGAATCAAACTGATATTATTCTTTTGAAGGTAGAGTCTCTCCAAACTTCTCAATCCGGCAAAGGTATTTGCACCCAAATGCGTCAGTTGATTATTTCCCAAGAATAGGATGTTGAGGGAGGTTTGATTCAAAAAAGTCTCATCTTCGATAATCCTCAAGGAATTATGCCCCAGGGAGAGGGAAGATAATTCCGTACCTGGAAGCATATCCGCCGTGAGTCTCTCCATATGATTCCGGCTCAGGCTCACATGTCGGACATTCTTGAGGGAATCCAAACCCTTGATTTGTGTGAGTTTATTATTCTCCAGATAAATTTCCTCCAGGTTGGGTAAAACATCCAGAACTCCCGGAAGAATTGCAATGATTTGATTATTCTGAAGTCGGAGCTCCCTCAATCCTTTTGAGTTATGAAAGCTCCCTGGAACGATCTTGCTAAGTAAATTACCATCTAGACTCAGGGAGAACAATTTGTCATTATGGAGGAATAAGTCCGGTGGAAGACTTTGGAGGAAATTATCACTGAGACGAAGTTCAGTCAAATTCCTTAATGGTGCAAACACTCCCGACTCAATGAACCGTAGTGCATTCCCTTGGAGGTACATGAGTGAGATTCTTCCCGAACCCATGAAAGTGTTGGCTGTCAAATGAAGAATGTTATTTCCATTTAAGAAGAGTTCCCTCAGTTGACTCAAGTTATTGAACAAGTCATCCACTAGGTGTACATGATTATTGCTCAGGTCGATATTGATGAGGCGGTTATTGTGACGGAACGTTCCGGATGCCAGGATAGTGATCTTGTTGTGGGATAAATCAATGGTCTCCAGCTCCGTCAGGGAGATGAAAGCTTCTTCATCCACCGTATCAATTGAATTCAAATGGATTGAGAGCATCTTGAGATTCCGCATGGGTCCGAACGTGTCCTTCTCTAATTTCCGTAAATAATTTGAATTCAGATTCATGTACTTAAGTAATGGCCAATCCACGTCCGCCAGGGATTCACCATTAATCGAGCTACTCAAGACTGACAACTCGCTCATCTCATTCCATGCCAAATTCAAATTCTGCACCAGTCGGAGTCTCCGTAATGGCATGTATGGAAATGCCTTCAACTTATTCTCCGACATGTCAATGTCCATTAGTGTCTCTTCCAAACTCCAGAATGCATGTTCGGAGATATTCTCCAGCTGATTTCCCTTCAGATTCACCTGTACAACAATTACAAAACCACATCAGGATTTAGTTAGTCATTCTTTCCTCACTTGACGTTTTTTTCTCTACCTTCAAGTCAAAAACACTACTTTCGCATACCAATTTTTTTTTCTCTCCCCACACAAGAGAGACCTCAATGCTGCTGAGTCGACAAGAACGGAGTAATTGTAGTACACATAAAAAGAGGGTACCCACTTCAAGGAAAAGAAACCACCCTCAGCGAATCTATACCATCATTTAGGTTTATAGCATAAACGTAATGCAAGCCCTGCTCGAGAATGCATCGTTGAAGGAGAGAGAGAGAGAGAGAGAGAGAGAGAGAGAGAGAGAGGTAAGGACTTGTGTATCACCATTGGAATAAGAGCTAGAGCCATATAGAGGCAGTTAAGGTTACCGTATCGGTACTTGATTCCATTTTTATTGCAGTCTTATCATTCCCCTTACTTAAGCCCTTTCCCAGCCAAAATAACTTTTACTTTCCATTAACAACTTGTCAACAGCAGTTACGATAATTACCCCAAGATAATTTCCCCCCGCAATGCACTCCCTCTCTCTCTCTCTCTCTCTCTTCACGTAACTAAGTTACATATCCCAAATAATCTCCAAACAAACCCAACATACTTTTCCCCCTTCGGCACTTAAAAACTTTAATGCACATTCCTTCCGTTTCTTCCATTTACATGCATGCATAAAATCCATTCCTAAACATACACAATCATCTTTATGTATCCCTCTGTATACGTCCACAGTTAGGATATCATTTCTGGGCTTCTTCCTTGGAATTAGTATGACTATTCTAGTACTTAACTTTAATGCATGTGCATATCCATGGAGGGATATAACACACGTAGGAACAGATACAGATACATAGATACTTGTATCCACGTACATTCCATTTTCTCAAGGAAGATGCAACTCTGCTCAGTCTTATCATCATCCCTTCCTACCACTATCCCTCCTCTCGGAAGAACCACTGATTGTGAGAGAGAAGAACTTTAGCACAAGTTTAAATGCCGCCGTTTTGCATCACAAATGACTTTTATGCAAAAACATGAATAAAATTATCAAGTCCGGGCCCCCACACATACCGTCCCTACATAATTACTTACACAGTAATAATTCCCAACGATAAAACTTTACTTGGGGAGCAAAAAAGAAACATTATTACAATGCTACTAAATCTCAGAAACTTTCCTACACTCCATAGTGTGTGTCCCATGAAATATTTTGCATTTGATGAAACTACATGAGCCCGATTAGTAGTAGCAGTCATGTTTGGAGGAGCAAATGCAGTAGAAGGCTCCATAAGTATCTACAAGTACCCACTTCCTGAAGCACAATTGTCAGGCATAGGAATTGAGAGTAGGAAATAAATACTGAAGAAGGGGGGAGAGCCCAGGGTATAAATATATGAGGAAAATGGGTGTAAGTTTCAGGTATCTACTTATATGTATATCTATAGTTTGAAAAAAAAAATGAACTCATAGATATGGAAACTCGCGGAAGGATTTGAGGAAATTAAGGACGACTCTCCGATGAAATCAGCTTGTTCGCACAATTAACCTGAAGTCAAAGACTGGGTTTGAATGACTTAATTATTTCCATTCTTTCTTCTTCCTATTCTTACTCCTCCGCGAATCTAAAGGCAAGTCGGATGGGAACTCCTCCAGAGGAATCAATAGAAATGAGAGCTACTTAAAATGAGATGGGTAAAGAATAGGGAGGTTAAGGATACTCATACATACGTCTGCCCATATATTAGGGAATGAGTGTGTGAGCATTTGGTGGGGAGAGAGAGAGAAAGAGAGAGAGAGAGAGAGAGAGAGAGAGATTGGAAGTAGAAGCCAATCATTTCCATCATTATTTTTGATTTACGTCAAGTCATGCAGTCACTTCTCGTGTGCTAACTAAAACTCCGAGAGTGGGTCTTAAGCGGAGAGTATACTTATTTGACAAGGTATCAATTTGCGAGAAAAATTCACCCAATTGCCATCCCTTTACTGTGGCAGATCATTCTCTTCCTTGTGAATCCTACGTGACTTTACTTCCATCACTCACTCTTCCTTCCAGCTATTTAACTACTAGACTATCCCAGTTTTTCCTATACATACATAATTATGACATAAAGTCAGACTATATGAATAAATACTTGTACTACAGTCACAAAAAATACGCATAGAATTCCCTAATTATTTTTGCTCAGGAGAATTAACTGCCTTAGTAAATACTGCTATAGGTAATGGGAGGTTCTTGAAAGCTTCAAATCTCTACGTTTCTGTTATACTGTAATAGCGGATGGTTTTAAAAACCCCTGGTTCTTGGTCCGTTGGAAAAATCTCAAGCCCTCAAATTTGAACTGATATTGGAGCAAGTCACTGAAAGGCACACTTGGATTATATATAGGATAGGTTGGTTCGGAATTTGTTAGGAGGGAGTATAAGTATTCCTATTAGTAGGTACTGGAGAGCTTGACCGTGGCATAAAATCCGGTGTACACAAACCCGGAATAAATAACGCCTCAAGTTGAATAAATACTATATCCGCTCCGTTGGCAACGAGAGTTGGAATCAGCGACCTAAAATTCTATATTTTTTCCTCGTATTTACACACATCATCGTTTACCATGCCCATCAAAGGCAGGAGATAATACTGGTATATGACCGGGAGTATATGGATATATGTACCTACAGTTGAGTACATGTGTCTGGAACATCCCGAAAATCATGTGTGAGTTGGGCGGAAGTCTGGAGCTACCGCAGGACTCGCAACCTCACTGTATAAACATAGGGCCGGGGAAAGAAATCGCGAGTTGTTCAACTGCCCGAGAAAATGTGGAGGAAAATGGTTGGAATACAATGGTTGAATGCGCTTTCCATCCCATTATTATGAAATTGCTGATATAATCAACTTTTCCCATACCTACCTTGGTTCCTCTCCCCATTGTTGTTGGAAACTGTTACCTATACTTTGAGGCACTTAGCCCCTATATGCAACTCCAATGTAAGAATATGTACGTACATACATACATACGACGAGACTATACATTAAAGTGACACTTGCTCGTTCAATTCCTCCAGTCTAGCTCCATAGCTCTCCGGATTTGAGCTGACTCCTTCCTCCACATGGACCTGACGGAGAAGATGGAATAGAGAGAGAGCTACTCGAATACAAATTCAAATATTCATATGATTCCTCTCACTCCACCATTTCGCTCTCTCTTAGCATGTAACACACTGAGGGAACGTGATAAATTCTCTTTATTGCACTCCCGCTTTTACTTTCCAATGGAACTCTCCGCGAATAAATCCCGACTGTTGAGAAATAAATAATAGGCAAATGTACAACCGAGGTCCAGAGAGTGCGTGTACTTGTCGTCCCGATCATCATAATCATCCGACTCCAATGACTGGTGCAAATGCTATTGTTGTACTCTCTCAGTCATAGGAGTACAAGTAGGTACATATCTGTATCTATGAGCATATCTATAGTAAAATTTTCATCCCAGAAATTCTACAGTATATATATCTATAATCTGATGCTGGGATGTATCTGTAGTTATAATTAGAGCTGATCCCACCATGAATTTACATTTTGCACATAGATCACTAGCACACATTATTTATACACTTTTGCATTGTTATTCATACGCTAAGCGGACAGAGCAAAGAGCAATGAGGCTTTTACAAGTCACTACATATTCAAGTACCGACCTAAATTTATTTCCTATACACTCATCCATTATCCCTAACATTTTCACAGTTGCTGCCAAAAATCTATTCCACCAAATTTGGCTCTCTCGCGTATAACTTTACCATTAAGTACATCTCACCGCCCTTTTATTTATTCCTGAAACCTTGTGCCCTGGAAATCTCTATCTGCATTGCTCACGTCAACATGTCTACTGTCTCAAAGTTAGCATGCATTACTAATAACTGTGAACAGACAGGTATGTACGTACATACGTATAGGCATTCTAAATATACACTAAATACAGTCCTCTGTTCCCGTTCAACTTCCATGTACTAGATGTGATATCAAATTATTCAACTTGAGCGGAGCTCTCTGTTTAGTAGTTACTAAAATGTCATGGGCATAAATACTCCTACATGGTTGCATAGCCCGAGCATCAACCCAGTACAAATTGTCTCATTGGAAAATAAACAATACCAAGTCAACGAGTGCTTATGACAATGACGTATTTGGGGAACTAACAAAGAAATTAAATCGAGAGTAAAATCCAATGGGAAACTTTCACTGTTACTACTGACCATTATTAAAATTCCCTGGGACATGATTTATTAGCGTGGGTACCTTCCGTGCCCTTTCCATGTAAAGTTTTCGTAATTATACACACACATAGATACATACATACGTTGAGCAGCCACTATATGATTAGATGTATAGTCATCCATAGAAAATAGTCCGTGTAATTTCTAGCCATGAATTTTAATTGCAATAATTTTGGAGTCATAGCGCTATGTAGACTCTACACAGGGAAATATGTAGTAGTATCTACTCATGAGTTTTGTTGTATACTTCCATAAAGTAAACAGTTTGGCTTGAAGCTTATCGATTCTTCTAGGAAATAAAGTTCCGAGGGTTTTTATTCATCCCTATGTTTACGTCTTGTGGCAGACGAAACGTAAACTTCGATATAAAAATGCAGTTAAGCATGGTTTAGAATGTGAGAGCAGATGCATTTAAGCTAATAAACCTCACCCACTCTATACGAAACACTTCCCTGCTTCCGTGGTTTTTTTCTCTTCCTTGCCACTACTAACATATAATAAAATTTTCTTCTATTTATTACGTATGTATATATTTGGCAAACCATTTACATAAATAGTCTCAAAGGAGGCGGCTGCATTAGAATACTGTCACTCGGAGATAATTTCTATAGAATACAACTTTTCATATCCCACCAAGTGAGTAAAGCTTATGCAGGAGCAATATTCTCAGCTGTCAGCCACCTCGCTTTGGTAGTTCCAAAGAGGGGGAAAAATCGGTAGGAAAAAGATACCAACTGTGTGTATGTGTGTGTGGGGTACACATGCACAAAATTGCAAAAGAAACAGTATGAGGAATAAAGTACTAATACATAAGTTAAGTAAGTAAGTAAGTAAGGAAATCCTCGAACCTTCTGAAGGAGAATGTTGTGGAAACTGTAGGGTCCCAACTCTTGAATGTTGTTTCCTTCGAAGTCGAGATCTTTCAAGCGTTTCATCGTCGACAGCATCGTCTGAGGGATGTACTTCAATCGAGCGGAAATGACAGCCAGGCTCTCAAGACTGCTTGATATTCCTCGTAAACTTGCATGGCCCAAGTCCTCCAGTGACGAATGGGATAACTAATTAAAAGACATCGACCATACCATTCAGTAATTCTTCATTCTCACATTATCCCGTCAACAGTCATTTTTTAAAACTCTAGGGCTGGGTCCCAAACACATATCACCCAAACATTAGTATTCCTACTCTATCTCCACAATGCATATAGATACTTCAAACTTTAGGCTAATCGAGGGAAACATGCCCTTAAACATGCACACATACATACATAGATATATCATGGTAGACCATAAAAACCATTTGCCTCATTACATGTTTACACTAATACCATATTTCCCCTCAAAACCAAAGTGTTCATCAATTTTCAAAGGGATATTGACACACGGGAGGTTTTCCTTGAAGAAATTCCCGATTGCCCAACTACACTCGAAACCCTTTCCTAATATTTCCCTCTTCCCTAGAACTCATGGGTAAAATTAATTAGATTACTCGTTTGAGTTCAAAATCGGGGTAATTATTACAGAACCCGATAGGAGCAGGAAATATCTCATTACTAGTATTTACTTTTATGTGCCGCTCAGGATTTTATTCCCATGAAAACGTTCATATTTTCATTAAAAATAAGTCCATGGAAAGGACTCGACTCTGAGCTAAACCATACAGTAGATATGTATTTACAGTAGCTCTAAATTTTATTTTCAACAAGACATTAGTGAATCTAAAACTTTGGGAGGAATAAAATGAAAGAGGTTCATTTTCTGCTTAATCCAATCAATGCACAGCCCACGTGTAATCATTAGCCCTCAACGTTTATCATCTCATTAGATAATGTGACGTGAATGAGAAATGTGAAATCAGGAGTTAATTTCAGTAATCATGATCCTGTTCCTCTGAATTGGTAATTTAAAGTAGAAAGTGAAAAACTTTGAGCACACTGTACTCTATGTATGTATGTATGTACGTATGTATGTATCTACATGTAGCTTACTTATTGTTAGTAGCACCCAGCTGTACACATGGACGGACACAAGATCTCTCTCCCAACTTCTCCTCACTCTTTCGTTTGCTCAATTCGCTAGTAGTAGTCAAATTTCCCTTTTCCTATATTCTCAAACTCTTCCCCTTTCTTTCCAGTTTCCTCGAAAGACGGAAGCTGTTGAGTATAGTGCATTTATCTTGTAAAAAAAAATCTCAGTTTATCCCGCCTTATTTGAGCCTTGAAGAAAAAAGTTTGGGTGTGAGGCGGTGAGGTTGAAAGGGAGGAGGATATGCAGCACAATCCTATATACAATATGTATGTATGTAATGGACAGTTGTTGCAGTATTTCTTCCAGTGGCTCCTCAACCCGGACTCCTTGCTTGGCTCTACTAATACGGGTGAATACAGTACACTGAACTGATCTCTAGATACATGTACAGCATAGAGATCAGTTCGGATGCACATCAAGGCTGAGCGCAATGATGGCCTTAATTACGCCCTTTCTCTGTTCCTAATGACGCCTTTCACTTCACCTCTAGTTTTTCTCTATCTGTCTATCCCCCCAAGTTGGAAACTCCAGGAACTCTTGAGCAATACTGGGCTCTTCGTATTTAACGGTTATACTGTACAGACTGGGCCCATGTATAATAATACCCAGTACATACGTAATTATTGCCAACATGCGGACGCTTTATCGTATAGTTTAATACATACATATAGAATATTCCTTGGCAGTGTCTCCCATTATAAGGAACCAACTAACTGCTTTTGTCGTCGCTATAGACATGATGTTAACCTCGGTGAAAGCAAATACAGGAGCAGGTACTTGGGAGAAGGAGAAGTGGAAGAGGAAACCACGTCATTAATAAAACTAAAGACTTGTATTAACTTTTGCATCTGCACACACACACACACACACACACACACACACACACACACACACACACACACACATCCAAACATTACCTTTCCCCTTTCCAGACCTACTTCAGTAGAGTTCAGCTCATATGCACAACTTATATATCAACGATATGAAACTTTCTCACTCCTTTTCTATTCATAGCATGTCAAGTCTACCTCCATTGGTTTGACAGTATCCTACTACTCTCTTGTGGAAATATTGAATCCCAACGCCTCTGAAGTCTATTAGTAATGAGCATTCCTATACTGTCCCGATATTTACACTCGGAACGAGAAATGTGAGGTTTATTTACGTGTATACAAGTCATTTGGAGGAGTTTTAATAAAATGAGTTACAGTGCAGGGAACTATCCTAATGGAATTAACTTAACTTGAGCCTAACAAGTTTCGTAAAGGAAGATTAGTATGAGCAGCCTGCTGAGTGAGATCATGCGTCCCTAATATTATGTTTACTTACATTTTTCAAGTTATTTCATCCTATCCTATCTCTCTCTCTCTCTCTATCTCCTTCTCTCTCACACCCAACTCCAAGCTCAGCAACCTCACTTAATCTTATATTCCCCAGTAGAATTAACCTACCATCAAAATAAGTCTCAAGAAGGGTAAGATTTTCAATTTATTACAACAGCAACCGGATATTTCGATTTCATGGGATTAATTCCGTCCCAACCGCAGGTACGCCAGTTCAACTGAGTCATCCGACTAATCCATCCCTGTACAACATGTATTTTATTACTGATAAATGAACTCCGCTATATACATAGCTCCTCGAGCTCGATCTTCATTAAATTGTAGACTACGTTGGTAATTAATTAGGAAAACATTTATCGAATCATACCATTGACATATTTGAAATTCTAGGAGGAGTGTAGCCACAGAAAATTATTTCAGTTAATGAACAACATCATACTATTACATATCAATTTTCATATATGAAATCCAATTTGAGTTCTGGCTAATTTAAATTCTAAGAGCTGAATCATAATAATAACATTCCTTCCCCTCATGTATGTTGTAAGGATTTATTATGATCTATATGTAATCCTACAAAAGACTCCAAGTTCTAATTTTACTTTACGAGAATGAACGTAATAAAATAAATGATACTAAGTCAATATTATTTTCGGAAGATTTTTAGTGTTGGATTTTATTTTACCCCAACTAACAGAGTGAATACTCAATGACAATATAATAATCAATGCCGCATTTTACTAGGACCGCAGTATTTATACGTGAGGAGAACAATGGTTTGACCTTATTATAATATCTGAAGCTAGGACCCTTAGTTGTAAATGCAGATACACTACCCCTCTATTGCAGAGCAAGGTATTAGTGATAGGGTACTATGTACCATCGATAGTACATATATGTGTGAGAGATATTCTCACTTCTCTTCAACCTTGTCTCTCCAGCAGTTCAATCGGTATGGTTATGTCATCCACATTGCTAAGGTTACGTTAGCACATTCAAATATATGTATGTGCATATATTTCCCCTTCCCACTTTCTAGTAGGGAATAACTGCTTAGAAGGATATTTTCCTTCACACACCCTCCTCCTTAGTTTCAAAATACAGAGTATTTTACTAAGGGAATAATTAATCGCCAAAAGAACAGAACATTTTAAATATATATAATTACTAAAATTACATAATTCGAGGGATTTTTGAAAGAATTAATTATGAAACTACAAAGCAAAAATGGATTTACACGACATTTGGAAAACATTTTAAATGATCTGTTAATTGATGTAGATAGTTGTGATATCCTGGAGTGCTTCCAAACGAGTGTGGTGGACGTTGATTGTGGACGGGGGAATATGGGATTCTCCAATCGGAATAACTGCTAATGCTGCTACAAGAACTACTCCGTCGCACCTTGCCCCATCGCTAAATAACAAAAATATTATAAGTTTTAACAATATTGACACCATTTCATGTACAACCGGGTTAACAAGTTGTTTTTTCTAAATTAATTTTGTCGAAATCACCCTGCCGTTACTACCTGACTGAGTTTCCATGGAATCAGATCCCAGTTGCTGGTAAAAAACAGCAGAGCAGGGTTGACGCTGACCTGGCATTTCCTCAGGTGGCTTTAATCCCATTGGCGGGTTGGCCGTGGCCATACTAGGGTTAGTTACAAATGGTATATCATCACAGATATACTCCAGGTGACGACTAAACTCTGTTGGCTGCTTAAATAGTCGTCCTTCAGGTCGAATGAAGACCCGGTCACGAATTCCAACTGTAGCTGCGATGGACAATAATGATACTTGCTTTGCCCCCTTCTCACGATCAAGGCTAACTTGTACTGCTTTTGGATTGAATGGCATATTTTCTCCAAAATGCCTGCGCTCAAATGGATTGGACTCCATGTGAAGAATTCCTCGTTCTACAAATTGCATGGGAGCAATATTGGCATGTGAACAAGTCGTCTGCAGCTCAAATCTTTGAATAATAGTGAGCTTCTCACAGTCCATTATCATTCTCTCATATTCGCTAATATACACTGATTGTGTACCTGGACTAAAAAAAGAGTTAAATCTGTCCAGTTCTTTCTCATTGTGTGTTTTATGAGGAAATCGTGGGGCAGAGTGAGAAATAGCAGAATTAATTTGAGCTTCACCACTTTTAAACTTTTCAGTTCGCCGGTTTTTGTGAGAGTTGGGATTATGTGTTTTCACTCGATTGTCGGTCGTATGGTCACTTGCCTGGGAATGTCTCTTCGGAATCTTCCAGTTCTTGGTCGTGGAATTGTTGAATGCCATTAGTAATTACTGGGCTCAGCTCGTTTGCGTGAATTTTATTAGCGATTTGACCACTAGTGATGTTAACTAGGTTGTAGATGTTCAGAGCTACTACTTTCACTACTTTAAACGGGCCTTCTCGTTTTTTACTTAATTTGGCTGAAAAGCCTTTAGACGCGTCACTTAAAAAATGGGACCGTAACCAAACGAGGTCACCAATCTTATAGTATCTAGGTTTGCACTTTTTATTGTAGTACGACAATGATAATTGGGAGTTTTTGAGTAATGTGTCCCTTGCGAGTTGATGCAAAAGGTTAATTCTTGAACCAAAATTGCCTTCAGTTGTTGCACTTGGCAATGTGGTTTCAAGCCGATTATCAAAAGGTGTATTAAGTTCTCTCCCAAAGTTCAAATATGCTGGAGAGAACCCCGTAGCGTCGCTGATAGCAGAACGTAATGCAAAGGCTAATGAATCAGTATTCATATCCCAGTCTTTGGTATTGTTAGTGACCGTGACTATCATTTCCTTGATAATTTGGTTATACCGTTCAGTGGGGTTGGCCTGTGCATGATAAGCAGAAATATGGAATGGTTTGATTCCAAGATTATTGCAAAACAAATGAAATTGTTTGGAAGCAAATTGGGACCCATTATCCATTAGAATAGTTTTAGGAATTCCATATCTGCATACTACTGACCAGAGGTTCTCGAGTATACTCTCAGTTGTTGCTTTTCGCAATGGAAAAATTTCCACAAATTTAGTCAAATGACATAATATTACGAGCAGGTATTGACTTTGTCTTCTGCCTTTAGGGTACGGACCCATTAGGTCGGTACATATGGTGTCCCATGGTCCTGCAGGGGTCATGGATGATGCTGGCACTGGTGGAATACGAGAACGCTTAGCTTGTTGGCATTCTTGACAAGAGTTAACATAACGGGCTACATCTTTACGCATATTATTCCAGTAAACTCTTAGTTCAAGTCGACCGTATGTTTTCCGTATACCTAGATGACCGAATAATGTATTCGCGTGAAAGTAAGTTACTACCGGGTGAATGAGTTCTGAAGGTAACCAAACTCGCCAGTAGCACCTCTCATCTTCCCATGGTCTTCCTTTAGGTCCTACATACTTTAACAAAAGACCATCATTAGTAATGCTCGCTCTGCTAGCTAAAGCTTTTAAATGATTTTCTTCAAATGGATCTCGTTCATTATTGGGTTCATTTAAATATTTTACCAATGAACTGAGTTGCTCATCATTTGCCTGTGCCTTAATCATAGCATTCCTATCAATTGGTTCTCTTTCAGAAGTATCAATAGTAACTATTGCAACTGTATGAACTCTAGACAAGGCATCTGCAGCCTTCATGCGAATGGAAGAGCCAGGTCTGTATACAACATTAAAATCATATTGTTGCAAGGTCATAAACCATCTCGCCAAACGCCCCGCTGGGTCTTTCGTATTAAGTAGCCACGATAGGGCTGCATGGTCAGTTTCAATTGTGAAATTTGTATATTCGATAAATCCACGAAATTTCTCGATGGCCCAAATTACTGCAAGACATTCTTTTTCTGAAACAGAATATCTAGTTTCGGCTGGTTTTAGCCCTCTGCTGGCAAACCAACATGGATAGAGCTGATCTTCGTGTTCCTGTAAAAGAACTGCGCCAAGCCCTGTGTTGCTGGCATCTGTGGATATAACGAAAGGTTTATTCAAATCAGGAATTTTTAAATGAGTTGTTGCTGATATTGAATTTTTTAGCATATCGAACGCACATTGACAATCTGTACTCCAATTAAATGTAGCATTCTTTTTTAATAATTCTCTCAATGGTTTGGAGATTCTATTAAAATCTCTAATAAATCTGGCATAAAATTGACCCAATCCGAGAAAACGTTGCACGTCTTTAGCGGATTTTAAAATTGGGTAATTTTGTATACAAAATACCTTTGCTGTGTCTGGAAGTACTTTCCCAGGTTTAATTAAAAATCCTAGAAAGGAAACTTGCTGTCGGCATAATTGTAATTTCTTTGGATGTATTGTATAACCCTTCTGCCATAACTTAGAAAGCACTAGTCTTAAGTGCAATAAATGCAAATCAAAACCCTTGCTATGTACAATGGTATCATCATAAAAGCATTTTACGCATGTATTTAAATACTTCTGCAATGCTATTCGAATGGCTTTGTGAAATGTGGCTGGAGCTCCACTGAGTCCTTGTCCCATTTGCACAAATTGCATTAAACCATCTGGTGTATTAAATGCGGTTTTTTCTTTGGATTCTTCATCCATTGGTATATGGTAAAATCCGTCAGGAAAATCCATTATTGTAAAGTAATCATCATTCTGGAGGTCAGAGATTATTGTATCTACTAATGGCATGGGTGTTTCTTCCTTGATTGTTATCTTATTCAGGGGTTGCCAGTTTGCAACCAGTCGGTATTTTCCTGGTGTCTTTTTAGGAACAAGGAATGCGTTTGCCGACCATTGGCTGTTTGAGGGTTCAATAATTCCCTGTTCAAGTAATTCACGTACTGCTTCTTTGAAAAGTTTTCTTTTGCCTGCAGACATAGGTCTTATTCTTGCCGTGACAGGACTCGCATTTCCTGTATTAATATGATGTTTATAGTGATAACATCTTCCTGGCTTATCCGTGAACATAGGAAAGAATGGTTTTAGTGTTTCATATAATTTCAGTTGTTTGTCAGCATCAATGTATGCTGGAACCATTATGCCCTTTGGAGTAGGAAAATCTTTATCGAACGTAGGTAGATCTATTTCTGAAACCTCTACTCTACGGGGTTCAGCCATTGATTCAGGATAGTCCCAATTAGCCAGGACTTGTGCTGGTGATGGGATATCTAATATGTGATCAGCTGTACTATTTTCAATCGCTGGTATCTCTCTGCTTTTATCTTTAGAATTAACAATTATATCGTCTGTTGACGAAAATTTTATTAGGTCATCAGGTTTATCTTCTGGTATGGGGTATACGTTCCTGTGAGTGAATATTTCCTCCAATTGTAATTTTGGTTTGGAAAAGGGATGAATATCATTTTTTAATCCAATTATAAATCCATTTCGCCATATAATTGGCGATATATTCGTTTGAAATAAAAAATCTCTGCCTAGTATTATAGGTTTATTGCTATTAGATAGCAATGTAAATTTCTGAAAGCATTTCCCGTGCATATAGTCAACCTGTAACGTTATGCATTCTTTGGTTATAGTTTCTCCAATGAGAAAATTAATCTTTTTACCGACTTTTACTGTTGGTAATTTCTTAGCTCGTAGTAAACTAATAACTGGGTGACCCAGAATTGATATGGAAGATCCCGTATCTAAGATTGCATCCATATATGTATCGGCTATGTATAACTGGATGATAGGCTCTTCGCTATTAACATTATTTTGACAAGAATTTGCATGACAATCCGCCGAGTCCGAATGCATTATTATTTTCGAGCTGGACTCGGCGACCGTTCGTTTCCCGACATATTATCCTTTGCTTTAGTGGGACAATCTTTTTTAAAATGACCTGCTTTCCCACACCCAAAACAAATAATTTCATTCTTGTCCGTTCGGGGATTAGATGAAGGACTGTTTCTTCCTGAATATTTATCAGGGCTATTGCTCCTTGAGGAGGAGTTGCTTTTGGGTTTGTCTTCAAATCTTACTTCCCTTCTTGAGCGAGAAGTGTGAAAGTAAGTAAATGGATCGACGGATGCAAAATCTAATTTTGCATCATTGTTTCCATATTTAGACTGGCGGTCATAGTTATTTGGTCTTTCCTCCACATATTTGTGTGACCTTTCTTTCCAACCCAATGAAGGCTCTAGAACGTCTCTTGAGTTAGGAGGCTTGTACGTCATGCATGACTTTATAACTTTTTGGGCCTCTTGAGCTGCCAACTTTAAGTCATGAAGTGAATGTATGGACTTGGTTTGAAGTATTTTTTTGTACTCCGGATGAGCTTGTTTTTTGACTTGGTGGACTAATTCCATACCATTAGCGTCTTTACCGAGTCTCTCATAAAACCCTTGAATAACGCGAATAAACTGTGTAAGAGGTTCTTGTGGGGCTTGGGAACGATCAAGCAATTCTCTCTCCAGTTCATCTGCATAACCTATAGCTTGGAACTCGTTCCGGAATTTATACTCAAACTCCTTCCATTCTGTCATTTTGTCCTCATACCTATACCAGTCGTAAGCCTCATCTTTTAGTGCTAGAGGAATGATGTTCTCTAGCATTTGTTTAGGAGAGTAGCCGGTCACTGACTGATACTTTTTTAATTCGATAAGAAACTCAAATGGGGTTTTCTTATCTACTGATCCCGAATATTTAGGTATTTGTACTTCTGAGGATTTCAAGTTCAGTTTAGAACTTGGTGATATAATTGCTGGGTTATAAGCACTCGAATTTCTGTGAGTGTTGAAATGCATGAAATTATGCCCATAACTATTTTGGCTAGGGCTTGCCGGTATTCCAGAGGAATTAGCATTGTTCATTTGCATATTTAACTGTTGTTGTGAACTGATGACAGTTGCCAATGAACGGTTTTGCTCTTCTAAACTCGTATTCACATTCAGAGTTATAGAGTCAATTTTGTTTGTCAAAGTTTCCATGTGTTGAGAAAAGGTGGCAAACATAATTTCCATTCGACCAAGATGTTGATCCTGGGAATGTACCATTTTACTCAAGGCTTTGTAATCTTCCAATTGTCCGAAGATTGTCTCAAGTTGCCCTTGAATTTGGAATTTGTTGGCACTCATATCCCTTCTCAACTGATTGAATTTATCAGCTAAATCAGTTTGTTCGGGACTGGAGCGATTGGTGTCCTGTTGTTTATCAGAACCAAACGTTGAGGTTCCGTCTATAGTTCCCCATTTAAAGGGAGACCTGTTTTCCGTTTGTGTGCAAGATGCTGCAAACTGATTTGAAAAACTGTTTTCCGATAAAGCATGATTTTTTAATATCTCCTTTTCTCCAAAAGGAGGTTGTCTCATACTGAACATAGTATTTGGTTGTGGAGTTTCTGTAACTGATTCGGGAGATGATCCATTACTGGGGTCATTTACCATTGATTCAGTTTGCCGAATGTTCAGCGTCTGGGTTGTATTTGGTGGTGAGTGCGACACCAGAACTGACCCAGGAGGAGGAACGAGTTCTTGCAACTCCTCTTCTCCATCTCGGCTTCTCAAGCTCATTGAGATCGGAGGAATATTTTTTCTTAAGTTTCCTCTGGGCATTTTGGAATTTAATCAACAAAATGGATCTTAATTTGGAAATTTTTAAATTCACTCAAAGTACGTAGAACTGGCAGGATCGCCACGTTTTGTAAGGATTTATTATGATCTATATGTAATCCTACAAAAGACTCCAAGTTCTAATTTTACTTTACGAGAATGAACGTAATAAAATAAATGATACTAAGTCAATATTATTTTCGGAAGATTTTTAGTGTTGGATTTTATTTTACCCCAACTAACAGAGTGAATACTCAATGACAATATAATAATCAATGCCGCATTTTACTAGGACCGCAGTATTTATACGTGAGGAGAACAATGGTTTGACCTTATTATAATATCTGAAGCTAGGACCCTTAGTTGTAAATGCAGATACACTACCCCTCTATTGCAGAGCAAGGTATTAGTGATAGGGTACTATGTACCATCGATAGTACATATATGTGTGAGAGATATTCTCACTTCTCTTCAACCTTGTCTCTCCAGCAGTTCAATCGGTATGGTTATGTCATCCACATTGCTAAGGTTACGTTAGCACATTCAAATATATGTATGTGCATATATTTCCCCTTCCCACTTTCTAGTAGGGAATAACTGCTTAGAAGGATATTTTCCTTCACAATGTATGTACATAGTCTAGTTATGTCCGCTTCGGATGTCCTCACAAAAGACTCCTGAAGGCTTTGCCGAAGCCAGGCAACAAGTAAATGGAGTAAACTTCGTAACTTCATTTATTTAAATTATTATTATTAAATTCATTTAAAATAAGAAACTATTCCGTAATTATCAACAATTTCATCTCAGCAGTTTCAAGTTCACCAGAAGCATTTACACTTTACACTTAAAAACAAACCCTAACTGTTTTCTTACAAGTCTCTTCAAGCGTATTCCCACCTAATAATAATAATTACATCTAGCAAGAAACCAAAACAGAATCAGAAGTAATTCCAGAGTTTTGAACGAAGATAACTAAGAATGTCGAAAGTGGGAATGCTCGGAGGAAGTCCTATCTCACTCAGAAATGATGGTAAATGTCAACAAGCACTATAACAGGGGGGAGAAAAAGAGCCCTATCATTTTAAAGTGCATAAATAAATCCAGAGGCAATTAAAATAATCGCTAATTACTCCACAGAAGCTATACAGTCCTAGTAATTCAAATGGATTCCCTTCAAGGGAAAAAATTCAAAGCTCTGGATAAATAGTTTGTAATGGATTTTAAATGGATACTAACCAGTTTCACATGGGTGTCTCATCTCCGGATGCTATGCACTTGGAGGCATGCACTCTTGGAAATTATGACTGGTATATAAAAATTCTCTTATAATTAGCACAGCTCTCCATCAGGGAGGAGATGCTGGTACTTCATCAATGGTGTGTACGCAAACAAGCATAGGTATAGATATAGATACACATGGAGGTGGTACATGGATCTACTACAGCATATTGATCCTCTGAAAATTCTCACTCTTCTAGGAATCTTCCCTGCCTCCCCCCTATGGTGCTTGTACACATTATATATATAAATCCCCCCTGACTATCCCTACATACATAGGTAATGTATGTAGCCATTCCAGTAGCAAATTTATGAACAGATTTTTTCAACCTTTCCTCCCAAAAAACTAATAAAGATAAGTCGATGTTTGTGTGCAGACACTAGTGGATATAAGAAGGGTTATCAATAAGATTTCTTTTCTCGTTGAAATATTTATTTGCCTGTGTGGAAAAGGGCTGTCAAAGCAAGAGGAAGAAAAAATGCCAAGGAAATAGAAATGGTTTCGTATTCATACTATAAGTGTCTCTCTGAAATGGGCAAAAACACCTACATCTATCTCTTGTCTGCTTAAGGGGAACAGGAAGAAAAGAAGTGGTAGTGAGAGGAGCTGGGAGCTGTTATAGTGTCTAACACTTATGTATAGATACACAGAGCTATAAAAGCTTACACTTGTAGAGGCATATAACAAGTAGATACGTACATACATACTTGGATGTACATAGTAATGGAAAGAAAAAAAAACTTGCGCGTAAATTATCCTCACTACACACTTTACAGGACTATCAGTGCCCTATCTCGACATTGGATTCTCATTCCTTCAACCCAGACATACACACGTTGGAGGGTAGGAGGACGTACATGTAGATACATACATACATATGTACATACACACAGTCAGTCAGGCCAGGACTCATGAAGTTCAGCTCCTTTCCAGTGCAGCATGCAGAGAAGGCTCTTATTCCCATCAGCATGCAGAGAATAGAGACAGTTTGTAGTTACGGGAGGAGTATCTAGTAGTAGTTGTGTGTGTGTGTGAGAGAGTAAAAGAAAGTACACGAAAGATTTTGACAGATCAAAATGACAGTGTGCCTGCGGAGACGGGGATATTATTCAGACATTCATTCCTGGTGACAGACAAAGTTGGGAGGGAAAAAAATCGCCTACCTTTCATATGAATTCATAATGTGGAGGGATGTTGTGAAAGCCAACCATATATCTGGCTGGGTTACAAATGTCAAACGCAGGGCAAGTTTATTTTCAAAGAGTGAAATAAAGAGACGGAGTGAGATGAGCCAATAATACAAACATTGTCAAAATCCAGTTTCCCTTCTGTTCCTCCCAACCTACCCAAATAACTTTTAAATGACTCAAAAGGCAGATAACAGTCTAGTCCCTATAGAATCACATTTCAATGGAGATTTAGAGATACATAGTTACCATATGAAAGGAAATCCTTGTGTGTGTGTGTGTACAGACACTAAAATCTCAATAGGCTGTAATTCAATACATTGAGACTCAATACATTAAATGTTTATGTTCTCACTAAAACCTAATTTATTAATTCTCTGTAGACCCTCAGGAACATTTAAATTATATGGGACAAACTACATAATTTACATATATCACTTTTTAGATAGATAGATATATATCTTACCTGCAAATGATATATTGGTGAAGTGACATTGTCAGTGATCCCATTTGGTAAGATGGTAGCTCGACTGTCAAGATCATACACACTGAAACTTTTCACAGGTCCGGAGAGAACTTGAAGTGTCTTTTGCAATGACAGGATGTCTATAGCAGAGCATTGTACATCCAATTGCTGATCTTCTAAAATTAAACAGGAACATGATGGAATTTCCAGGTAGGATGGACATTTTATTTCCCCTTTGCTCAGTCCCCAGTCAAAAGTCATGGAGATGAGGAGAAGTTCTCCAAATAGGAGCCACCACTTTTGTAAGCACATATTGTAATTCTTTGCCGGAACTCTTTCCGAGTCACCAGAAGAGAACCTAAGGAATCCTCCCTTGGATATATCTATACATGTAAAATCTCCCCCAGCACTCAACCAGCTTGAAACCAACTTTTGTTTTTTTTTACATGTAGATAGATATAATAATTATCCACCGAGGTTTTTTTTTCTTCCTTTCTCCCTAAAAGCTAAAAAATATTATTAATAATGTGAGTGAACGGTTCAAGTCAGTGGACGATAGTTTTCCCACTGTCTGTATATAATTATATGTGTGTATCTACAGTAATAGGTTAAATCCACTTGTAAGTTATTCACGAAATAATCATACAGAATTTCGGAGAACATTAGATATTAAAAAGTTTCGCGAGTTTCTTCCTAGCCCGGGGCATGTTTGGTCCCACTGGATTTGCATGTAGATGAGCGACAAAATTACTTTGCTGCTTTTAAACCACCCGAGCTCCTATTTGAGCTTTCCTCCTCCTCTTGTCTTCCGCTGCTCCGTGTGTCTTGTAACCTTCTCCTCTTTCGGGGTTTTATTAGTCTCTGAAAAATGTCAATTTTTTTTCAGAGTCCTTAGAGAGAAGAGCAATTTGAGGAAATTAAATCCTAATTATTATCCTCCGCACTCCAGTTTGTTCTGCCGGGATGGATTGACAATTATTACAATTATTTCAATCTTCGGAATGGATCATGAATACAAATCTTCTGAAGAATGGAAATGGGATGATACGACGTGAAGGAATAATAGTAGGAAAAAAGTTTCATTTTCTCTCCCAAAACTTTTCCCTTCCCCTCACTTCACTCAGTTTGACTTTGACTTGTTAGTTCTTTATGTGAGGGTAAGTGTGAGTGTATGCGTGGAGTATCAATCTTGCCATTTCTTGAGAGAATTCAGTGCTCAACCTTGTTTTCGTCTTCACTCCAAAACCCAACAACTTTGATTCCCCATCGTTCCCTTCTTCAGCATATTCCACTTGTCAGGCTCTCTTCAAATGTAGTGTGTGCATTTGGGGGGATTCAACCTCAGTCCGATCCTTCCCCCTTGAAAAAATCCTCCTGGAAATACAAAAAAAAATAGAGAAAAACATTTTAATGCATAATAGTTTCGGAAGGCCTTCCCTTAAATGTCTAGCAGCGCCGTATATAAGTAACACTCCTTTTAATGCTTATTGATGGGAACCATTTCAATAAAATGACTTGGATTAATTCAAATTTCCAGAAAAAAAAGTCAGAGGGATAGGAGCTTTTTCTTCCCTTTTTCTTTTTTTTTCTTTCTACTAACATCAAAAACTCCAGCGCTCACTGATATGTTCCTCGAATTCTTAGCGAAAATAGAAAAAAGGCCGTGGGTATTATTGATCCATGGATATTGTACGAACGTGCTATAGGAAAAGATAGATACATGAAAATTTTCCTCATTCTTTGCAAAAAAAAAAAAAAAACCTTAAGGCACGTTTCATTTCCTCTGATTTCGGAGAGTCAAAGATTCAAGGAACTTCCTGTAGTGGGAATCCGCAATTTCCCAGTGGTATCTACTTTGAGTAACCAACCACTACCGCAGTAACAATAAGCAAAAAAGGAATTAGCAATTTTTGGCAGCAAATCTTTCATGTTTGAAATTCTGGAAGGGGCATTCAAAAAGAGGACACATTTCTGAAGAGCAATCCTTGTTTTTTTCTCCTGATTTGTCTAATATCAGATCCGGATGGAAATACGAAGCAAAATCCTTCTTTTATGTATCAGTATAAGCCAAGAATGTGGGGGAGCACAAAGGCTAATAAAATTCCGATGTTAACCCTAATTTATAGTCTGTTCCATAATTACATTTCTTCTCAAATCCCTCTCTAATAAATATAAGAAGAAAAAAAGAGACGAGAGCAGATCCAGTACTGGGGCTGGGCAATCGTGGGATATGGAGTGGATAGCTAGAAATTCGCAAACAAGCTCAAACAAGTTCCTCCAACACAAAGACTCATAAGATGGTCATGTTGCTCAAAAAAAGACGGGGTAGAGTGTAGCGGAACAACAAGACCAGCCTACTGTAAGACTCTAAGACGTTGTATGAAAAGAGAAAGAGAAAGAGAGAGAGAGAGAGTGAGAGAGAGAGAGAGAGAGAGAGAGAGAGGGAAAGAGAGAGATGGAATGGAAAGAAAGCCAAACCGTTTGAACATCCTCACACGGTTGAATGACTCCCATCGAAATGAAATCGGAAAAATAATAAGCACTGAACCGCAAAGCCTATCAAGGATATTGGATGATTCCAGAGGTTTGTTTATTGGAAATTAGAAAACCGTGCAAGTTTAACCTCAGGCAGCAATAAATACCAGGGAAGGAAAAAAAAACTTGGTGTAGAGACGAGGAGTGAGAAAACTACGAAAGAACCCTCTCCTTTATCCTAACCTTGTTTGCTTTCAGGCCTAATACTGACGCTACTACTACCAATATCACTCATTTCTAAGTTCGATATAAGAAACACACCATAGAGCCCTCTCAAGCGTGTCTTCTCCAATCTCGGCGCACTCCACAGTACAAAAGACGATAGCAATAAAACACTAATTTTTTTGATAGTTTCCCTCCCCAACTTTTTTTTTTTTTAAATAAAAAGAATCTCCAGTATATCTTCAAAACTGGATTCTAACCATAAATCTCACTTCCGCTTGTAGTTATTTATTTCTTGAGTGAGTTCTTTTACGGGGAGGAAATCCCACACGTTGCTGTCTCATCAGAAACAGGCAACAAGTAAAGAACATTTTGTGAGAGCGCGGATCATGACAAGCAAAATTTGCGGATGAAGGTTTCATATATCTACAGTAGATACAAATAATACGTAGACACTCTGTGAACCTTTCCTTAAAACTCTCCGGACATTTCTCGCTCTGTGACAAGGGAAACTTCACCCAATGGTATCTATATCTATTTCAAGGGAAACGAGAAAAAAATCTACTCTAATGAATGAATTGACTCCATTGAGAAGAAACATATCTTTGGAAAAACAACTGCTGGGGAAATAAATAAGGACGGTTTGGGTCGTATAAAAAGGCAAAGGAAATGAAGATTTTGATGAGGCAGCAAGCAGCTCGACGAGGAGCAGTCAACAACATGTGGATGAAGGAATGGTTCACTTCCCTCTCCATATGAATGACACGCTTGTCAATAACACACCCTTCTCCCCATGCCATGTCACGTAGAATATTACTCTAATTAACAATAAATGACGGTTTCTCCCCAAATACGTAATTATTTGAGTATGTAGATAGATACTTTGTTAGTTCCCAATCCTGAGGGGGGGGGGGAAACTGTCAAGTATTTTACGACCTAAAATTACTCTCTCAAGTGAAAATTTGCAATTTCTCAGAATAATGTGCCTACAAGATTCGTGGGTGTAAAAAAAAAGGTTGAGGAAAACAATCAACGAGATTGTTCAGTCTTCTAGGAATTCAACCGTAAGTACACAAAAACATGGTAGGTATGAGTTTTTTTTTTGCAGACAGTCGCGTGTTTGTGTATTTGAGAGATAGAGAGTGAGAGAGAGGGAAGGAGGGAGAGAGAGAGAGAGAGAGTGAGAGTGAGCGAGTCCCCGAAGGAACACTTAGGAAATCAAAAGTGTTTGTATTCCATATTTCCTTGGAAAATGGATTATTTTGAGAGAGGCTGAATGTACAAGAAATTTTTTGGGAAGCCCCATATCTCTCCAATAAGAATGAATAAAAAATATGAATAAGAAAATCCGGAAAATTCCGCAAAGCTGTAAAAGTCTCACTCACTTGCATTCATCTCTTTATTACCAAGGCTGGAGCTGAAGGTAAGACCAACAAGAGGAGCCAGAAGGAGAGGAGAGACAGAAAAAGTTGAAAACGACAAGCCAAGATTAATGTTCCCACTCACACTCACTTCACACTATATGCCCTACCGAGTCAACTTATCCCTTCCGAACTTGTTCCACCAACAGTAAAGGACAAGGAGCGTTTCTCCATCACACACACATACACACACATACACACACATACACACACACACACACACACACAAAGTAGTACTACCACTACTCCTAATGTCATCATATTTGATATAGAATCTATCCCAGTTATCTCTTCGAGCTTGTTCAGCTGAGTTGCAAGATTTCTTTTCTCTTCCTCTTCCTCCCCAATATTTTACACATATACCTATATATCAATAGATACCTCCGTGGAAAGGAGGAAAAAAAAAACTTAATACATACATGCACTAGTGCATTGAGCGACTCCGCCAGCTAAATCCTTGTAATGGAACCACGAAGAAATATACTTTATCAACATTATTATTGACATTACATGTTTACGTGATCCCTGTCATTTATTAGGGTTCTGTTCCTCTCAAGTATACGGGGACATTTGACAAATTAACATTTTTATACTCCCCGTACTCCCTGCTCCGTCTTGCATAAAATCTGTCAAGTTCTTCCCAAAAATATTTTTCTCTTTTGCCCATTTCCCTCCCAAATCTTAAATTCATTTCCAATACCTTTCAGTTTGGGATATCTGTATTTTCACAAATTCCCCATAGTATGGAATAAAGATCTATAATAATTGTAGTACAACAGAGATTTTGTAATTATTACAAAATCTCTGTTGTAGGAAAGGGTAAAGAATTTATTCAATCCTGAACCATAACCTTACAGATTCTAGTATCTACTACCACAATTGTAATATCATAGACCTATCCAAGTATTTGGACTGTCATCGCCTCCAAAGTCCTCCCTCATCCAGAATAAACCTCGCCGCTGTTCCTCACCCCGAGCGAGGGGCTGGAGTGGGAACGAGTGTCATCTTACACAGACAATTGGGATAGGAAAATTAAAAATGAAACCAGACCATTGTTTTTCTACAGAGTGAAACACTCGTAGAAACACATGTTGAGCAGGAGGCTACACATAGGAGAGGAAGTCTCTCATTCTTGAGTCACTCCACTCATGCACGTGTGGAGGGAAAAAGGTAGCCTCAACAAACTAACTAGTAGTACTGTGAACCTCCTCGGGTATAATTATATCCCTGAAACAGTAAAAACAATACACAGTAGGAAAAAAGACCTGACAGGCAGGAGCCTTAGAACCTAGTAAAAACAACTAGTCATTTGGTTCATGTCTGGGAGCACACATACTGTATACCTATGTATGTATGTACCCTGAAAAATCAAACCCTAGGGTTGACTTCCCAGCTCCACAGTTAGGGCTAGTGATTGAATCGAGAGGGAACAAGACAAGAGCAATAACAGATTAGAAACGGCATGCGGACATGGACTAACATGTCCTTAAAACAAGTCCTTAGTCTCCTGACATGCGGTTCCATATAGGAAGCTTCACCAACTCCTATGTACATGTCTTCTTTCACTTCCACGCAGACAGCATAAATGGTTTAGTAGAGTTTAGGGTGTGTGCATTCAAGGACTGACTGAAAGAGTCGGTGTGTTCCAGCGTGTGTGTATGTGTTCCGTGTGTGTGTGTGTTCCGTGTGTGTGTGTGTGTGTGTGTGTGTGTGTGTGTGGGAGAGAGAGAGTACAAGAACAAGAGAAAAACCATATGAAAGCCCAAAGGGAATATTTGGAATTGGCTAGAAGACTTCCAGGCTGAAATTAGATGACTAGACATAATACTGCAGATATCCCTGTACAAATAAAATCCATACACCCACAGGCAAATAGTAGTGGAGACTACACGCATAGTATCTATAAGTCCAAGGACTCCTCTGACATGCACACACATCATTTTTCCCTGCAGTAAAACCTTCACAGATACTGCCATTAGGAGACATTATGACGGAGCTGGGTATAGTTCCTATCTGTAGATACTTCTCTGTGTGTGTGTCTACATGTATGTATGAGAAACGTCTTAAAGTGGGCAAGGTTCGGGTCTTATTTTTATGACACACTTACATCCTACACTGTCTTTTCTTTTCCATCCCCGAGACAAACCCAGGCTCTCAGAGAAGACAGTGAGGGGAAAATCAAATACTCCAAGACAATATTAAATCTGACCAAGTTTCTTCTTTCCGCTCCCTCTTCCTATCGCAATAGATTCCCTGCGTACAAAGGTCATTTTAATGCTCTCCAACCATCCTGTAACAATATGATACTTCCAATATGTATGTATCTATACATATGTGTAGATAACATTCCTTCGTATATAATGAGGAATATTATTGAAATCCAAAGGACTGAATCTCTCCAGAAAGCTAAGCCCAACCTAGATATTACTGTCAGGAAGTGAACCCCTTTCGAGACTTAGTTCTCAGAAACTATACACGACATCCTATCTTTTGCACTATAAATAAAACTGTGTGCTGTATTTATTGAATTCCTCAGCCATTAAAAAAGACTTAAGCATTGGAAGTCATTGTCAGAAAATTAATTACACCTGATTCCCCCTCAAATAGAACTTGACCCAACATATGAAATACACACGTTACTCTTCCAATAGATACTCAAATGTCAATAAACCTATGACAATAGTAGCAACAAGCAATGGGGAATGTGATCATTTCCTGAAGCACAAACATTTCAAGAGATCCCAAGGACTGTACAGTAATGGCCCATGATTTTGTATTTTTGCTGTTCTGAGGATGGAATTTTTTCAAATCTTGTCTTCAAATCTTCATCTTACATTTTAGGAAATATTAGATGCTCAAGGAGTAATTTCTTCTGTAAGGAAAGATCTTTTTAAAGTCATTTAGCACGTCCTGTGAGGATGTATAGTATCTACTACTAGTGAGGGTGGAAGTGTAAGTATTAAAAAATATCTGATCATGTGGAAATAGTTCAGAGGAAAGTTCCATTGTTAAAAGTATAACCTGGTAAGCATTCATGTGAGCTCAAGTAGCATCATGGGAGTGGAACTACTTTTGTGTGAGTAATGGTAAATAAACTTTTCTAATACTTGAGGATTTTTTCCCATAGACACACATTGCCAAACATCATGTGAAATGATGAATGAAAGAATGATTGGTTAGGCTGATTCGATTTCCATGACAAGAAAAGTATCAGAGAGACAGAGAAAGAGAGTAAGAGAGAGAGAATGTGTGTGTGTGTGAGTATGAGCTTGAGCTCAGACTCTCACTGCGGACGAAAGTGAAAAAATAAAGAGGAAAACCTTCAATTCTCTGTGAGAGTATGTGTCAGTACCGTATATATATATATATATAGTAAAGCCTAGCGCTACTTTCCAATTCAATTGATATTGGATTCAGTTTTCCAAGGGAGAGAGAGAGAGAGTGAGAGAGAACAAGAGTGTGACTCAATTCAGTTGAATGCGGTTCAATTCATGTCTATATGAGAAAGAACCAAATGGATAATGAGCTCAAAGTAAGGTTTTCCCACTGTGTGTCTCCATCACTACACATCAAGAGAACGAGAGGGAGAGAGAGAGAGAGAGAGAGCGTACACACACTTCACTGCCCTCCCAAACATTCCTTTACCATAAAGCTCGTCAATGTAATGCACACAAATCCTTTGGAATGTATGTGAGTGTTACTTGACAACAGCACGCAAACAAACAATATATCCTTCCTTCCTTTCTATGTAATAATGGTACTGGAAAGTACAATGAGCCATTTCTTTCTCCAATCTCCCTCACCAAAAACAGATTTCACAACATGGAATCCCTCCAATGGTGGTTCACACAATTTATTCCTAAGAAATTAGTCCCAACGTTATCTCCAATACACTCCCAATGATACATTTTAAATTCAATAAAACAGCCCCCTCTTACGTTCTGATGTCTTCCCAAACCACAAATCATATCTTGCTCCTTATGAAGCCATCATATGATATTTTTAAGACGAGCTCAAATTTTAAAAACTTTAAGATTATTTACTGTTTTTTTGCTGTAAGGAAAATATAAAAAAAAAACAAATCAAGAACAAATATATCTCAGATGTAAAATCCTCTAATTTTCCAATTTTTGTAGCAAAACGGCCCTTCCTTCGAAATTGCATTTCCTTGGGTAAAAATAGCACTCCAGACACCCCCACTTCCACACCCAATGCAATCAAAAAAATTTCGTGTGAGCAAATTTGAGGAACCTCTACCAGCCCCATTATTCCAACCAACCTCATAGAAAGTATAGCAATCTTCCTTAATTTAATTTCACACATACGGCTTGGGCCGAAAAAAAAAACCCTCAGATGGTTTTTCATACTCCAAGGACCCATCGTTTCACCGACGTGCGGTTAGTTAGGCAAACGATGAAATTGTCTTGCTGTCGGAATCTGTTTCGAGCCTTGATTTCCCTGCTCAGAGCGTAATTGACCCGAAACTCCCTCCCATAGAAAAAATTCTTCACTCATTCCATTTCTGAGGGAGTATCCCAAATAAGAACTGACAGAACGGGTCTGTCTTGGGAGCTCACCCTTTCACCAAATATTACCTGAGACTAAGGTTGCTTATTTGACTGGCCTGATTCCATTACGAGCATCCCTTTGATATCATGATCCTATTTTTGATAGTCACTTGCATCATATTTATTACGTAATAAGTATTCAAAAATTGGATAAAGAATGGATGCGGCTCCGACTACTGTGTATGTTATCCACTGATACTTTACATGCAGTTACTCCTGTGTATTAAAAGGCAGGGGGAAAATAGAACCCAGGGAGAATGTCCAACACAAATCTACTCCGTATATTTCTCTTCAAGATGGCTTGACGGTATATTAACCCGCATTAAAATATCAGAAGACTCTGCATGTATGGGGAGGATACACATCAAACACAAAATTCAACTTGAGAGATGAAAAATATCCTTCAGAAAAATCAGTGGGGGAGTGAGTAAATGAAAAGGTAGAGCCTCCGTTATTTGTATGCACGGGCTGAGACTTACATACATACATATGTATCTATGTATGTACAGACAGTTAGTTATAAGGACTCATGTAATGAGAGGAACATAATGTAGGAACATCCAAAATCCATTCCTTCAAACTTCCTCTCAAGATTACACAACAGCCAGAGGAAATGCAAGGTATAACCCGGGAGTGTAAGTACCTCAGTAGTTATTACTTTTAGGAAGGCATGCAAGGTCCCTACCGCATGAATACTCTATGAACACGTAGAGCACACACACACACACACACACACACAGAGAACAGCATCATAGATCCCACACAACCAACGCATCTTACTTACCTAGATTAGTTTCTAGAAACTCCAGACTTTTATCGCGCACACTCCCGACCCTCCAAACTACTAGTCCCTAATGCTAGGTACACAAACGATAAAAGTATTAAAAAATTGCAAAAGTTATGCCCCTTAGTTGGATAACTGGAGCAGGAGTCAAATTAGCATCAGACGTTACCCAACTCCGACGCTCCCAGACTTATTGTACCACCCATCCCACCTAACAACAACATTTATCTAAATTACAACAAAAGGTTAAGTAAACACCGCGAACAAATTTGATACACGAAGGCCTCCGTACCATCCCAACCTCCTGATCTTTTAAATGCTTTCTCTCCCCCCTATAACCCTACGCCATCAAGTAGCAGCTCCTACATTGTGGATCACCTAAGGATGTGGGAACAAATAGAGAAAATCATCAAAGACCTATACAGCCCCGTGATATTGTTTAAATCCTGAATGTATTATATTGGAGGGGGGGAGAAAAACCAACAGAGAGCAAAGACGGCTAAATCAAAAAAGAAGGGGAAACTCCAGCCTATTAAATGTGTAAGGAGGGAGTTTACACTGTATGCCTTTATATATGTAGATACATATATATAGATATGCACGGACGTGTGGAAGGGAAACGAGGGGAAAGTGAGAGAAAATAAAAAAGATGTTAAGTCAGTCTCCTCCTTGACTGGTGATTATGATGTTGAGTGAAAGTAAAGTATAGTAAATGTGTGATGTGAATGAATGCGAATTGCCAGTAGATAGACATAGTCATCGCCGTTACTTTTACCATTATGTCCCCTTCGTGATGGAGTTGCCCCAAAGACGACGGGGATATAGCAAAAAAAAAACCCACTGCCGTATGAATGAATGAATGTATCACACCATCAAGGAACACTTTCACCATCAACTCCTCTAACTCTCTTTCATACGCTATTTTCTCTTACTTTCTCAATCCTTTCGCCCTCCTCCTCTCCATGTCAGACTTTTAAAAAAGATCTTTTAAAAACCCTCTGACAAAAACCGAGCATCACACAATCTACAGAGCAAATATAGGTCTGCTCCGCTTGATTTTCAAGTCCTACTTCCGTTCGGTTTAGTTAGCTCGGGCAAAGTTGAAGGGAACCCAGGAGTACAAAGTCAGGAGTGAGAAAGGAGGAGAAACTCTTAAGGTTTTATTTCCCTCGTCCTCACTCACTTCCCCAGCTCTTCATCGACCTTTCCTCATCCTTCAGCGCTCAAGAGCCAAAAGTGAGCATTCGACGAGGCGGACACCGCTTTCACTTTACACCTCCATCCAAAATATACCTCCGCCCTTACACACACACACACAGAACGAAAGAGAGAGAGAGAGAGAGAGAGAGTGAACACACACACAAGCTGATGCATGTACAAGGCTGCATTTCAATGTATGGGTTACATATCATGTAGGCGTTAATACCCACAAATGCCAAGTACATTATGTATGTATGACTTTCTCCAGCTCCCTGGCACCACCTCTGTAGTTATAACGTTCGGGGTGGGTAGTGACTCAAAGCAAATGCGTATGTAGAGCATATTTGGTGGTTGTGCGAGACACGGTGGGGAAAGGGAAGGAAGGAGCGTCGTCGTCGCTTTCGTTTGCTTTCCAAAAGTCAACACTTTTATGCAAAAAGTCCCATCGACTCGAGTCACTACTTACTTAAGTCTTCTCGTCCGTAAGATAAGGAGCAGGCAGAAAGAGAAAGAGACAGGGCGAGAGCGAGAAGAGGCGACCAAGTCGATCAAGAGATACGGACTTGGGCAATGGTTGCCGTGCATACATATGGGCTTACATATATCTATCCTATGAGTGCATTATACCCGTCAGAATCCACTAACCCTGACATGCTGGCTCGGTCCGCTCTCTCTACTATAACCATGACTTTTTATACAGGGACATAGGAAGTACCCGGGGTTCACTTACGACTCTTCTGTGTGTGTGTGTCTCTCTCTCCCCCCACGAACCCAATTGCCATGGAGAAAGTTGGAATTCAAACCTTTGCGTATTACAGATAAAGTGTAATGTAACGTAACCCTCTCGTTGCCAATCTAACGCCGGTCATTAAAGGTACCTTTTCCCAGTGGCGATAGAGGACCAAGAAGGAGCTAAGCCATTGGAATTGTTCCCATACGATCCTCCTATTAACCGTACCCAAAAGACTCCAGGAACCCAGGACCCGCAGCCCATATGCACATCCATGTGTCTGACTGTGTGTAAGCTCCAAAGAAATAGATAACGCTGATTATTGAGAAAGGGAGAAACTATGTATACAGGAAGTACGGAGATCGCTTTCCGTATTATTATTGCAGAGTCTTCCACTTAATTTGAAATTCCTCAGTTTCATTGCCTGTCATTTTCATATCAGCTCATCTCCAGCCTTTCAGCGAGGATGGAGTTAAAAGAGAGAGAGAGAGAGAGAGAGAGCGAACCAATATTCACTGTATACACATGATCTCCACTCATTCGAACTATCTCCATACTCAAACATGAGTATGATTCCTCTTCTCTCCCATCATCTCCAAGGTAACCTCATTTTAGCCGAACCGTTGAACATTGATGATTCCTCAATTTCATCTTGGAAACTCCAATCTATGAATATTCCCTCATTTTTCTTCTCCAACATCATCTCCTCTCCTATTCCCTTAAATTCAGTCAGATTTCTTTACGTAAAATAACTACCTCTTATTACAACTGAGAAACTTGTGTGATCATATCAACTTCCTCACTAATCCCTTTTCAAAGTTTTCCTCTCCCCTTTCTTAATCTTTTCTTCATCCTCCTCTCTCAAAACACATTCCCTCAAAGTTTCACTCAAATTCATAAAAAAAAATACTGGGGGAAAAAAAACTTCCAAATGAGTTATTCCATTGTGTTCTCTCAAACCTCGAGCTTTCCTACTTTCAACAGTTACAAAATCCATCGTAGGAATTTTTAAGTCTATTATTTGTGTTCACATGAATTAACTAATAAACTCCCAGTCCCTTCATGATATATATTTATACACCGGAATAGGCTGAATGAAAGAAAATCAATTTTCAAAATTTCAAAGAAAACCTCCATAAATTGCCTTACGAAATTCTTCAAAATTTAATTTACATCCGGCGTTGGTTGCAAGCAGACAGCAAAGCCGTTGGGCGAGTGGAGGGGTAAGGACCTAATACAGCATTAGGTTGTCTTAACCCTCCGGCAAAATCCTTGCCCTTGAGAAAGCACTAGAGAAATTGAGAAAATTGGAATTTCCCTATTAAGTATCCATCGTAGACATACGGGCCTTTTTACATATTTTCTATATCTATACAATATTTATCCCAAGATTTCCCCTACAATAATAATTACCCGCCAGATCCGAAATGTATATATTTCAACAATAAGAGCTCACGAGTTCACATATCTATCTATGTATATAGACGTGTTAGATACAGAGCTCAGAATCTTATCGTATCATACAAACGTACATAGGTTTTTTTTTCATATTACGTAGTACATTTACACATGTACGTCGGTTTTGGATTCACGAATAACATCCTTTATCATATGGCTGTTATTGGTTCTCACAAAAAAGTCACTCTTCCCAAGTAAATCAAATGTGAGTACGTTCATAGACATTTCCACTCTGCTGCTCATATTACAGCCAATATAGTCCTCAATATATTTTCTATTATATCAAACCACCTTACTCACATCCGAGCCAGGGAGAATGTGTGCATGGCTAAATGGGTAGTAGCAGTCAGCGTAAAAGTATGTTGAAATTTCCCATAGAATGTTTCATCACCTCGAAATGTGTACAAACAAGAACCTCGTGCAAATATCCAGAAATGTATGTAGAGAGGTATCTATTCATAAATAATGTATGTCAGGGATATACGCAAAAATAAAATAAAACGTGGAGGTTCTACTTGAAGCATATATCTACATATATAAGTATCTAGATATACGCACAATCACTCCAAACAGGACGGTAGACAGCTAGAAGAGCCTCATTCTATATGGGAGTAAAAACTTGAAGAGAAAACTTTGCATGAATAAATAAATAATAGTGGAGGAGGAAGGAATAGGCAGACGCAATAGGAACTGGAGCCTATATCACAAGAAGAAATGTTCATTTTACCGTAACCGTCAACGGATATAGTTTCAGCTCACATGCATACAAATGATACAGGATGTTTGTGAAATATCAATATCGTAAAGATACAAACAAGAGGAACAATTTTGTGCCTAAAACACTCCTCCTCTGTCCCTCTCTGACTCTCTCTCTCTCTCTCTCACTCCCTCACACTCTACAAATATGCAAATGTAAATATACACAAAGCAACAACTAAATAAAAACAATGCCACTCCTGCTACTCCTGAAGCTGAGGAGAACGTTTACTCAAATTAAATAAAGGATCAATGGAAGAACTAATACGGTGCAGGAGACAGCTACTCAACAACTTACACCAATGTTTAGACACAAGTGTACCAAGACTTGTGTAACGAGTTGAAGGAACACAAACAGGAAACCCCGACTACTCCATATGACTAGTGGCCGTCGAAAGACCGGAAAAATTCTAATGCTATCAAAATAGTAAATCAACATCCTCCCCATAACCACTTTCTCCTCATTTTCACATTGAATAATAAACACACTCCTGTACTTACACATCCTCACTTCCTCCATGGAACAAACACAATATTTACTATTCAACCTCAACCTCCACTCCTCCCTTCAAGATCAGATCAACGTCCTGTATATATCTATGTATGTACCCATGGTCTCTCTCCTACTACTGGATTCAATACGGAACTGCAGCATGGGCGGAGAGGAAGGCTACTACACTGTAGATACTTATACTCAAGTACTAATCCTAATCCACTCTCTCATGATACCATACATAAATTACTCAGACTATTCTTTCATGCCCCAGTCATCCATCATTCTCGGGTCCTTTCGCCGGAGCTAGCGTGTTTTAAGTGACTTGACATCCCCGAGATACTTGTCTGTAGGCTAGCAATCCATATGTACATGGAAAGTCTCTTGATTTAATTAATTAGCTGCTGGTGTGCATACGCCATGAACGAGAAGCTCGACACAGTTCATTCATCCAGTTCCTTTCATGGCACTCTACTAATCTCAAGGAAATTTCATGTAAAGGATTGTACACATGTGCATTTGCATAGACACACACACACACACACACACACACACACACACACACACACACTCACTCACTCCCACACACAAACACATATATATAATTATATATAGATATAACTACACATAAGCATAATTACACAAATATCAGAGAGTGAGGACCGAATGTATCTAACTGTGCACTTAAATACAGCAGTCAACCCAAATAATTACACAGATGGTAGTGGTAGTGGTTCGAGCCTAACTAGAAATTTCACTTCCACAACCTGGTCCTTCCCTCAATAGGGCTTGAGGCACACTCATAATCAGGGATGATCATGGAGTGTTAGGGAACATTTACGCAAATTCTCATTTGAAAACAAGAGAGAGAGAGAGAGAGAGGGGGAATAAAATAGGAGAATGTAAGAATAGAATATTGTCCTTTTTTTCGAGGTCAATTGCCATTACGAATAATAAAAAGAATAATAAAATTACTAGGATGGGATTTAAGACGGGGAATCGGTATCTGATCGTAATTTGCAGACCAGAAATGGAAAAACCTTTGGGTGAATCCACAAATAATTTGTGATGGGGTGGAGCACACCTTGACTAAAATTATTATTATTTCGTAAACCTGCCGTAGCACCAGAGCTCTATGCATGTGACACTACTGTGGGTCCATGTATCTGTAGAGAGGCTTGGAGTTATGGATATGGAAAAAAAGAAGAGATTTTCAATGGAACCAGTTGTTCTCAGCCCTGGCGTTAAATCCAAGTAAAAGCAATTGTCTATGGGAGAAACTCTTGGCAGTCATCATTACATCCAGTCACTAACGACATCATTCCATATTTTCTGAGCAGATACATCCCCAGTAGACAAGGAAGCGTGGATGAGGAGCATAGACAGGAGGTAGATACATACATACATAGACACTAGTGAATGGTTTTGGGCAAGTCTGTAGTTGTAAGTTTTTTTTTCCCCGGAACTTACTTATTTAAGTAAGCAAGTTCCCCAGTGATTATTCCTTTTTCGTCTGGGTTTTTCTTCCTCTCTTCCATCCACTACTTACTACTACTTAGTAGACTCACAAGTGCATCCAGACACTTGTTTCGGCTCCTCTCATCTCTCTCTCTCTCTCTCTCTCTCTCTCTCTCTCCCGCACACTAACAGAGACCTGTCTTGGACACGTTTCATTTGCTTCTTCTCCGTACACAATGACTCAATTTGGCACGGAGCTATCTTCACCCTCATATCTTCCTCTTCCCTTGACGCCTATTTATCCCTGAGCTTCGTCAAACAGGTCAACTTAAATTATGAACACTTGCGTAGCTCCCCTACAGATTTTGGGGGAAAAAAGTTTCCTTCAGTGAGCCGATGTACATACGTACACAGTAATTACACATGTAGAGTACGTATAAGGATATGGACAGTCACTGTCATTTACATTACAATTATTATCTCTTTATTTCCGACACATTCGCAGTCCTTAGAGATAAGCACTAATCCTTCCGCCATCCTCAGTCTAACAATAGCATCTCCACCCCTCCGGAAAGGAAGAGCTTTTCCAAGCATAAAAAGATTTCCGGATTTACAAACACATCTGCATGTGTATTTTCTCTTTTGGACACATTGCAACCTAGTTACATATTTTTCCCACTGTATTGTTACCCCAGTGTAAATTTCTAGAAAAACTTCATTAATTATCCACAATTTTGTCTTTACTTTCTGTTTTTATTTTTTGTTCCGAAAAATTGTCAATTATTCTGTCATTTTTGGGCGGGGATGCTTTATCTACTAAAATTCTAAAGTGGAAGAATCCTCCCTGATTTTTTTAAAACCTTTTTTGTGCAGTAATTATATGTATGTGTGTATTATATGTGTCATTATATAAGTACATACAGTATTCACCAGAAATGGCTATAATCATATACAATTGAATAATGACTTACAATAATGTACACAATTAGCGTGGAATCATGTGAATTGAATGAAGTAACAAAAAATAAGGTCGGTGTAAACGTTTTTCATGAGGAATAATTAGGAGGTATCAAAAAGCAACAATGGAAGACAAGATCAATAATTAATGACTAATGGTAAAAAAAAACTATGCGCAAAAAACCCCCATGGTGTAGGAATAATTACTTCGTTGCTGTTAGTGTGGCATAGGGATCAATTAATGTGACATATAATAATGCATCCGCATCTTTTACAAGTCCCTCGACTCTCCCACAGTTGCCAAGGGCTTCTTACTCCCTTTTATGTAAGGGTCTTGTCTCGAGATAATATCTGTGAAGGCCTAGGAGTAGATACAAAGATGAGCTTCATCTTTAGCAAGTGGTATTAAATAAAGTGATAACTATAAATATACACAAATGTTCAATTCTTGTATTTATTTCCCCTGTGGAATTAAATTAGTACTATTTTTAAATCAGAATCATGAGCCACCATGCTCACCATTAGCTGTACAGACTTTAATGGACAATTGGATAGCCCATGTATTCAGGGAAGCAGGTCCTAAGGAGTAGTTCCAGAATAGGGCCAGACCTTGGGAGAAAATGAAGTTGGAACTGGATTCACTTTCTGCCTTTACTTATGTCTACATTTGTGCATGAGCTATAGTATCGATGCTTTTATTTACTGGGTGATGAGCCCATTACTACTATATACTATACCCGTTACCAGTATATAAATTAAAGTATCGCTCTGTGCGTTGACACTGTTATGGTTACTGAGCACTACGTAGGAAAAAGTACGGTTGATAGGGAACGTACCAGGATGAGCAAAAGTATTGACACCCGTTCAAAATACAAGGATGCTCTGGATAAGAGTCCAAAATTGCAAAAATATACTATTTGAACTTTGCCCGCTAAATTGACCAGAAAATTACAAAATTTATAGGGCAGAAAATGCCAGGCAGTTTATAACATTCAAATTTGACCTAGGTCAATAATGAGGCTGTATTTTGGTCGTGCTTTAGAACTGCGACCGTTCAAAGTTGAGTATCTACTGCTGTTATTACTATGAGCATGTACACTTGGAACACTCATCTGGGTGAGTAAATAAAATCAATCTTCAATGTCTGTCGTAAACCATCTCGAAAGAATATTTCAGGAGTCTTAATTTTACCTAGGCACGATACCCCGCAATAGTTTCCTGGAACCCTGGAAGGGGAAGATGCTAACTATAAGTAGACATGGAGGTTGAAGTGCTTCTCCGGACGGACAGACTCAAGAGTGTTCTAAAGGAGCTTGAAATGGGCAATTGTCCAATAACCATTGTTAAGTGCCGAAATTTTATCTTACGGCTGGGAGAAGAAAAAAGGACCTACATCAAATTACTCTTAGGTACCTTAACCATAGGAAAAATAGAGGAGACGAGAATCTCTCCGAGAAAAGATAAGGTAACTAAAACGAAGCTTTCATACTTTTTTCTATTTCCCTCTTTTCTCTTCCACTCTCACTCCGTCCCTCACTCTTTCTCACTCCCATTATTTTTTGTCTCCAAAAATACAAGAGGAAAAAAAACTTTTATTCAATGCCAAGTTCGTATCCTTGCTCGGAGAGAAACGAGTCCCATTTATAAACACATTCACTTTACTATTACACTCGTACAAGACCCGAGTCATTCGAGTCATTCCCACAGTCTTCGTTCCCATTCTTGAGAGAGAGAGACAGAGAGAGAAAAAAAAACAGTTCCATTCGGGAGAGGAGAAACTCCACAGAGGCATTTTGTACATATACTGATTACAACGGGAAATTTCAAACTCAGTCTGGAAAAAAGCCTTCCCAAAAGCATCTCTACATGGATGTGAATCATTTATCCTGTCTTGTGTGACTGGAGCTACACTAAACGCATGACCAACTTTTTCCCTTGTATTGGGGCAATGCTAGACAAAAAAAATGCTGAAAACCCCCACAAATAATATGCCCTAAAATACTTGGAGTAATTTCCAAGCCATCGTTTTTACTACAGAAGTAAATTGCTCCAATTTATTCATTTATTGGCAATTTGTCTAAAAGAACAAAAATACAGTGATATAGCAACACTTTAAGAGCTGATGCAACAAAAAAAAAACTTTCATTCAACTTCCTCATGTAGCTTCAAAGCAGACTCACACACACCTATGTACATAAACACACACACACATACACACACACACACACACATGCACAAATACACTCGAACAACTTCTGCGTATGGGTAAACTTGAGGTTACATTGGGAAAACAAAACTTCAAAGTAGAATTTGACTAGAACATAAATGTTAGCAACTCTGCAAAAGCTTGACTTCATTTTGGGGAGCATTAGGGAAGGAACTACTACTACTCCCTTAATTTATTGGGACATTCCCGATAAATTATTCGCTACCTTACATTATTATTATCATCATTATCCACCCTTCCTATACCATAAAGGCAGGTATCCCCATGCAGATACTTACATATGTACATTCATGCTCCAAGAGCATAACTTACAAGGAGGCTGTCCCTCAGTTTTTTTCCCCCTACTAATAAGATACTGGAATTACTAGAACTTGCATTTGAACTAACTATGTATGGAAGCCTGACGTCCTGATATTTAGAGAATTTTCTCGGAGACTGTGGCTCTCGGGCAAAATCCATTAATTTAAGTGTGCTTGTAAAAGGAAGTAGGTAATAGGATAATGTCAGAAGTCGTCAGGTTATAATTTCATATTAACCTTTCCCCCTCTCATTTTGACAGTTCAAGTGACGTAATTTGCACAATGGTACACAATGCTCGGAACTATGTACACTCTTTAGTGTCTCTCTCTCTCTCTCTCTCTCAACCTCCTCTTATTATTTTCTTGTGCACAAGACTTTAACCACTAACAAGTACACACACAAACTTGCATGCAAGATTGAGCAAAGCGCGAGAAATGGATTTGTCAAGCCACTCCTCCCTATCACCTTGATATCTTTCATGGATTTTTTCCTAAATTTACACGGTGATCCATCCTACCTTCATTTACATAATTGCTTTGCAAGTACACGCAGAGTATGTACTGGCTCCACACTCCACACACACACACACTCTCTCTCTCCTTATCTCCCATCCCATGAATCCTTCTCAGTGGTATACTGTAGTGTGCCTGTGCAAAATACAAAATCTCAATTTTTTCCTTCCCTTTATTCTTTTTTCTCGAAACTCTCTGAAGAAAATTCCCTTGAAACTTTTACACAGCTCTTAACTTACTTAAGAAACTTTTTTTTTATGTTTTGCATAAAATATAGAAATATCCAGAGAGCATTTTTAAGTCCCGTCCCTCTTTTAAGTGTTACATCCTCCTGTCATGTTTTAACTATACCATCATTTCAGATTACAGCCCAAAGTTTGAGGACACACTGTGGAGATGGATTCTATAAATTATGGCTCTGTAAAAGGTAAGCCTGATGCAGAGCTTTTCATGTCATCAATGAATTAGAACTCAAAGAATTGGAATTATAACAATAGCAATTAGTCTCTAATGTACGTAGCAATAATACAGAGGCTCATACAGAGGAGAAAAAAGACAGATTACAGACTGAATAGAAAAATTGATTTGCTATATAGACGAGAGTTTGGAGCAACAAAAAAAAGGTATAGAAATATGTACATAGGTAACCATATCCATGAGCACCACATGCCCGAGACTACTACAGTAACAAGAGTTACAATAGTGTATGTACTGGAGCAAGATAAATGATACGGAGGGTAAAAAATACAGATTATATTCACAGGGTTATAAATACCTGATTATCGGAAGCCCTCCAGCTTTCCCTTGAAATGCTAGGGGCTATACAGAGACTGAGATTTGGTAGGAGAGGAGATAGAAAAATGTAGCCTTTATTATTATTGTTATTATTACTACTCTCTCGCTGTATAGCACACACTGAGAGAGAGAGAGAGAGAGAGAGAGAGAGAGAGGGAAGTGTCTGGAAGAACCAAAGCACAAATCAAGGATGATTTATTTGAGCAAAGAAGCCTTTACGTAATCATCTGACATTTGGCTGAGCGACAAAAGCGCTCTTTCTATAAAGCAGATGAAGCCAAGGTGTTCATTCGGATCTAAAGAGGCGTTCGGCGTCTCCCTCCCTGTGTATCGCCTCCGCTCCCAATATGCACACAACATGAGCATTGGAATATCTTTGTATAGGGACACATTTTGTAATGCAATGAAAAGAAGAATACGAAATGCGACTTACTCCAAAGTAAGGTGATGGGGTTGTTATTCCTTATGGCATTTGCACATGTGGATGTACATACATACATAGTATTCCCTGAAATCTCATTGTATCAACTTGTACATAACAATGTATTTCCTCAATTCTAAAGACCTACACCTCTCCATTCAGAGCGGGCCTATGGGTTAGAGGAAAATAGAAGTTAAATTATGATTAATGAATTGAACGACTGCATATCTTAGAGTTTGTCCTGAGTAGTTCACTCTGTATCCATAGATTTTATCTCCGGGGAGAATCAAAACCTCTATAGTTTCCAAACCACGTCTTTTCTCCCTTGACTCCCTCTCAATGCCTCAGCATTGGGCTAAGTCACAGGAACTTAACTTTTCCTTATCTACATACCCACACACATCCATATTCTCAAATCTCACCCGCAAAAACCCCCGCCTGTTATTTTATATGTATACAATATGGAAGTATCTACGTACATACAGTACGAGCCAAAACTCGAAAAAAGAGAAAACATTCTGTTTCTGGAAGAGTTTCAAAACTTGTTTCAATTTTCCAATTTTACACGCCTGAATCATTTCCACCACTCGAGTCTTATGATGGTAGCTGTACATGCATATGTATACATAATGGGGATATGAGCGGGAGAAGGTGCCCTCCGCTCCTTCAACCTATAAATTATACAGTGAAGTCTGTCTATACAGTAGTTATCTTCCACGCAGAAAATTATTGTAGTTTTGCATTCGTAGTTAGGAAAGTTCCGTCGCATTTTTATTTAATTTAGGATTGCCACACGCAAAAAATCCTTAAACTTTAATTGCTATCTGAGGTTTTCTTGAGTCAAACTTGAGCAGAATCTTAATAATCTTGGGGTAGAGAGAGAGAGAGAGTGTGAGAGAGTGTGAGAGAGGGAGAGAGAGAGAGAGTGGTGGGAAAAATAGTTCTCTCCATATTTAATATAGTTTCACTTTCCGAGGGAAACTAACTAAACCACTACAACGTGTCTCATTAGAGAAGTTTCTGCTATAAGGAAGGGGGGATCTACCAGTCCTAAGCAAATACATAATTATTTCATACACATATCTACATATGCATTACAAATATAAATTTTCCCGGAGCTTATACTCCAAAGGTAGGGGACAAAAGTAAGGAGAAGGATACAATCCCACGTTTTGTTATATGTACAGTGTTTCAAAATATTGTAAATATGGACAGGTCCTGTGTATGTATATTAACTATAGACAAAATACCTAATCTCTTGAAAAGGGCACACTTTCAAATTTTAAACGAACAGTGAAATATCTACTCAAAGGGTTGAAGTTTTCAAAATATTCTTAAAAAATTCAACTATTTCTGAAAGAAAAAATTATTAGAGAGAAAGTTGGAGATTTTTTTTTTTTAGATGGCTACTGCCAAATGTACTGGTTTCCGGGTGGAGTTAGAAAGCAGAAGGACACGTACACCAGATGGGTTGTTTTTGGGACCTCAACAGCTCATAAGAGAATTTGTGAAAGGTTCCAAAGAAAACTTTCGACATTATACCTTCCGGTATAGATTTCAGGGAGAAATGCAGTTAAAAAGAAAAACCCGTGTGTGTAAAGCCAGGCTGAGGTTGTGTACAGTCCCATACACACATAGGGTCTCACCACATCAGCCGGGAAAGTCGTTTCACATTGGAGGTATCTGTAGATACTCCTGGAGATGTATGTATATACCGCTAATTATTTTTGTACTCCATTCACGTCCTGGTTTTGTTCTCAACGTTGGAATTCTTGAGTTAAGAGAGAAACTTACTACGGTATAAAATCTTGTCCAATCTTAGGATTTCTGCGCTTCAAATTTAATTTCCTCGTACGTGGTGGTTCACGCTCTCCTTCTTATTCACAGAGTAATAAATTGGTTTTGGGGGAAACGAGCTTTCTCACACATACACTTGGATATTACTGAGCTGGATTTTCCCTCCACTGTACAGTATGTATAGATATACAGACACATCAAATATTTCTTTTCGAATTCATTTCCTCCCTCATTTATATCCGTCTCAAGGAGTAAGTATTACTTGTTCTACAATTTTTCTCACATATGTACATATGTAGGAGTAGCTATTTACTCTTGTTTAAAAAATAATCCCAGGTTTTGTATCATCCAACGCTCTCCGATGTCATTTCAAATAAATAAATTATTTTGAAAGTCTAAAGTATCTATAATATCCTTTTAACTTGCCCAAGCTTGGGGAATTAGGACAGTAACCTACAGATGTACATTTATGCATGGGGAAATAATATTTGGAAGAAAAAATAAACCGTTAGTAAGAAACAATTCAAGTCGGGATGGTATTTAGAGAAATGATGTACTTGGCAAGAAGAGGGTTAGCATGTTCATAAAGGATTATAGCTTACTTTCGAGCCACATCCATAAATAACGACGTTGATCCCAATGCATGATTCATGACAGTTGCTTAAAGTTTGCCATAGGTTTTTAACCCGTGCGTAGATATATACATGTCTTTAGCAGTGACTAGTGGGGGACACAACATAAGTTCCTTCACACTCGGGATAAAGATAACCCTCGGACTCAAAATTACCTGCCATTTAGGACAATGACACTGACTCCACTTGCTCAAAGTATTACAAGTATTACTCCCAAAGGACCAGGCTCTTCGGGCTTGAATCACCCCTCTCGTCTTCCAAAACCACCATTCCTCATTATTCTAATGAATGATCACCAAGTTTTGAATAGTATTATCATATGAATTTCTACTCTCTCCTACTACTACTGTACTCCTGTTCTGTGAGGGGCTTCCTAAACATTGGGATACTTGGGTCTTCAACCCTTGGAAATCCTGACGGGACATGTTTCTGACAACCTTAACGCTGACAAGAACAAGCACATCCACATTTATATCCTGCAGAGTAATTAAACTTGAATAACTAATTACTCAAATTCTTTCCTTGCCCTTCCTTCATATTATTTTCATCTCAAAAGTCACATTTCTTTAACACCTATCCTCATGTCACAAACTTAGTAGGAAGATCCTCTCCTGAAACCTCACAATTCCAAATTTAACCTCCTCCAACCTTGACTGTGCGTCAGAGTGTCAGTTTTATAAATCTTCATTCCTTTTTCAGGTTTATTCTCTTCAACCTGTCCAAAATGTTCCTGAAACTGTAAGTTCCAAGAAATACATCACATCCCTTTAAAATTAATATTTTTTTCATTTTTTTTTGTATTTTTTTTCCCATTTTTTTCCCTCAAACTGGTGGAAACTTCAAAATTAATAATACACTAATAAATTGATTTACTGGATACATGGATTTTATACATAGGTCAGTTACCTTCCTCATAGCTACCATAGCCATCGTCTCTTGTGAGAATACCCGACAGCAACATAAGCAATTCTGCAACTCTCTCTCATCTTTTTGCGGTAGGATCTATTTTTATCTGTTCACTCCGCAATCGTTGCGGATTAATTGATTTTAATTCCAAGGCTAAAATTGAAAGGAGTAAACGATCCATTCCTTTCTAGACCATTGCCAGATGCAGTCCGGGAGCTGCAACCGAAATAGTAAAGAGTGCGAGAGCACTTTCAAGGAGAAGGGAGGCAATTCCACGCAGCTCAGCCTATGCAGACAAGTTCGGGGACAATGCAGTTAAGTTCAATGTATTCAATTCTTGGAATGGTGTTCCTTCCCATTTAAACATTCTACTTTATTCCAAGTCCCAAAGTACAAAAAAAAAATTAAATCCGCAAAATAGGATTTCCCAAATAAACACACTCACATATGCCCACTCACAAATTTGAGGCAAATCAGGTAAAAGCTTGGAAACTAACAGGAAGATTTACATTTGTTGTAAATCACTAAATAGCTATATCAATAACAAAAAAAGCTTGTTTAGTGCGGAAGTGTACAGAGAGGGACCTCTCCGAGACCTTGCAAACAAACCCCCCGAACCTTGTACTTACTTAAGCAGTAGAGCCCTCGACAAGCACGAGTGTTCCAAGTGAAGGGAATAAGGGTTCAGTGGAAATACTATAAGATATGAGAAAACCTGAAACGCATAATAATGAAAAACCTTGTGTGTGTGTGTATCCAGATTTGTGCAAGAACCAAGGGAGAAATTGCAGGAATTTGCAACGACAGTGTAATCCAGGTAACGCAACGACAACAAAACCGTCTTCCCAGGAGATGGTAAGTACCGGGGAAGGAAATTCAAATTAATTTTCCTACTGACCTAATTCTATCCCTGAGACTCAGGCAGAGAGAGAGAGAGAGAGAGAGAGAGAGGAGTCCTCCAGAGAAGTCGAGGTAGGTAGAAAACTCAGTTCCAATAAGACGGAACAGGAACAAACCCAAAAGCACATAGTCAAAAGAAATCGAGCATGTTGATCACGTCGTTGTTGAGTCCAACCTGGCTTCCCAACTTCAAATAAGGACGAACAATAATTCATGAGGAAATTACATGTAGTGTCACATGCACGGCATATAGAGGCAAAAAACCAGGTGACTTAAGTATCCCTCAACCCCCAAAAAAAAAAGCTTTTTAGGATTTTCCTAAGAACGTAAACTCTCCTAACACATTCTGTCTAGGGGGGAAACTTTTATATATAGATATAAGAATTCCTTCCGAAAGGTATCTCCTCCACACTTCCTTGCCAATCTTTAAATCCTTTTGGACAAGGGACTAGTAACTATAGATGTAGGTACACATCAACATACACATGTAGTAGGCTTGCCTGTGGAGGCAACTCACGTGTACGTTGAGGTCCTACCCGGAGAAGACACTGTAGATAGGAGAGAGGGGAGTTGCAACGTTTAAAGTGAAAAACTTTTCGAATTTAAAGTCGATAATAACAATAACCATTGGTTTTCATTGGGACTTACATACACAGCTGGGGAAAGTTTTTCGGTGGGCTGGAACTGATATAACAATTTCTACTGACGACGTATGACCAAGCTGCTACCTCATCCGCATGGTCCCAATGCATTTTTCCTAACCCAATACTGTTTCACCTGTTCGGTCCAAACAATTGTACGGAATTGGAGCATTTCTCCCTTCCTTTTGTATATGTAGATATAGATAGGTATTTCTATGCATCTAGGAAAAAGTGTGCTGCTGACGGAGCATGCATGCAAGTCAGATTGTACTAATGGTACAACACAGTGATACACTCGTACTCAACTAAACGGGTGTATGGCCCGAGTGTGATTATCATTCTCGAAACACTTTAAATACATCCTTGGGTGTCCTTTCACACTTTCAGGGGTAGTAAATTATATGGGATAGGAGCTATTACACGATTCATTGTCCTATAATACGGCAGGATATTTTCTCAATCTAATAGCTTCAAGTCCTTCTCAACACTCTCCCATTATCTTTATGCTTCTCGGTTCTTTTTTTCCCCTTCTCCTTAGACTGGTTCAAGCCAACATCAAAATCACGGACAAATGTCCATTGAGAATAGTGAGCCCAGTATGGGCGCAACTAATGCATCCTCCAGCAATGGCAACGGTAATAATCCCAACACATGCCGGAAATTCGGGATGCGGTGTCAAAAGAAAACTCCTTGCTGTCAAGGTTTGAGGTGCTCTGCGGAGAACTCCCATGCAAGGGGGTCTACTTGTGTCATGGTAAGTTCCCTGGAATTTCTACTCCATCCATCTACGTAACTCCATAGTCACTTCGAAAATTTTCTAACTACTGTCAGAAACAACTGTAGCTAATTTTTTAAATGACCGTGAAGTATCTAGTAGTTATTATTAAATAATTACTAAAATTTGTAAATTTGCCAGGTAAATTCAAGGGACCATGCCCAAACAGTGATGAAGGATTTGCGGAAAAAAGGACACAATAACCGTAACAATCCCGAGTGGGATTGGTGAAGATTGTACGGAGGAATTTTCGGAATATTATTCATTTCATTCTTAATTTATTACCTGCATAAAAATTTGTGAAGTAAAAAATGTTGGGATTAAATAACTATATTTACAAGGACTTCTGAAATGTAGCAGGAATAGGTGTACTTACGTGGGAGGGAAATAAATGGCATTTCTAAGCAGGAATCATATAATGGGGGATTGGGAACGAGGGAGAAATCAAGTTTGGAAGATTTTATCTAAAATCAAGTTACATTTGCGAAGGCATTTAGACTGACCTGAAGATTTTATTGGAGAGTTGGGAATCATAATTCCTATGGGGATTCATAACGAATGTTTCGCTCTCTATATAATAGCTCAAGATATCTGCTCGACCAATGTGTGGAAGGAACCCAGTGTGATAATAGCCAAAGTTAACTTTCACTCTTAGGAAACTTCTCCACGTTGTTGGAGACCCTCTCTCTCTCTCTCTCTCTCGCTCACACTATCTCTCACTCACTCTTGTACTTCTCATCTCCCAACAAGTTCATACTCAACCATTGACTTGCTATCTTTGTATATGGAAGTCCTACGACTGGAGATGAGGATGCCTCTCGGATTCCATGAGGAGACTCATGGTCAATATAACTCCTGCCAACTAAGCATTTTATCATGTGCGATGTTATGTGGTCGTATGTGGTTGACTACAGTCACGTTATGTAAGATGCCTTTCTCTTTGAATATTCTTAACGTGTACATGCCTCGCCCATAAAACCAACGACATATTCTCCACAAAATATTTTTTCATATAATTTTTTTTGCATATCTACTACTGTAGTAGTCGTACCATATGTGCCTACACTCCTTGCAGGATTTTCTCAAACGCTAAAAAGTTTTCCTTTTTCACTCCAACCCTTTAATAATATTCAAAAATCGTCCTAACGCTTCCTTGGTTTTAGAAAACTTCCTAAATTTCATAAACTCTCCCTCAGAATCTATAATTATTACGCAAACACACACACACACACACACGCAAACACAACTCCACTACTACATGTTAAATGTCCTGTAGAACCAAATGACCTTAACATATGTTCATTTCGGAGTAAACATTCCTTCATGGGGGAAAAAAATCAAGGGATTAACATTGTCTCTGAGATAAATTTCAGTAGTAGGACTGTATCCCCGTAAGTATATGCTCTATAGGTATGTATAAAGATATCCCGAAAACTTCTATCATTCAAGACAAGACGGTAAATCAACTCTGACGTCCCACCAAGATGAAAGTTACGGAACTCCTTGGGTAGTTGCACCTGAGAGAATTGAAATCCGGAAAAGAAGGATCACATTCCCTGAAAACGATATTATCAATGGTCTTACACCCTCGAGTTCATTAATCAACGATACAGTGGAGAAAAAGGAGACGGAAATGGATAACCTCCATATTGTTTAGCTCTTTTCTGGCTTCTGCACACTTCTGCCTCTGTGGAAGATTAATGGAGCTAACTGAGCTCCATAGATAGAATTGGCACTCCGTAATCTTTCGCATAATTTCTAATGAGTTTTTTGACCGTAGCCGGAGCAAATCCATATAAAAGAAAAATAGATTTATAGATGGTATATATGTACATAATACTCTACATATGTACATTCATATGTATACACCCAACACAACAAACGAAAATCTACACAGAAATCCCAATATTGACAGTCTGAGAGGGTTACGCCTGAAACTCATCTGGGTCATTTGTACACAAAACATTCGTCAAATAATAAGAATCCTTCATATAGTTCTGGAGCAGTGAGGTCGATAGATTTTTTTTCTGCCCGCATTGATTTTTATTGAATTTGTTCAACAAAGTTTACGCTTCCCCAACACATCCCTAGCTACATACAGATATAACCCTGTCATATAGCCACTGTGCAGACAGACACAACTCTCTGTAAATTCATATGCAACCAACACTACACACATAGACATACACATGCACAACACCAGATCATATCATCCCAAAGACTCCTCACAGTATCATGAGGACCCGGGCCCGAAAGTCCTATACAAACACATGCCTATAAGGAAATAAAGAAAAGCAAAGAGAAACCACATCCTGAGAGCTGATAATCCCAAGAATTTTGCTGAGAGAGTCTGCGAGATGCGTTCACGCGCGAAGGTGCGTGCAGGTACCCAGTCAGTCATGTACTGTCCTGTGGCAAGTCCCTGCTCCAGAGGAGAGAGACAGGGACATTTATATAGTCATACATACGTACACGGTACGCATAGTCTATAGACACTGGGAAGAGCATGTTTGACATGACACATACATACATGCATACGTACAGCCAATACTTCCCTCATGTGTGAGTACCTCCGTTATGGATCGAGTCTGAAGAAGAGAGAGCTTTTCTCATCCTATTTGTGGGGCTGGGCTAAATCCTATTATGGGTAATATTTCCTCCTGCACATGTTATCCTTATAGTAAACTATTGTGTTTACTCGTATTCTTTTGACACGATGAAACCGTCCTCTAATTCTAATTCGTACGTCTTATGGCATTCCACCTGTTTGGGGAAGCGCTCTGGAAAACATATTTCCTATCTTCATCCTCGGGTTTCTCATTTCTCACTCCACTCCCTTGATCATCCCCTTTCCCCATCTCTCTCTCTCTCTCTCTCTCTCTCTCTTCCCAAGTCTATCTCTAAATCTTTGATTCCCGCAAATCTCGGTTATCATCAGAACCCAAACGGGACCAGTTAATCGAGACTATTTTTAACCTCTAAGCTCCATTATTTATTGTGAGAATCACGTCCCAGTTAACACCACTGATTCACAGATGGATGATCCCATCATCAGTGTGAATGTAAACTGGAAATACTCCCGGCTTACCTCAACGTACCATCCAAAGAGCTTCATTTCAAAGAGTCCCGTACGACGGGAAGTAGTATAGGCTCCATTTAAAATAACATTTTGAAATACCTCCCACACACTTCCAGGGAGGTACTTTAAAATGAACTAGATATTTCTAAACCAGTAACCCCGAGTACTTCAGGCGTACCAGGCATACATATAAAGAAGTATCTGTGGAATGGATACAGGAGAGGAGCAAAAGATCGGCATGAATTTTGATGCAATGCAGATCTTCCCCACCACACGGCCTGCTTCTCTACTACTGAAGAGACAATGCACGTTCCCGGAATTTGGTGGCAAGTAAGATCTAACACATTTCCCTGACCATAGCATATTGTAAGTATGTATAGTAACAAATATATCTACATATGTATGTAACATATCCATGGACGTTCCCACCCTTATGTAGGCACTCAGTCACTGGGTCTAGTATGTACAGTGAGTGAGGGAGTTAGAGAGAGAGAGAGAGAGAGGGAGAGAGAAGTCCGCAGAAGATGTAGATGGTGAAACAAATCTCCATTAAAAAACATGACCGATTTCTATTCAAACAGAATTTCAACAAAATTAAACCACATATTTGTTTTCCAGTCATGAATGTGGTCTCATCTCCCGAATTTTATCCCCGTACACAAAGCTCTCCCCGAGCTGTACTCCCTACCATTTGAGCAGCAGAGGCAGAACTGGAAATTCGGCCAGTCTTGTACTCTCATTACAATACAGAGGTACAAACAAGCCTCAAGTGTTAAATAAAACATAACGTGGGATCCTTCCCCTATCTCCATTTAGTGCACTCACCAGAGCCCCGTAAGCTTGTTACAAGTCTAGGGAAAGAACTACTACAAGGATACATAAATATCCGTCTGATCCCTGGTATAAACATAAGCTGCCATGGTGGTTGTTCTCGTTATTGTGATTAGTACTTCCCTCTTGTAATTTCCATTGAACCACGTAAATGATAAACATTTTACTGTCATTGTTATGCCTTGCAGTAGCGAAGTTCAACTGTAACCACGTCGTTAGGATGCCTTTCCATGGGAATCCTACAGGGAGCCCATGCACCCAAAATGTGCCTATCTACACCGCTACATCCGACAAACATACATACATATGTACGTCCATCTAATAATGTAGTCCCTGTGTTTATGCAAACTGCTCTCCAGAAAGTAACTCCAAGAGCTTGACTTTTCAAAGGACTGGAAAGATTTCTGCCCTGATGACACTCTTTTAACTGATGAAAATATCTGCAAAGGATTTTCTCAAGTATAATAATTATATTCAGGTATCTCAAACAGTGTTAATAAAATGTCAGAGAATCTCCTCCACATAAGGGTTGAGGGTTGTAAAACAATATGACAAATTGTAGTATCTACTTTTGGATGAACGTAGTCCTTGGAATTCGAAGGGAGCCCCTATACTGAGACCATTTCTGAAAATAACCTTCACACTCGAGTTAATAAATTCCACGCCGATTTAATCTCCCCACATATTTTGCAAAATCAGCCACCGCACATTTCCTGACTTCCAAGAAAAGCTTCTTCATGAGTCAAAACATGGGCTTTAAAATCTAAGCTCGTGTTTGTCAACAGCTATAGGGAGAGGCTCAGAGGAGCCGGGAGTATTTTTACAACCGGAGTCCTCGTACTTATGGAGTCCACAGGACTCAGGAAAATGTGAGTACATATATAGAGTTTTAGGAAAATACGAGATTATAATTTATTAGAATGGAGAGCAATTTCACGAGCGGGGTATTTTTACAGAATAAAAGTCGACAGAAATCCTGAATAAAAATCAAAAGGGTTGGGTATAGATATATATAATTATCTATAACTTGAGTGAATGGCAGCTAGTAGAGGAAGAAATTCGTTCAATTCCAAATCCCCCAAGAAAGCTCATAAAAAATAAAGATAGCACCAATCCCGTTACCCGTATTTGTTAAACATGGCCGTAAAACTAGTTATCCCAGTGCGAGTTCAAAGACGACTTGGATTCTCTTTGAGTACATTTACACCCTCCCATAAATGTTAGGCACTGTCATATACAGAGTCTACCACAGGAACCAGGGAGAGAGAGAGAGCTCCTTAAGAACAAAACGACTCTGAGGAAGTGTGAACAGTGATAGGAACTTAATAATGCAGAGGAGTTGGAATAAGTACCAAATACCAACAACAATACCAGACTCATTGGGGTTACTTTGAGAACATTGTCTCAGACTACATATGTTTTCCCTTTACTTGACATCCAAGGATTTAGGGAACCAAGCCCTGCTCCATTGTGCTCCTTCCCTCCTGCACCTTTAAAACGTGGCAATGAACTAATATCCCGGATTAATTCTTAAGTACACATAAATGTTTGCATTATCTAGCCCAAATTCGACACTGCGTGCGGAGAAAGATCCCTGGAAATTAGAGGGATTTGAGGAAATGTGGCCAGGAATGTTTTTATTATCTTCATGAATAGCATTAGTCACTATCTTTTCAGCATTACCTCCATTACTGGTATCTTACTAATGATAAACGCTCCCATGATCATGTTAAAGAAACTCTTTCAGTGGTAGGTAGATACATCAATTGCTCAGAACCACACACACACACACACAAAATCTTCCCAAAGTATCTACTTGAATTTCCCATTTACTACGCACAATTTTTCCGTCGTGAAGGAGCGACGGGATCTCCCTAAGTTTGCACTTCTTCTCAACTGGAAATAAAATGACTGGACTCTTTTTATGAAATTCAAATAAATTTTACTAGGACCAACATTTTTTCTGGGGAAACTTCTTCCAAATTGCTTTTCGAAAACATTTTCTAAATGCAACTTTTGTTACTTGACAAATGTACGGAGCTTAAAGTGCATCTTCGCCCAGAACTGCACATTTACAGTAGGAAGGAAGAAGGTCCTCTCCGGGATTTACTCTGACTTCCCATACACAATACATTGGTGGCTGGGAATACTTACATATCTTCGGTATTACTAGTATTTATATGAATACAAATGCCTTATATCCGTAATTATTACTTGTACCAGTACACAGTGTGAGTAATAGTGGGAAAAGATGACGGAGAGTGTCGTAAAACTTGACTAAAAGTTGACTCTCAATCTGCATCCTAAGCTGGGAGACTTGTGAGACAAGGGACATGCATAAAATAGAGAGTGTCCGTGGTCATATATGTCTAAGAGGAGGCTCACATGGGACCCAGGCCATAATTCCTGTAGAACATATGAAGAAATGCCAGTTGATAAGTGCGGGCTTAAAGGATATGAGGCTATAAGTACGGTGCGAGTTTTTCCCAAAGTGACAAGCCACTATCATTAAAAGTCAAAAAAGACTTGTTCCCCACCATCAGCCTCTCTCTCTTTTAAGCTGCTAAGAGGGAAGAGCTGTCGGGGAGATACACAAGTCAAAAAATCAACGTTTGTGTACCCACTTATATCTATAGTGTAATCAGACCAGGACCAGGCCCAGCACATTGACTCCTTTGACTGACTGCCCGTCATCATCCCCAAGACACGACGGTGGAAGCTCCACGCCGGGTAACAACAAAAACTCCAAAAGATGAGTAATGTCGATTAAGCATGCAGTTTTTACCCCTGCGATCAATCAACTCTAACCCACGGACTCACAGTCCCAGAATATACATATCCCTTTTGGAACTTCCTGGGATTTTGACACACGCGCTTAACTGATTAAGTCTGCCTGACTAAAGTACGAACAAGTGTAGAGCTAATGGGAATTCTTACCTGATTTGGTCTTCCAAACCACTAATGTTTTCTGGGGGACCCTCTCTCTCTCTGGCCTTTTCCGTAGGAAATATCTCCAGCTGAAATGTCACGGCACAGGAAACCTGTCAACGTCACAATCAATATACAGATAAGTTACATCTTACTTTGAATATGTAAATGTAGATATCTACAACATCTCACAAATACACAGACCATAAACCAGCCCGAGATCATGTAGTAACCACCTTGAACTACCATGTAGTCCTTGAATTTGCATTACTCAAATGGGAAATACATGGTAAAGTCCTTTTTTTAATGATCCTTGTTCTATGTAGATACATTTATCAATAAAAACTTTGCAGAAACTTTCCCAAAAACTTCTGCTAGTTCCTTGAAAGGAACATTTGAGACTTTAATTAAAACATCTCAGATCACGGAATCCTTCCAAAGGTAAAGACAAGTGTAACATATAAGATAGATATATGTATGTACGTAACTTAATGCAAGGGAAATTACACCATGCGGAAAATATTACTCCAGTCTCAAAAACACCGACAAGGTAACATTCCCATGTAGCTCAACACTTCAGAAATCAATCAACTCTGAAAGGTACTTGATGCGTTGTTTATTAGGACCATGTGTTGTGTTGTACGAGTTGGAGTAGTGTCCGGTGGAGTGTAAAGATTTGATCCATGTTCTGCATACTTTATTAGCCCGTGTGAGAGTAAACAGGAGGTCTGTTACACATGTTGTGTCTATCCAGGGATTTCCACCCTGGCCCAAAAGCAGGTGTGGAAGATTAGGTACTAATTGCATATAAAACTATGCACATAGTCCCTACCCCAGCCATGTACAGATAGCAATGAGGGCTTGCATGCAGTTACTAAATAATTTGAGCAAGAGCAAACTTATTCTTTGCTCTGCAGCTCGTTACCACGCTCTTTCCTATCATAGTCTCTATATCTGCATTGCATCAAATTGCACTGCAGGCAGTCCCCTATGAGATTTTAATGATGGAGATAACTGACAACCGACGGAACTGACGGTGTACGGATAATTATTATTCTGGCAACTGCCACGTAGCCCCAGATACACTATAGAACTCTGTCCTATACAGCAAGAACAGAGGAGCCCAATACAGATAGTAGTCAAATCTGTGGAAGAAAATCGAGGAGCGCCTCGTCAAGTCTTATACAGTAAAGTACCACTCTTCTCATCCAAATAACTTGGAATATTTCACATTGTCTGCAACCCATATTGAGACAAATATCCCAACACGTGCTTCCTTCCCTTTCTATATGGGAAAGGACTCTTAAGGAAGACAGCCCTGCTCTTCTAGTACCAGCTCTCAGCTCACTTGTCTACTCTATAAAAATACATCCTTATAAATCCTTCCATTACATCCAATACCCCCTTAAAAAGACATGGAAAGGTTCTGCATTAACTCCAGAATAGAATGTCTTCCGATCTTGTTCCATCTCTCTCTCTCTCTCTCTCTCTCTCTCTCTCTCTCTCTCTCTCTAGTCCTCGCTCTCTCTCTCTCTCTTTTACATAACCAAACTCATCTCTTGTTATTGCTAGACTTGTGAAAAAAAAACATCACGTAGCATATCCAATTACGCAATTATTATTTTCCTCCTGAGTTTACTATTTTTCATATCTCTCCCTTAAAATATGCATGTTGTGAGAAGGGAGCATCCAAATGGAACCTTCTGCACGCTCAAGCTCCCAGTTGTGATCAGTTCGGAAATCCAATCTGGAGAAATGAGCTCTTCAAATGTGTTTTTCTCCTTCTTCACCTGAAGCCACTTCCAAATAAAATTTTTCCCAAATTGAGGAAACCATGTTCCAGAGTAATTACACTCGCACATGAGCATACCCCTAGCTCCGTGCATACAAAGCCCAGGCTCGCTTATATTAAATCCAGATCAAGTATTTAGTATGTGCGGGATGTGTGCAAAAATCCGTGGGCAAAAAAATATTAAAAATCGTTCGAAGGTTCAACGACATCCCAACATCTTCAATTTCAGGCTTAACTCAGGCACTTAGCCTAATGGATGGGTAAATCCAGGATAATTAATATATTGCAAAAGTAGGGACGGCACTTGAGTGAGTCCAATTATTACGAGCACTTTATTAAAATTTCCAAAATATCTTCAGTGACATTCCTGCCCATCCCGCCTGCCTTCTGAACCTCCGTCGTGGAACTGATGTTATTAATGTGCTTTCAATATAACATAAACCAGAGGAGAGGAACTGAGCTTTCCTCCTGCCTGTGACATTTTGGAGTATAGATTTACAATCTTACATAAAATTCCGATCCAATTTTAATTCCAACTTTAATTGCTACATTCCCAGTTTCTTTTAATTTAATAACCTCGTCTCTAATATCCCTGGGATGTTTTTGCCGTTCAACTTGCACTTATACTGTTCAACTTCCACTTCCAGCGTAGATATTAGAATCAACTTCGGAGGCAATGTGTATTTTTCCTTCTCCCTAACTGTATATTTATAATTACGCTGAGAAATCTCCAACATCAACGGACAGACTCTGAACTTGCAATCAGGATCTTGACAAGAGCAACTGAAGCAAAAAGGAGAGTCAGGTATGCGTCACCACTTGCAACTGATACAATAAGATCTGTGTAGATGCATACAAAATATATGTATGTGACTGCGTATGATACAATTGTAACTATGGAACTCTGGGATCCCAACCTAACCATAGTTTCAAGTTTCGTATACTAGCTACTGCACTTGGAGCTAATTTCAATGATACTCTAGAATGTGAGTGGAATTGTAAGGACACGTAATTAATTTTATGAGCGCCTTGTCGTCCCGCCTATTTCAATCAAGATCATACTTATGTCAAGTTATTGCCGTATACTTGTTGATGATGTACTCCAGTTATCAACACAGTCTGCTCCACTCCTACTCCTACGGTAATAAAACCTTTCTCCACATCTCCAGCCATTAGTTGATCCCTGACACTCTGCCAACTGTCAAAGGAGGTATTTTCCAATGGAGGATCAACTTCCGCTCCCAAAATGAATGTGACTTGACAATCTCGGAAGGAGAAAGAGGCGTGATTGAAAAAAAAAATAGAACAAGATCCATCTCGGAATGAAATTGATAAAGAAAATTGATAATTCTCCCTCCACACATAAATACATCAGCGGGACAGAAATGGATTTTTTCCCCACACACTCAACATTTCCATTGAATCCTTGTCCTCCGGAAATTTACACACATCCAAAACTTTGAAATTGTTCACAATTTACTACCACCTTCCCCATTACAAAATACTTTCATTCCACTTACTATTGATAAATTATCACTCTTTCCCACAATAACAAGTTTATGCCACCAGAGACGAGGAATCACTCTTAGCATGTAAAAAAAGCTCCTATTCCATACACAAGCCCTTCACTAGGAGCATTCCCAGTAAAACTATCTATCCCCCACTCTTTTATCATTAGGAAAAACACACATTCACAGAACATAACTATTCAATGCACACATACACATACACACACACTCACACACACACACATACACGCGAGATACTTTTCAACAGGCAGGGTCTTGTAATGTCAGGTTAAATAAAAACCTTAGCAAAAAAAATCCATAGTTGTGTATACACAAGGCTCGAGGCCAGGTGGAAATGAGGAAAAACTATCTCGTTCTTTAGCACTTAATGGAAAAGTACATACGGACGCATTTTGGAACACTCTCAAAGTCCAATTAATGCAAGTGTGAATGACTGTGTCAAGTTTTAAATTTGGAAAACTCTGGCACAAGGTTATATGCAATACCTACATGTCAGCATGGCGCTTTAAATATGCATTCACAGCTCTGTACGTACACAGAGACGCAATTAGATGGAAATCTTCCTCCAGACCTATAGTTCACAATGTATATTCCTCAAGAGACTTTGAAAGAGAGAGAGAGAGAGAGAGAGAGAGAGAGGGAGTAAATGGCGGAAATGCAGACAAGGAAAGGGTTACAAGACGTACGCCACTCTCCCTGCCTACCCAGTCACCTCTCGTATATCAGCCGCTCCTGTCTGACTCCAAACCATAGTTTAAAATCTCATTTACATTTGATCTCCACTTACGAAATATACACACGGAGTAATATTAAAAACATAAAACCATATTGAAAACAATTTATGGGGAAAAAAACTTGGGTTTCCCTTTCCTCCAAAATAAAATTACATCTGCTCCCCTTCCTCACAATCAGTTAATAATAGATTCCAAGAGACCATTCCTAATCTACAAGATAAGTGCGTGGCTTGTACATTTTTGGGAACGCAATTTTGAAAGAAATCAGGGAAAAAATGTATGCATTATAATTAATTTTAATTCATTCTGACTTCTCCTCCAGTACACCCAACAACGTCTCACTACTACTAAAATCAATAGAATCAGGAGCTCTGTTTTAAGCCTCGTGTTCATTATGAGAGCTAACACGAATTTGAAGGAGCTGCACGGGACAGGTATAATGGGAACCGTTCCATATTAAAATAGTATGGGATCACGACTCATGAATATTTTATACTCGAAGGTATATCTACATAGTTGAGACCTACCCCTGCCGTTGCTCATTTCCCATTGCAATAATTATTACTGTTGTGGACAGAGAGACAGAGACAGAGAGGAAGGAAGTGAAAAAGATGCATGAATATTTTGCATGTCAGAGAAGGAAACAACCTGTTCTCCGACAGGCTCTTATGTACGTACATATCTATAGATATGCTCAAGCACGTAGATATCTGAAGTATGCCTCGTACTTGAATACCCCTACAAGTTTTTGTAGGAAATGCTCAAAATCTGTACAAAAACACAAATGGAATGCCTTCTGAGAGTTTATTGTTTATTACATTCCAAGTTGAAAAAATTTAGCTTGACGTCTATCTAAATTACATACGAACATATAATATACATAGCCCTGGTTCTGTATGGGATTTTATAGTGAGAAATTGTCCGGAATTTCTTCTCTGACCATTACATGCTTGATGACTTCTAGACATTGGAGTAGTAGTCTTTAGTCCGTAACATTTGACTTAAACAAAAAAAAGTCCTTGCACACAGAATCTCCATGAATTCCTGGAAAGCCAAACTCTTGAAAACAAAAAGGGCAAAAGGGCACTGTGAAAAATGTTCCATAAAAAAAAATCCTTCCACGAGTTTCTGCCCGAGATGGGAAAAAGTCCGGGGGAATGGGAATGAACAATTTTATTTAACTCATTTGTTGTACCCTTTCAAGATTAATTGGTCACGCCAAGAAGGACCCTTAATTAGCATCGTTACATCCCGCCGACTCATTTATAACTCCTGTATCCATCCCCTATGCACACAACCGTCCATACACAGGTCCCTATCACATACATACGTACATATATATGCTCATCTCATCGCCGCAGTTCCAGGGATGAGGATTTTTTTTTTTTAAATGCAAGCATTTAAAATTACATGCAGAACCTCCGAGGTTTTAGGAGAACAAAACTGCATTTTTCCCTGCAGAACCAGCCCGACTGTAAGACTGGCACTTTTAATTAGGACCATCAATCATCACATCTAATTAGTGTCTCCTCCTCAGATCATTTATTTCGTATATCTTGATGCAGTTTTAAAAAACTGCTCTGCATTCATGCTAGCCCAATGTTCCTCAAGAAAAAAGGAGACCTTGCAAATAACATGTAATTATACTTGAAATTATTTACATAGAATTTTTAAACTGACAAAGTTTGTCTCCAACTACTCTGTAACAAGTTTTTTAAGACTACATTGCCTCGAGCCTTGTCAACTTGAACGGCTAACAGCCGTACTATTTTAAAATTGAGTTTCGTCTTTACTTAACAAAGTTGACCTGGTTTCTATATAAAGACTGGGACGCTAGTATACTACGGATCCTCTGAGATACATATGTACATATGTACATTGAAAGAGAAATCCCTGAGTGGAAGTAATACTACAGTCAGGGAGGAAGATTCATCCCGTTCCGACTTTTTAACATAAACAGTGGCACACTCTGGATGGCTCATGGATCTTTAGAATATAAAATTGAAATTCATCGTAAATCTGCACTGTGTGCTCATTTAAGGAAATTGCATTTTCTTCCTCAGCAAGTACATCCGTCCAATAAAGTGCGACTTTTGCACATAGTTACACCATTTCCTTGTAGCTCGGGAAACTTCCAAAAGTATATTTACTTTTAAAGGGTTTCATGCCCTGCAAATAGATACAAGAGCTTAACAAAGGGCTGTTGGGTATCTATCTATGTATGTGCATGCACTCCGTCCCAGTCTGTGTCTTCCTCCATTTTAAATGAGCTCAGAATTTCCATTTTCCCAAATTAACTGGGACCGTAAAAACGTCGACTATTTTCCAAACTGCAATTTCCCTCACAAACTGTATTATTCTGAGTAGCAGAAATATTTTTCCGAGAATTTACAGTCAGAACTCAATCCCTCTTATGAGAAGTTATTTCACGAGGATGACACTATGATTGAGCTGCACTATGATTATCTTAGTGGGATTTTTAATTGTATGTAACTATTTTCCTATTTTTCCTCCAGGAAATCTCCTTGGTAATTTTTGATTCCCTGGGAATTCAAGAAATTTATATATATGTACATACGTAAATTACAGTAAAATGTACAGGAGAAAAGTATGAGCTTGTATTGCTGGTACTCTTTTTGACAGAGAAGGCTTATATTGCGTATCTACTACAATGAAGCCACATCATTAGATTTGGTCAAAGCCAGAACACTATATCTATGTATTCAAATTAAACTATGAAATTCTTCAGGATAAAGTTAACATGACTGCGAAGTTACTTGAGGAATTTGGATTGGGAAGAGGAACGTCTCCCATCGATCCTTCCCTTGAGTTGCAGATTGCCGAAACTTACATGAATACCATTATCCCATGAAAAAAGATAGAGGATTTTGGATACAACTTAAAACCTCACTTCCTCCCAAAAGCCGCCTCAGCTCAAAGGAAATGAAAGAGGAATAAAACCTCAATTACTTAAGTGGAAGTGCATAGGGCTATATTGTATAGATAGAGGCGGCGGAGGTGAAGGGGAAAGACAAACCAAGATGAGAATGAACCTCAGCAGCCCTCCTCATGCACTGGAAATGTGTAATTCACAATAATAATTACAAGGGAAGAAAGATACCACAAGCCGACATCTTTTCAATCTTCCAGAGCCTCCTCCAAAGAATCTAGTTCTGGTCTTTTAATAACCCCCCCCCTCTCTCCTTCTCCTCCTCAACAAAAAGTCCTGCATACTTCCTCCCAACCTATGTATACAAGAGCCTAGGAACCCCCTCCAAAAGAGAATTTGACAAAGAAGGCCCCAGTTTAAAAAGACAATATGTTACTAATTTCAATTGTGTTCTCGCTCCAAGTTCAAAGCACTTCATTTCACGGGAAATACCTGAATCCATGCATGAGATCAAAGACTAACGGAGAAGGATTCTTCCACACCCTTTCCAAACATATATATTATGTTGCACTTCAAATGAATACTTCCCTACACATACCTCGATCCTGTTAAATGAAGTTTTGCATTACACTCCACTAGGTGAAGGCGTTTTAAGCCGGATGAGTGTACTCACATATCTGTAGATACATATGTACATAATTATGTACATCCGTAATTCAATGCAGAAGACGGAAGATTTCTCCGGAGCTAAGGTATGTACGGGGATGGTTCCCGAAATTCATGAAATTCCAGACGGGAGGGAAACAGGACGGATTAAAGCCTTATGCATAGTTCCCATGTATGTATAGATACTTGAAGGGGGTCCAAGGATGTGTGGGACGAGCTTCGAGATTAACTCCACAATTGCATAGTTAATGGGAAAAGAAGAGAGAAAAATTGTGATTTTAAAGGATGACTCCGTCACCTCAAATTTCTCTCTGGAGAGCCCAAAGTTATCCTCAAGTAGGTTCCAGTAATAGAGGAGAAGAGGAGACGTGTCTCACAAAAGTTATGTTCCTAGCACCTCAATTTCCATTCCGGAGCCTCCTGCCTTCCCTCCTGCCTTGCCACATCTTATTTCAAATTCCCTCCCTCTTTTTATTCCACCATTTGACTTCTAAAGAGAGCTATAACAACATCCCTATCTTTACCTCCGTCTCTCTCACTCTCATAGCTCTCTCTCTCTCTCTCTCTCTCTCTTACCCGACCCTCCTGAATCTTGAGTCAATTTACTTAAGTAAAATGTTTTGTTACGCTCTCCTACAGTATCTAAACTCCAGTCCTCCATTATTTACCATTGGAAGTCCTATACTGTACATGAGTGAGTGAAAACATTTGGATATATATATAAGCTTCGGAGTATATAATCCCATGTGTAAGACAAGCTTGGGGGTTTATTTCTTCAAAAGTCACTGAGAATTCAATGTCATATTGCAAATGCATACGTTTATAAGAATATCCATGAAGCACAGTGCACTACATACCGGGAAACACTTTACAGAAGAGCCAACCTTGTATTTTGTTTTGAAAACGTGGCAATGGATTTAGCGTTTAAGAACTCAAGCGAAACTAACGGTGGGACAGGGCTCTTCACTCGGAAGGAGCAATAAGAGACATATCTAAGGGAGGGAAAAAAAACTTTTTCTCAACAAACCGAGAAACAAGTTTTCAAACAAGTGAAAAATCTTGAGAATTATGACTCAAGGAGAAATATGTATTTTCCAGTATCCCTCTTCTGTCAAATTACTTCTACATTTCTCTACAATGCAACACAAAAAAAAAACAACAAAATATTAACTGCATTTCATTGCATTCTGAAAAATCCTGAAGCTATGGAGTCATAATTTAACATGGGGATACTACTTGACGATTCCCGATTTCACATCATGCACTAGTTGTTCTCAAAGTGCTGAAAACCTCAAATCTCCGGATACGTAAAAGTTTATGAACCACAAAATTTTAACTTTCCTAAATCATTGTTTTCTCCTAGTTTCCTCTTCCCTCTCTACTATTCCCAGCTTCCAATGTACACACTCTCAGACACAAATACACTCACACACACACACACACACACACATGGATTCAGTACTCTCATAAACAAACCACTCGATTATATTTCCCTTCCTGCATTCCCACTGCCAAGCTAACCAACTACCATGACAACAACATCCTTCTCAAAGGGGTAAATCATTTCAGGAAAATATCATCCACTGCACAAATACTGTAGAGACGGGGAGACGACCTATAGGGCATGGAATGAACATAAGCTCGTGGGTGAGAATCATATCTCTCCCCATACAAACTCAAAAATCAATCCATATTTCGGGATCCTTGGGTGAATGGTTTCAAAAACACCAGTCACTTCTCTCTCTCTCTCTCTCTCTCTCTCGTCTGAGTGACTTTCCAAGAGCTTTTCCTTTTGAGAGTTCCTCACGCTAAAGTCCATACTGGAAACAGTAACAGATATCAAAACTCTTCCCCGAGAAATGTCTTCCATGCTGGAGGAATGTAATATTCGTTTTTTTTGGGTGGGGTGGGGTGGGGAAGCGGGGGGGGGGAAGAAATTAAAAGGAAAAAAATGTGATGGAATGAGCATGAAATGAAACAAGGAAATTTTTAAAAATGAATGGAAAGGAAAGACTCTTGAATGTTTGTATGTAAATGCACCCACTTTAGAGTAGAAATGAAGTAGAACACATTTTAGTGTTTAAAAATCAATGTACTGTCAGTGACAAATGTTATATAAGGACTGTAGAAAGTCAGAGATAAAGCATTCAGGGGAGACTAGGGTCTTGTAGTACAGCACTCCTTACAAGTTAAGTATCTTCTGTCCCTATATCTACTAGAATGTGCATACATACATACAATTCTACATGACACAGGGAAGATGCGGAAGACTCAAACAAAACCCACAAACCAGAAACTATTCATGTTGCATAGTTAGAGGAACAGAGCGGAGTGGAAGGAGAGAAAGAAGATTCTCTCCTACAAATGCCATGCTCCTACATTCACATCAAAGAAACTATAGCGTCAGAGGGACAAGAAAAGGCCAGCTTTCGTAGTCTTTAACTTAAACGCCAGGCACTTACACTCCAGGTTATAGCCCAGGTATGCATTATCCTATATGTATGTATGTATGTATGTACAGGAACAGCAAGTAAAAAAACTTTGGTCCCAGTGCCAACTGAGCCACGAAGAAGAAAGAGAAGAAGTAAAAATCAGTCAAGTCCGACCAACGAGAGAGAGGGCGAGAAGGGAGAGCGAGCGAGAGAGTGAGAGAGAGAGAGAGAGAGAAAAAAAAAAAAGGAGAGAGAAGTGAAGTCATTAGTGGGTGGAAAAAATCGTCCTTTCACCTGTCTTGGCATCCCATTTGGCTCTATATTACTCATAGTAAATCACCATGGAAAAGTATTGGTCCGTTTAACATCATACGTTTTTAAGGAGACAGGAGCAAGAAGAACCAACCTCAAAACCTGTTATCCTCTTCTCCTCCAGACCCTTACCATCATTACAACTTCAAATCCGAGCGCCGAGGAACTCAGACAACCCACCAACTATCAAACCGAGACAATGGCTAGGGTTACACAGGGACAATCCCAGCTCCCCCGACCATAAGTAGCAAAAATAAAACACGCTCTCGTTTCCGTAAAGTGTTGTAAACTCTCCTAAGTGTTCCAGAACAAGCAACTATAAATTCGACCAAGTTCTCAACTGCAAGGAAGCACGACATATACTCTCATAGTACTAGGGAAGGAAAGAGAGAGAGAGAGAGAGAAAAAAAATTACTAACTACGAAATTCCATGAAAGTCGACAAGGCTGCTTGAGACAAACAAATTCTTGTTCTTCCTCCTTTCAGAGAGGACTTTCATTGTGTTTTTCATTCCCACAACTAATCCCTTGTTATAAAGCCCCATCCCCGAAAAAAAAAATAGAAGCCTTGTACAAGGGAGCGGTCCAAGTCAAAGAAACATCCAAAATGTTCATTTGCATTCTGAGAAATAGTCAAAATGTTCATTTACTTTGCGGGGAATAAAATCCTGACAAGAAAAATCATTAAAGGATTAATGCCCACCTTCCAGTCAGTTCCCATGAAATCCTTCCCATGAATCTCCAGCCCTCCCACTAATACTCTCCTATGTACGGCACACTCCCGATTAGCATAAGTATATCTATCCCTAGTAGGAATTACCCGACTCATCATTCTGCCCATATGTACCTACTAGGCAAGCCCAATGGCAGAGGCTAACTAGCACCTTTCCCTTCCCATTGCAAATATATATCTATAGTCGGGGCTAATGTGACCCTCTCGCTAATACAAATAGCCCAGTTTTTAAAATTAGATTTTTTCTCTCCACCGGAATCTGCACAAGCCTCCTGCTCCATATGTACTTAACATTTGGGAAGAAAAATAAGAATTATTATTACTTGGGAAAAGAAGGTCGAAGGGATGAGGAAAGAGAACAAGTAGAAGGCGCCTTCTGGAAAAAAAAGAGAGGGAAAGACCGCCACAAATTTATTGAATCCATTTTTCACTCCAGCAACTTATGAGTGTCTGTTATTTGTCTAAGGATGTTAGCAAGAGAGAGAAGAGAGAGAGAGAGAGAGAGAAAAAGAGTGAGAGAGAGAGAGAGAGAGCAACCTAGAAAATTTTCATATAATGCTACTCTTTTGCATAAGTAGCTCCTACATGTATCTACATGTATTCTCACCATGGCTAGAGAGATACATGGCTTTAATTTTCATTTCACTATAAACGAGTACATACATAATTTTATGTATCTATGTATGCACATGCTAGAGTTGAGAGAGTGTCTGGACTCGGAATTTGGTCGGGCTATATTGTCATATGTCAAAGCCTGGGATAGTCCGCTTTTTTGCATTATCGTCGCCCTGAGTACCAGGGTCTAGTACAGGCGTAACTCCCATATATAATTATGGAGACGCAAGGGCTTATTTGAAAAAGTAATAGAAATGAGCTAGACATGGCTGCTTACAAGAAGTTAACCCTATCCTTAGCACACTATGAAAAACATATGTTTTCCCTATAGTTCCGGTCCCTTTTTCCCAAAGATGATCAAGAAGCTAAAAAAGAGAGAAAACTTGGGCATTCTCAGTCGGGGGAGTACGTATGTACCTCTAGGTACTCTATACATTTAAGCTTGAAGTGCACCTATGGAAACCTATGTATGTATGTGTAGCTGGGGATATATGACCTGTATGTATGTGTAAAATAAATAAATGGATGACTGGTGCCGTCCGTGCAAACTTCTAGATTTGGCCATTTATGTATGATTTAGGCACCACTTTACGTTTTTTCTCAAGCCTTACCCACAGCTTCCGAGAATGTATGTAAGTATGTGTGTGTGTGTAATACACACTTTAAAACTCGTGTGCTCGTGTGCTACCCCCTGCTTCAGACGTGAGGAGCTATGTACATATGGGAATGGCTTCACCCGTCTTAGAGACCCTGACTCACTTGAGCTTCATTTAGCTGTTTTTATAACCAGAGGAGTAACAATAAAGTTAAAATAAAATATTAGAATGTCAAAGCTCACTTAAGTATTTCAACGATATTTTTCTCTGGAAAAAGTAAAACCCTGGCACCACCGAGAGCTCCCTCACATAAACAGAACATATGGGCACGGACGGGAATGAGCACATGGAGGAGCTTTGGAGGAACCCAAAAAGTCAAAGACTTCCAGTGCCACATGTACGACTTACAAGGGCCGTACAAGTGGCGTTGCCTGAGACAAGTATTTTAATGGACACTTCCAGCCCGTAAAATATTAAATGGGCCACCAAAATAAGCAATGAGCTGCGTAATCAAATTTATTTACTACTCCCCCCATTTTTACGTGGCAACTTCCATTGGCATCTACGGCCACATTAGTACTCATAACAACACTCATATCTTTCCTTGTAAACAGCCATTTAATCCCAGGGTTTACATTTCCAAGTGGTTTACATTCTTCCTTCCTTCCTCCGCCCTCCGAAAACCTACATAGTACATATAGCTTTTGTTCCGGATGTTACAGAACCGCCCAAAAATTACAACTTCAAGACAAGTCATTACATTGGCCCCTGGAAAAAAAATACTGGCGAAAATTGTTCCCAAGCAAATTACTTGTTTTCACTAGAAAGTCATTCTCACTCTTAGAAATCATTTCACCCGTGCAAATTGTTTTTCCCCTGTCAAAACTAAAGCTTCAAGTACTCCAGAAACTTGAACTACTGTGTAACATATCTCTGGAAAAAATCTCACATTTGGTTACCATTAATTTTTACGCAGGGAATAAAACCCAATGTGCGAAAATCTGTTGGCAGGCTAAATTAATTACAAAAAGGAACAAATGCGGGGACCCGGGAAGCCTTTGATGCCTGCAATTTTCGGGTAAAAACTTCACTTTTGACATTCGCAATTGTACACAGGGTTTGAAATTACGCCTACATGTATAATTACTACATACATACGTATGTACATACATATAATAATACAAGGCCTGCATAAATGTGCATGTGTCAGAATTCCGGACGGAATTATTGTCCAGAGTAAAGAATTCTGAATGTGGGGCTTATCATGCACATAATGTAATAATTACTTTCAGATATGAATATTCTTAACTGCCATAAATCATTTTGATGCATGTTTACTTGCATGTTCGTATATCGTATAGGGATGTGTAAGGGGTTATGGGACGGTGTGTGGAGGAGTTGAAATTTTAATTTTGCTCCCCCCTCCCTCTCTTTTTAAGGTTAACATTAAAATGTAAAGTTGAGTGAAACCTCTTGAGAAATGCAGGGCAATTCCCATAAGAAATCACAGGGCAGGACATATGTAAGAGCGCATTTGGTGTCACCACTGGTACACATGGTGGGATGCCTTATACAGAACGACGAGAAGAGAGAGAGAGAGAGAGAGAGAGAGAGAGAGAGAGAGAGAGAGAGCGGAAGAGCTCAAGAGAGCCTCTCGCTCTCTCGTGCAAGAGAGACTTTCTAACACGGGTAATTGCTTCCTTTTGACAGCAAGATTGGAAGGTATAAATCACGGCGTGAAATATTCAAATTGTGAAAACAACCTGGACTTATTTTATTACTCTACTTCACTCGTCTAGGTACCTTCTCTCACTCTTTCCTCATACTCCTACACCACACTCCTGGTCCTATCCTACTACGACAGTAGTACTACTAGCCCTGTACCCATTACTATGGACATACATATGCACGTCCATATGTAAGACTGCACGCAAGAGTCCTCCTCCTCCCTGGTGCTTGTTCCCTATCTCCTCCGCTAATCTGGAGACAACTGAATCCGAAGCCAATTTTCCATAAAACGCTATCTGAAATTGTACACTGCCGTCATCCCAAGCCTGCTTCTCCATACTGTTATGCCATCAAGTTACGTCGCACCTCTTTAGCCTACATCCTCATCTCCTCTCCTGTATGGTGAGAAAACTTTGCCAAAGTTAAAACTTGTCTCGTCTTTGAAAACTTACTCTGTATGCATGAGCTATAGGGAGAATAAGGGAGGAGTGGGTGATACGCATCTCGTATTTACTACAACTTTCCTATTCCTACACACTTACTACAATAAAGCCAGGAGATGAGGGAACTATGTATCTCTGTACTGTGTACTCCTCGCCTGTCGCAGTAGTAGAGGTAGGCACTGTACACTCCCTAAATATACTCAAGTACCTCAAAATAGAGTACACTCATGTGTCCCTAGGCCTTGTGCGTACATAAAATGCGTGTAGACATAGATACCAAAGTGCATATTAGCAACATCATGCATATAAATTACATCTATAGATTTCTCCTCCAGCCTCCTAACTAGTACAATACTGTAGTACAGGGATCCCCAAATACAGTCTCAGTTGTTGCTATTTCTCCGTCCTGTCCCAACACTTGAGTCTTACATGTTTGCATATGTAATCTCCTTATCGAGGCAAGTTTAAAAAAAAGTTTGTATAACAACTTTACCTACAGTTGAAGAGACAGTTTTACTGGCAATAGGAACGTAGTGGAAGGAAGAGAGAGAGAGAGAGAGAGAGAGAGAGAGAGAGAGAGAGAGAGGAAAAAAAACCAGAGGAGAGGAAAAAGGTTGAACGTAAATGTAAAGTCAAAGATGAACAGGAAATATTAGACATTGACTTCTTTCACTGTTCGCATTCTCCGCATCTTTTCCCTTCTCCAGCTGCTCTATTTTTAGAAATTTAAAGTGTATTTTTAAAGCTCTTCCTAATCGTCTATTCGATCTCATAAATTTCCCCTGCCTTCCTTCCTTCCTTCCACTGTTTTTTGATTCCACCCAAACAAAGTCGTCTCCTCTTGTCTCTGTATCAACTGCAAGGTGAACTACTCTATTTACTACAAAACCTCACCATTCAGCTCACACACTCTGTCTACTCTCTAATTCACCAGAATGAGGCAGGGATAAAGACCCTCCTTGTCAACAAGTCGGATATCCATGCAGATAGGGCCGGCTATTATAGGCCCCATTCACTTTAATTTTACGAATTTAATTATCACTTAGTGATCTAATTTGATGCAAAACTGTCAGCGAGGTCTCTTTGAAGGAATTATGAGATGCCAGGGGCATCCCCCAGCCGGGAATTATTTTTAAATTCAGTTACTCTCTTGCAAAATAAGTTCTTCCATTCCGACTCCTTGCGAAAACAACTTTGGGGCAGAAGGAAAATACACTCAGTTCATAAATAAGGGATGGGAGCGAGCAGGCCCTGTACGGAGATGGGAAGAGCCATAAAGAATCAAAGGTATTCTGATGATGATCATGTTGAATGTTTATCCACCACTAGTCGCCGTAAATATTTTCACGATTCCCAAAGCATATCCAGTCTTTTGGCAGATCGTAACAGTAAAAAATTGTATAGAGGATTATGGTTTGAGGAGAGAGAGAGAGCGAGAGAGAGAGAGAGAGACAGAGACAGAGAAAAAAAAAGAGAAAGAGTCTAAAGATAAAAAACAGGGGAAAAAATCATGAATGTTTTCATGTGATTCGCATCTCTTTCCATATGAGCTTCCAATGTTTGTACAAGTCTGGACGTTTTGTGGTGGCATGTGTGCGTCTCTGTGCATGTGTGGTGAATGAGAATGTTGTATTATTTTTTTACCCATCCCTCCGTTGAGAGAGAGAGGTAGAGAGAGAGAGAGAGAGAGAGAGAGAGGGCCACTGTATAATCCCGCATAAACATTGCGGATAGAGTCTAAATAGAATACACATTCGCAATCATCATTCATCCCTGAACTCATTGCGGTTTTATTGCACATTATTAGCTAATGCCAGAACCCGCCAAATGGTTCCAAAAGACGTGGAAAAGAGATACAAGGAAAGGAGGAGAGGAGGGAGAAGATGAGGAGAGAGAGAGAGAGAGAACTTCCCAAAAATGTAATACATGTCTGGAGTCCCGTCAGTATATGAAGGCTTCACCATTAATCAATAGGTTTTTCTCATACAGCCCTACACACCCCGACAACCAAGACAGAGATAGAGGAGAGAGAGCTGAGTTAAGCTGACGAGACGACAACCATAAAAAAAAGGAGCTTTGCAAAAATTTCATGGCTCTGTGAGAATTCCAAGAGAGAGAGAGAGAGAGAGAGAGAGAGAGAGAGAGAGAGAGAGGAGCATTCCGCAAATAGAATGGCATGTAATTGAATGCACACACACCGAACTCCCAGTAATAATAGCTAAATAATATTCCTGCCAGTTCCCCTAACCTCACAAGTAATTAAATGTAAACATAACATTTCACATCACACATGCGAGGACGCCCTAGCACAACATATGCATAGACTTTTCCCTTTTCCCTAGGAGTGGAAGTAATGGAAATAATATATATATGAATATTTTATGTATATTATTGCGCGTACATGTCTCTACCTATACATTTAGCATAAATATGGGAACATGAAGGGAGCAATCGTCCGGAGAAAGGTACACATGAAGTAGCTGAGCCAATTTTTTATGTTTAGCCATTTTTAACCTGGATGTTCCAATTGAGCGAGAGACATTTCAATTTAAAAGGGAAAGAGTCAGAGAAAATAGAGAGGGAAGAATACATGCAGAAATTGGAACAAAACTGCCTCATCCTATTTGGTGATGTTGGAAAAGGAAAGTCTTAAAAAATGTTTTTTTTTTCTCAATGGGCTCTTCTCTCTTTACAGAGATGAGGAGCGGGATGGTTTGAAAACTTAAAAGAGTATAAAGTTGAATAAGAAAACAGTGTTCCGGGCAGTTGTTGTGTTTCGTCTGGGTTGGGTGAGTCCTCCCTCCGTCTTCTTCACTCTTTTTTCATTTTCCATGGTTTCTGTGTTGCAGCTGGTGCGAGTGGAATTACCTCGAGCCATTTATCATTTCTAGCCTAGGAAAATCCCATTTTTACCTATGGGATGGATGAGTGCACGCTGGTACATATACATATACATACAATCCCTACTTTTACTTAAGGCTTGAGTCTCGTTCCTTGCTAAACGTCACGCAGGGTTGAGTCAGCCCTTCACAGACCTCAGCCCATATGCTCTCATGCGGGAGGGAAATGGTACTCGGGTAGTTTTCAAGTGCGACTCAAAGAACCCCGAAAATACGCTTCCCCGGACTACGCATAATATTGATAATATGCTACTCCCAACTCCCACAATATATTTACACATTTCAACTCCAACATTCATTTCAGTCACCACTTTCCCATCCATGTTTCTTTCACAACTACTTACCTCCGGACCAGGTCCTTACATGGAATTCTCCGTATTTAAGTAGGTTAAGCCCACATTTCTCCCTCCCTCGTCCATCAGTCAGTCAATCATGTTCCGGATGCCATAAAATTATCATTTTTCAATTTATGTCTACATCTTCATTTTCCTCACCCCAAAATTCAATTTGTACTTTTGTCAAGAAAATAACCGTCTGGAAAGCCTTCCCTCAAGTCCTTGACTTCATGTAGTAATTTCCCTTCGTATTTAAATTCCCTCCAAAAGGCTGCGTTCAACAACAGGAACGAAACCCTGACACTCGTGTCATGGAAAAACTTTCCGAAAACAAATTTCTCGAGGTTCTAATATCTACATTTAAGAGGGGCTACTTACTATCTTTTGAAATAAAGGAACCAAGTTGTGCATAAATTCCACCAAAGTGCACAACATCAATGGTGAGGAGAGAGTGGGAGAGTTGGTGGATTTTGGAAACTCTTTCCCCACAATTACCTCCAATAATGAGCCCATGTCTAATTTATTACACCCCTCTATAATAACCTACGGACTTGTGTAGGGAAGGATGATTTCCCAGAAAATTGAGAATGCTCTCTATTATCATTACCATTGCCACATGCGAGCCATCGGGGTTGTGCTCCTTCTAAGCCCAACGTTTGGGATATCATACATGCTCCAACACCCGCCTACTACTCCTCTTTCCCCATGGAAAACTTGAGCTGGTAAAAAAAAACGTATCAAATTATGGAAGGGCAGAAGCTATGTACCCCGAAACGTTTCCCTTATTAATGAAATTACATTCACTAAGTAATGTGTGGGTGTATAGTCGTTCCTGCTCTATAGGGAGAAAGTGGAAAGAAAGCTAGAATGTATTTTAATTAAAAGTATAAATTCAGAGGGAAAAATACAGAGAGAGAGAGAGAGAGAGAGAGAGAAACAGAGTCCATGGATTTACTTTTACATGTGAGTGTGGCTGTAAAGTCCGGAAACCACTGCAACAGCTATAAAGGCGCAAGTTGTTGAACAACCACCTGGTGTTGGTCACTAACAAGGGAACTCCAAGGAAAGTTTTTTTTTCCTTTTCAGGGAAACTTTCTCCAAGCACAGAGATAACTCCAGTCTATAGCTCACTCCTTCATCCCGGACTTCAATACAGGTCTATACACACCCGGACGGTTGGGAATCGATCAGGGAGTGCTGATTGCCAAAGAAGTGAAAGAGAAGAAAACTTGAGGAAGAGTTGACGGAGAGCGGAAATCTTGGGTGTCGGGAGGAGAAACGTGTTCTCACACACTCTATAGATATAGAATACGGTTTTGAGTCGGATGAGAACACTCCTATGGGTATGGATCACCTTGGATGGAGTAGTATTAGGATTGAAAATAGCCCGGGACCCACACCCTTAACAACATTCTTGGGTTTATAACCTCGAAAATTCCTTGGGTACTCCCCACAGGTACAGAGGCTATCTTTAAGCTCCATAGTATATAGAATCAGTATCTATAAATACCTGGGAGTCCGAGGAAAATACCCATTCTTTTTCATTCTTCCATGGCATTGGACAAACAGAGTGAGAGAGAGAGAGAGAGAGTGAGAGAGAGAGAGAGGGGAGATCAACGGACTGGTCCTACCCTCCAAGTTGCTTTCTCTTATTTAAAACCCGGTTTAGGTCCAGGCTCTCTGTCTTATGGTACGGTCTGGGATGGGATAGGGAAAGAATCTCTCTCTCTCTCTCTCTCTTTGGCCCTCCTACATATTACGCTGAGTGCATAAGTAGGGTGTGAGTTTGTATAGAGGTGCTTTCTCAACATTAGGGGACACTGGAGATGCAAACATTTGCTACTGTCACTATCACAATAACTTTGCTGGTAATGAAGAAGCAGATAGGCTAGCAAAAGCTGCCTACTCTGTGGACTCTGAGTCAAACAGGGAATACCCTCTCCTTCCTATTGCTACCTCAGTGATTAAACGTATTGTTCGCAACAAGTTGCGGACGTTGCACACTAAGCGTTGGCAAAACCTCAAAATCGGAGCTCACTCTCGGGCACTGATCTGTAAACCGCTGTATGGTAACGAATCTGTGGTCCGATTCTCTAGGGTACATATTAAATGGCTCACGGAGGTAATCTCTGGTCATGGTAGATTCCAAAAACATCTCTATAGAATAGGAATTGCATCCTGCCCTCTATGTCTACAGTGTGGACTGGAGGATGAGGATGCATTTCACTTCTTAGCAACTTGCCCAGCTTTTAGTATAATTAGAAATATTTATTTGAAAGCATGTCTTCTAGACTTAAGTCTTCTCAAGCAGGCGAAAGCAAGTGACCTGTTGTATTACTCTATTGCAACAGGTCGCTTTGCAAATCGCCCACAGTAAATTGTAAAGGGAAATCTGCAATGGGCCCATTGGTGGCCTGAGCAGTCTCATCTTATTAAGTCAATAAGAGCGAATCCCTAAAATACATACATACATACTGTCACTACGGAGGAACGCAATGGAGGAGACAGGTACGTTAATCATCATAGGCAGCTACATATAGCCCACGCACTTGTTACCCCACGGAGAAAGCATGGGGTGCCTAGCACATTTAGTGGGTCCGTTTGGTCTAAATGTGTTTTTAATCTCTTTCTCCACATCGGACGCCGGAGCTTGTGCCTTTTCAGCCTGCCTTTGCATACGCATAGGGAGAGACACGTGCACCCCTTCCCTTTGTAAACTTTCACTCGGGAAAGGAAAGGTTTGTCTGATATGTACACACCCTCTCCCATAATAAATGTGATAGTGATAGATACTAAATTTCAACATGTACTACGAGCACGGATCCAATGTGGACCCTCAAGCTTTCAGTATATATTTTAACTATCAATTTGTAAGTACCTACTCCTACCATCATATATCTTCCCTTTACACAAAAAAACATTGGGAAACCCATAGAGCTTTGAAAGGGATACTTAAAATGAGTCTTCCCCACACAGAACGGACTCAGGCAGATATGTATATCTATCTATATGTATATGTACATCCATGCAATTTAAACTCCATGCGAGTGCACTAGGAAGCCTCACAGACTCACCGTTAACGAAATCACTGCGTTGGAACAATGTTGTAGCTAAAATTATTGCAAAATTACAGTCCAGACGCAGCCTTTCATCCAGCGGATGGTCTCATTTTAAATAAATTATCCATCCCCTCAGCATTGTGTCCTTGGGATGTGCGTGCGAAGCGTTTATACTCACTAGTGGGTAAAAACCAAGATTTTACAACTATGGAGTAGATGTATATAATTATATATATATATATCTATACATATATGCATATCTAACTGTACAGCTCCTACTACTACTACTGTACTTCCACCGAGCCCAACCTCCGCATATGTTTACATACATAATTAAGTAAATGTCTGCTTGGAGAGTCTGTGGAAATTCAAAATGAGCCAAGATTCGCCAACTTGAAGTGATTTTGAGCTTGCGTTTATGACAGTGGATTGGCTCGTTCCATGCAGCAGTTAGTATTCCCTTCAATTCCTTCTCAAGTCCTAGGGAGCATTTCAAGCATGAAGAAGAAGAAGAAGGACCGGAGGAGAAGGAGAAGGAGGAGGAGGAGGAAGATCCTATTTACAGTAAGTATATCTCAAGTTTTTCCGGCACGTAAGAAGGTAAAGAACCGCTCAGTTATCATCTCCCTGGGTGTATGAGGACCAAAGTTAGCATTTATATTCTGACTGTTCCGAAGAGTTGATGTGAGGGATGAGAAGGCTATGAAAGTCAGCAGAAAACTGAGGAGACTCATTCAAGCGTATTGTACGTATTTATCTATGATAATGTTATGGCACATTTTGATTACCCATTTCCAGGAAGGCAGACCTCTCCGTAGACTCTCCTCCAACAAAACAAACCAGATGTGCGGAATGTTCATAAAAATTTACAAATGCTCCTGTACCATGTCCATGGCGACCAAAGCATTTCCAAAGGGGTTCTTCTCCTTTATATAAAATCCTTGGATGTGGAGATATAAAAGCATTTAAAAATATCCCCTACTCAAATACAGTGCATAGGGACTCCGCTAATGATAGTGTGGCTCAAAAATAGGTTGCACCGCTTGTAATTAATTATTATTTTCTGCTAACTTCCCGATTCCCAGGCCCTGGGATACAGTATTTTATATGAACCATGACGGGAGGTGTATGGAGGAGCCTTGTTGATAAAATCCCCATTGCGCTTGAACGCATGTGGCGACCCAACTCATTAGAAGACATTTGCTCAGAGATATTTATTTCTCATCCCGCTCATGGAAATCCCTCATCAAGGAACTTCCCAGCCTGAGTCAAGACAAGTTGAAAAATGTTTAGATTCTGAGAGATTGACACGACCCAGAAATCCTACTGCGGTGAGCATTGTGGTCCTGACATACTTGTTAGTTGTATCAAAAGCAGACGAACAATATCATCAAGTCGTTGAAACTGCACCACACCGTGAAGACTCTAGACTTTCCTAGTCACCATAATTCCTACCAACTTTCCCCGTTCCTATTGTTCCCCATGCATATGCACGTCCCAGGAACCCGAGTATGCTATAACTCTAAATGTAAGATCCAATTCTAAAAGACAGCCTTGTATGTATAGTGAGGGGCCATTTGACAGGAAAATACTCCGATGGAATAGTGAGTGACAAAAAGTTAGCTAAGATCAAGCAAGCCTCCTCCACATAAAGGTAATTACATCAAGTATATTATACAGCACAGGAAGAATACGGAACGAGAGAGAACACACACACACACACACACACACATTCTCAAGTTCTGGTTTTGTGGAAAGACATTTATCTTGCCATTACATGGTTTAAATCTTGAATAAAGGTCCCTGAACGTCATTTCACAAGGTTCGCGTTCCCATCCCGAGCAAGACGTGTGTGTACATACATACAGGCACAAAGTTATTTTCCCTCGCCTCTAGTGATTCCGCTTGTCTGATGATGTGGTTAAAGTGACAAAAGGAGAATGTCAGAGACGACACGCTTCTCTTACTCTCAATTGTTTTCACAGTCAGAGAAACACATTTTAACAAAATTAATCAACTGGTGTACGCATTCACTGAGGGGAGCACACACATCCCAGAGTACACTCTCCCTAATAAAATACACAGCTCTATTTTCATACACAACAACTCGCAATTATATGCATTGAGGCATTAACTCATCCATTCCCAGGCCTTGTCAAGGACGAAACAATTACATTTATTCCATTTATTCTCTGTACTTAGCAGAAGCCAACACAGTAAATACAGTCCTGGACCAATTGGAGTCAAGTGCCTTTGCAAAATATCTCATCACAAAATTAACACAGTCCCAAATTAAAACCCTGCATCAGGGCATATGCAACAGCTTGAAAATACATACAACTGTGACTTAAATCCGTCAGAAAATAATTCCTATAGATTACACTTCAAGGTTTAGTAAATCTTATATACACTGACCTATCTATATCTAATCTCTAAGAGTGAGTTATATTTGTGGGACATAAGTAGATATGTATATATATTATGTGACAGAAAAAAACGTTTTAGATTAATTTGCTTAAGAACATTTGAGATTTATAAAAAAAAAAGGAAAGAAACATCCGTTGGCATTGCCAGGCGGACAATTGGCAGAGGAGACTACTGTGTATTGAATGGGAAGAATAGAAAGGGCTGGTGGTAGTGCGTGAGAAGGAGAAGAAGGTCCGATGGAGATGGTCATAGGAAGAGAGAGAGAGAGAGAGAGAGAGAGAGGGGGGAAAAGAGAAGACAGAGTGTACATATCCACTCACTACTACTCCTCCTAAGAATTTGAGAGCAGCTGAAAATGTTTGAAAGGGAGCCATCGTTATTCATTACGGGGTGAAGAAGCTAAGTCTAATTTATTGGATTTCTCATGGCACAGATTTTCTTCAAGTATGGAATCACGGAACAACTTTTCCTTGTACAAGTTTTACACACATAAATAATCATTAGACCAGGGTGAGGACGACAAGATGTATGTATTTCTTATGCAGACCCTCCGACACAGAATATGGGCTAAGACTTAAACTTGTAAGAACAAGAGGTCCTCTCTCTCTCTCTCTCTCTCTCCTCTCCAAGAGTACAGGCACCCACAAGACGGCTACCAAAGCAGGAGGCATTTGGGAAAGAACCAGGAGTGGGAGGAGGAGGAGGACAGAGGATCCAGAAACCAGAACCCAAATCACCAGAACCAGAGGATCGTGTACAGTGTACAAGTCACAGCGAGGCTGGCATACTAAAACCTATGAAAGGGAAGCCAGCACCTTTAGTTACTACTATTGTAGTATTCCCATGCTAGGGGGATACAGTTGGAACGTAAAATCAAGGGAATTTCCTCTTGACTCCCAGGAGGAAAGCTTTTCTTTCTGCATGAATTGTGAATGATGGAGATGGGAGAGGCATGGTTGAGTGCTCTGCTTTTCCTTCGAAATAATTCTCAACTCAATGCTATACCTACTCCTGTAGTACTGGAGCCCTAGTAGTAGCATTCGTTGTAGCATTGTAGGAGTGTGCCTGTACTGTATCTACTCTTGTTGTTCCGACTTGTTTTGTACTCCACACAGTTACTTTTCCTAACTCGAGCTAGTTACTCTAATAAAGCAGTCCCGCTCCTCATCTTTTCTCCTCTCACACATAATTCCCACACGACTCACCACATGTGGGGTACTTAGCCTCATTGACATCCACAGCAACTTGATAAACTTCTTACACCACAAGAAGTATCCCCACCACAAGAATTCCATTGTCTGTCGAACTTTCTCCTGATCAAGTACTTCCTCGATAGTTTTCTCCGTCTGGTTCTATGCATTTGATTTTTTTTTTCAGTATCTACGTACATACATACATACACATTCATACTAGTAGCTCCTTGTAATATACCCGAGAGAGTTTGCATAAAACATTCTACAAGGAAACTTATTCTATAAATTCGGAGTATAGACATTTTTGATGTCGGAATTTCCAGCCTTTGCCTAAATCCCAAAAAGAAGTATCTATCAATAGGAATGCTGAGAGGGCAGAAGTCAGTCAAGGAACGTGGAGCAGAGTGTGAGGGGGGCGGGAACGGCTGAATGAGTATGAGGGATGAGGAAGAAAGCGGCGTTGAAAAGCTCAAGCGGAATTAATATGACTGGAGATTAATTTACGCATAATGGTTAATGTTCAAGTCTCCGTTTCCTCCTTATAAATTCCATGGATTTCCGACACACTGTATGACTCCCGGTTCAACGAGCTCGTGGAAAGTTGACACAGTGGGGAAGACAATGCCGGAGAATATTATCATCCTCAAATAACATGTCGTCGTCAAAAGCAAGGGAAACGTCAGAATTACCAGAGCCTATCGTGTCCCCCACAAAATATCCACTCATTTGAATTAAACGTGAAAATATGGCCTCAGCCCAGAAGTTACATCCCTCCTGACAATGTAACAAAAATACGTACGTGCGTATGTCTATGGATACACCCAAGAGCTACTTAATAATTAATACCCCGGCCCAACTCTACATCAACAACCGTTCCCACAATTGACACAGCTCTTGAGATTGTAATGAATTTAAATTTAACTTTTAAAATCTCCTTTGAAAATTCTACAGGCTCAAGATATCCCAGGGATATTTAAATCCAGGCGTTTTCGGTCAAAGGGCACAGTCAAATGGAACCGGAAGATCTCCTCACCTACATCTCCTTACACTTACAGAGACCAGGGAGGGAAAGGTAAAATATTCACAAATAAATATCAAACGAGCCGAGCCCAAAACTTCCATCCCATCCTTCGGAAGGGGAAGTCACAGGGAAATCCTATATTTTGAAAGGTTTGGATGCAACAGAAAAAGTTGACATTTGTAAAGGACAAGGTTTGACATGAAATACTATACAAGTCTGGTTTTTTCCCCTCTCAAGTGACTCGCATGCCAATTCCAATTGCTTTCTCTTGTGTGTTGGTTTTGGCACAAATTTCCCAGCCCGCTTTCCCCCCAACTCTGTATATATAGGGCTCGTACACAAGCTATTACTTAGGGCATTCAAGAGATGTCCGAGGAGACAAACTATGGAATGCACATGGTTTACTACTATGTATTATTATCATTATGAACGATTACTTCTTATTTATGTTCCCCAGTCAGTGTAACTACTGGTTAGATGTGCCGACATGAGAGCTAATCACTATTTATGTGCCAGGCCCTGACGCTATTCATGCTCCACAAGATATCACTTTTGTAATAAGAGTCATTATTTATGTGTTAAAGGAGCTTTCAAAACTAAGAGATATGCTGAACTAAAGGAATAAAAGCCCGTATCGTCTTTATGTATCAGACACACACACTCACACACACAAGTGTTACAGGAAGAATACTATTGGAGCAAGCAAGTGTCTGTATGTATTTACATGTAATCCCAGGATGCACTGCAGTTTTTTTTTCTAACTTCTCACACTCTTGACTCCATCCATCTTTTCGCAAGTTTTTTCACATTAGCGTAATGATGAATGCTTCCCATACAGAGGAGTCCCTTTCAACTTCTTATTTCATTACATATCTCAAAACCTAATGCAGTGATAGTATCATGTACTAAAAAAAACAGTTTTTAATCTAGAAATTAATTCCCTTGCATTCCTCTGCCCTGGATCTCATCTCCAGTTCGTTATATCCACATGGTAGTTCCACACACACACACACACACACATGGAAGGTACGTACTCCAGAAGCTAATATCATTCCCATTTATGCAAACACTTTATGAGAGCACCACGAAGAGCTGAGGTTGGGGGGGGGCAGGATGTGGGGTGAGGGCAGAGGAGTGAGAAGTTAAGGATATTTTATTAACACGCAAAAATATATAAAAATGAAACCAGGATTGAAAAGAAAAAAACTGATGAAAATGAACGTCATCATGCACCAGAAGATAGCCGGATGAGTGATACATAGAAGCCTGGCTAATAACTTTGATAGTTTTTTTCAGCTCAAGTAGGGATATGTATACATAGGTGGTCTGTAAGAGTGTGAGAAATTTCTAAGCAGATAAGAGGGCGGTCGGACGTGAGAAATGATTTTCGTGCGATCCTCTCCTTAAGTCTTGGATATCCCATCTATTTCATGATATTAGCCTTTCAACTATCCCCACACCACACCCAAGTACCTTATTTTTTTTTCCAGGGGAAAAGAGATGCGAGAGAGCCAGAGAGAGAGAGAGAGAGAGACTCCTTCACATGGTTTTTTTTTCTCAGTAACTTTAACAAATTTTTCTTACCTTAAATATCACACATTACTCATTTGATTTCCCCTTTCAGAATAGCGGGAGCGTCTCCTTTCTCCCTTTACACATTTCTCCTAATCGATAGGAACCACCATTGAGGGGCACTGTTGTTAAAGTGTTAAAAACCACCCTGAGATTATAGTCTGAACCAAGGAGGCGTCAAATTACTGTGAAGAAGATGAAGGCATCGAGGGAAGGTATGTGAGGGAATGAGTGGAGTCATAAAGGGACGTTCCTGTCGCATTACAAAGTAAAAGGCAAACGAGGAACGTCATCATTAAACAAGAGGGGAAAAAAATTGACATCCAAGAGAGGATGAAAGGTTTGCGAAAGACTGGAGAGAGAAATAGAGGGAAAGAGGAGGATAGTGTGCGGAGAGAGACAGAGAGAGAGAGAGAGAGAGAGAGAGAGAGAGAGAGAGAGAGAGAGAGAGGAAGAGGAAGAGTCTGAGAGAGAAAAGGTATTGTGGAGGATTACAACATGCTCCCTTGACAACCTTTCATACCTGGGAAAATCTGGAGGAACCTGATATGAAATTTGTCACTGACATTACTACCTATCCAATTATGATTTACTTCTCTCCAGCTCTTCTCTCTGTCTCTCTCTGCCTCTCTCTCCAAGCTTTTAGCATCCGTTATTAGTACACCTAAAGACAAGTACGTGGGAAGAGTCGGGATGTTCCAGTCCTTATGTAAAGTTCATATGTCCCTCTGCAAGCACTCCGCCCATCTCTGCATCTACATACATTGTAGGTAGTTTCCGAAAGTGCCGAAATTTTGAGACACGGAAAGCTTAGCATTCATAAGCTGAGAATTTAATTCCCATTTCAATCACTCTTACAAGTCGCCTCTTGACTTTACCTTATTTAAGTTCCTGGAGTAGAGTAGCCTCACTCAAAAAGACTCGGAGCATTGTCAAGGACGAGGAAGGATAAATAAATGAACCGCACTGTAAACTATTCAAGATATAATCATTTATGAGCAGAACTCCAATTTCCTATGGAGATGGAGACATGGAGATGTACATACACAGTCAGACACATCCCTCTGATTGCTTAAATCCCAGGTTTTAATCTCAAATTTTAAATTGTAATTATTATTACTGTCTTCAAACAAAAAGCGTCACCTGACATGCTCATTTAACGGAAACGAAGATTAGTTTGGAGAAGCACCCGGGAAGACAATTAAACATTTATTTTCAAGACAAATTAATTTCCGAGGAAATATAACCGAGACGGCTCGGGTTTCCCAGTTGGTTCAAAAACCTCCCTACAAAGTAAACTACAGAGACACGAAATCCAAGTAACCTCGTTCCCGGGTACAAAAGCTACACTTGTATCAATTTGATGCTTGTATAAACCTAATCATTATGGGAGTCTTTTATATAAGGGAAAAATAGAAACTATAATGTCCTGTGTGTGAGACTTGGCTGGAGCAGTTAGGGAAATGTTGTTTTCTACAGTACACGGAGAGCCCATTAAAACTATGTTACTTTTGGAAATGAACCAGATTTGATAACACTCCAGTGTTCGGAGTAGGCTACTTGAATTCCGCTCGTTAGCAATATTCTCGAAAGACTCAAGAGTATTACAAAAGATGAGTGCATAAGTTGATCTAAACAATAATAATTATAAGGGAAAAGGTAAGATCACGGAAAACTTTATTGTTTGGGTCCTTCCTCTCCTCCAGCCTCTCATCCCTTCCTCCTCTGGCTCCAAATTGACTCACGTGGGAAGAGCCAATGGGAATCTCACAAAGGGGGGAAGTTGACATTCTCTGTAACTTTCAAAACTTAAGCTCTCTCCAAGTCGGATTTAGTTTTAATCACAAATTAGTAACTCGCTCCCCGAGCCACGGTCAGGGCATCAGAGGGAGTAAATGTTGAGGAAAATTACCTTTTTGGACTTGATTCCCTAAAATTTCCCTTACACTTTTGGGGGATTTAATGTGTGTCATGCTTTGTGTCTGGGAAAATTTTGTGCGTGAGATTGCGTGTCTCGACTGATTAAGTCAATATTAATTGCGATAACACCCATGCAAAATTACTACTTGCTAATGTCTTGCCGGAGGTGAAAGTTTGAGCGTAAACTTGAGAGAGAGAGAGAGAGAGAGAGAGAGAGAGGAGAGAGAGAGAGCGGAGAGACCTTTGATGACACTACTGGAATGAATGGGATTCATTTGCAGGTTTGTAAACTTTCTAGGGGGAAAAGAGTGACATGGTAATGGGGAATTAATTATGATACTTTCTGGGCTCCCCGTGAGGGAACTTCCCCGTCCATGTATCAATTAGAGGATGCATTTTGAGCATATATTTGTAATATTGTTCCGGACGGTCCTAAAGTTACTCTCACACTTTGGGAAGGACAGGAGATGGTGTTCATTATCTTTTTCAATCTTTCCACAATTTATAGCTCCACACATAACCAGGAAAAATAAGGCTGGAGGGTGTAGACTACTTTGGGCCACTTAGTCCGTATAGGCGGGCGTTCATTTATCAAATTGATAGGACATGTGTGTGTGTGTGTGTGTGTGTGTGTGAGTTAATAGGACCTCATATTAGTTTAAATGAAGAGGAGGCGTTCGGACGGAGTATATTGTTTTAGGTGGATTTTGTCGATGTACACATTTGAGTTAATTATTACTTTGAAAACTGGGACGAAATTTAATTATTCTGAAGGTAAAAGTTACTTATTGAAGGCTGGCTGAGTCTGATGAGAAGGGTTTTACCATAGCTTTCACTAATATAATTTCATTTGAACGAGCTTGAGTGTAGGTGACAGGATGAGTGGGAAAAGTTTTGCAAAAAAAAAATATTAGCAGAACCCTACAGTGTGCGGTAGAAGTTAATAAAAAATCAATGATTGAAAGCTACGGACGAAGCAGACACTCAATTGGAACTCATCATTTGATTCTATTAAAAACAAATGCCTGCTAATAAAGTTAGGTCGTTGGAGTACATTGAACATTACCACCCTGTCTGACAGTTTCCCAGGGCGACGATGGGATAGAGAGAGAGAGAGAGAGAGAGAGAGAGAGAGAGAGCCAGAGACAGAGACAGAGACGGGCTCCGAGTTTTCTCTCTCATCCCCACTCAAGTTTCATCCTTACATGAGCAATTAAGTTGGTCTCAAGTCCTTGCAAACATGTTGTTTGAGCTGAGCTTCCCAGAACATCGATCGGGAGTAAAATGAAAAATGTAAATCAATTTATTACAACTTCCTCCTACACCATGTTGAATTTAATTCACTTGAACCACACACCCAAATTACATTCTCAGCCTGCCATTTAAAGTCGATAATCCGCCAGAACAAGTTTGCAAGTTGCAACTCTCCTCTATTAGGATTTAGCCCTAGCTTTACTTCATCTCCTCCCAACATACATACATACATACATACATACACCGAATAGGATCCACCTAGATAAGGAGCTACAGCATCCACTATAGCCTGATCGAATGCAGACCGAGCGTAGCATTTCACCCATAAATTATCCCCCATACTATATCAATATCTTCCTCCTTCCAGGTATGAACCATCTGCATTGTCCTACAATCACCTCCCATGACCAAGCTCACGCGCCAGGGCTATAAGTAAAATCTGTATTTCCTAGCCCAACTCAGTGAAGAATCTGTTTATGATCCTCCTGGATGATGACTATTGAGAGTAAGTCAAAATGACAGGAGCATCTACACAACCTGGAATTCAAAACCTGGGCCTCCGGTCCTGTGTCCGGGAAATTGGAACATGTTTAGAAATTAAGTCAAAAGCTTGAGTTATAGTTTGCTGTTACAACAACTCTGCATCCATGTTTACAGTCTTTTGGATTGATCTTTTCAGGGCTGGGATCAACTCTCCCATGAAAGTATATGAGGGGAAACTTGGAATAAAATATTTAGTGATGCATAGCACATGCAGATTGTTTTAAGTTGTCAACCTCTTTCATCAAATTCGGAACTCCACGACACAACTTCCCTCCCTCGACTTTAGTATTGGGCCTCTAAACTATTACTAATTATAATTGTGGCTGTACACTACCAGGGAATTTATTGTCCACTTTACAACTTCATTGTTCAACTTTTTGTTGGGATTAATTCTCTCTCGTTCGTGTATTAATTCAATTGGTGGGTGATAGATTTAATGTATTTGCTTCGCCTATACTGTACATATGTACAATGTGAATTTGGATATCTACAGTAGTCTGGAATCACTTGAAGGAGAACCTAGGCTATGGGAGGGGATGTACTAGTATAAGAACTTGAGTGGTTGATGATTACTACTTAAATATTCCGGGTCACGTCAGTCGCTGTCATACTCCTTTGGCAATGACAGGTCCCTCTCAAGTCCCAACAAGAGTTTCGATATCAATTGGATTTCTCCAGTCACCCTTTATTTATGTAACGTGTCTGTCGAAACCGAAATCAGAAAACAATTTGGAATTCGATATTTCCTCTGGGAAAAACTCGATTTTAACTCCGTTGGAGTCGATACCTAAGGAAGAGTTCCGTCACGAGTGGAACCGTCCCCCCTCACTCTATACAAATAACCAAATAACTATATAGATAGGTACTTGAGCGCCTCTCTCCCCACAATATGGAAACTTATACTCCTGAAAAACATTTACGTTTTGCAACTTTGGCGGGCATGGGGAGAATGGAGTAATGCATAGTAAATAGGTCTAAGGAAATGTTACTTACCACAACAGAGAGTCAAATGTCAATTGAAGAGGAACAAGTTGGACGTCGGAAAGCACATCCGAGACTGGAAAGTTCAATAGTTTCCCCACTATATATAGTATGTATCTACGTATTTAATTACATACATGTGCTTCTATAGCCTCCACGTTAATTTCAATTCAGCTCCACGGCAAAACCGAGGACTGCACTTAAGTACCAATGCAACTGACAGCTGCTGTACCAAGTGCTTACATATGAAGCCACAAGTACCGCAACACACGTACACAGTTAGTTTGTCTCTATATATGTGTTTCTCTATCCTGTTTGTATGTAAACAAGGAGCTTGTTGTTGTCTTGTTGGTTCTCCAAAAAGTGGGATTTAGTTATGGATAAGTACACACTGAGTAAGCTCTGGACTCACTCCGGTTTGAAACATTTCATACGGAGTTGGTCCTATTTCTCCTATTTCAATTTTAAAATGTCTCGGGTAGAAAAAAAAACCTCACAGGGACCAAAAACAATTTTTGTTTTTCCCAGAGTATGTTCTTCTGCAACTTGTCTCAAAGGTCAGTCCAGAATTGGATAGAATTGAAATATGAGGTGAAGTTTTTGTGAGATTAATTTCAGGGTATTTTTCCTGGTCAGAGCCTTCCCACAAAAGTATCTCCAGCTATTATTTATGGGGAAGATCAAACTCTCGGGAAATCCGTGTAGTGGAACGTCCTGGTCCTTCCGACAGGATATTTTTTGTTATTTTCTCAAGACACAGGAGAAACTAATGGAGATAGGAGGGGTATGTATGTATCTCTACTGTTGAAATTTTTATTTAATGGGAGCTTTCATTCGGAGATGAACATCTGAGTAAGGTTGGGTTCGGGGCTGTAGAAAGGTATCATGTGCGATATGGTAGTTTTTCATCAAAGGAAGAGTTACTTTTCCACTCTCAACACTGTTTTCCTGTCTGGAATGGGAAAGTTCAAGTTGTAGTTGTGTAGAGCTGGTTTCAATCAGTAAAGTTTCCAGGAGTTTCAATTACACAACTAATTAGAAGGTATTTGTATTTTTGTCCCTGTTTGCTAACTTTCAGAGATGGGAGTTAGGAAAGTTTCGGGTGACCGGGAAAAATTCAGTTTCCGACAAAATCCACGCGTGTACTTGTATCAGATGTGGCTCTTTTCCCCCCTTATATGTGTGTATGACGGAGTTAATTTCAGTGATAAAAATCAACGGTCTGGAGTCATGGATTTGTGTATGTTGAAATTGTTCAAATGAAGGTATGGGGGGGGGGTTGTTCCAGTTTTTGTGAGAGTGTAATTCTCAAGGAGTGTACGTATTATCGGTGACAAAATGAAGGGATCTAAGGGAAGGGAAAGGAGGAAGATAATGTTAATTATTTTTCAGCAAGTAGTAGTTGCTGTTGTTGTGGTAGTTGTAGTTGTAGGAGTCGTATATAGTGTGTGTTCTGCTGGAGACTTTTTTCCGTTTAGGTTTATGTTATCCCTGTTCAGCATGAGGATTGTATTGGAGCGCGTTTCTCGTCAACAGACAGCTACAATGTTTTCGATAGAATCTTTTTTTTTTGGTTCTGACGTCTTTTTCTTATTTAAGTTATTTATGGTATGATGGTGGTGGTAAAGGGAAATTTAGCCTTTTCCCCCGTATGTAAGTTCCACTCGTGTATTTTTTTTCCTTTCACAAAATCTCACAACTGTATGGAGAATTGTAGTATGGATTCTATTTGGTTAATTCTTGTTCCTTTCAGCAGAGTCCCTTGTCTCGAGTTGTTTTCATTAGATACACATCTTTATAATAATAATAATAGTAATATGAGGGAGAAGCACAAGTTCAGGGGAGAGATGGAGACTAAAGACGTTTTCTTCTCCAAAGTCTGTCTTTCTTTTGGTAGTTGGAAGTTTTTTGAAGCACACGCTATAGACGCTCCCTCCAATGTTCAAGGAAAGGTAAATACTTAGAAAAGGCTGAAACACATGGGACACAGATGGTTGAGAGACGAACGTAAAAGTGAGCGGAAATGTGATGGAAGGTTTTGTCTTTCCAACAAGTTTGACTTTCGGCTTTCTGGTTTTATGTTCCTCCTTGTAATATGCCTTGTTGTTTATAATCACTACTAGACGGCTGTTTCTCTCTCGAAAAAAAAATCCAGAGGAAAATTCAATCTTGTTCAAAAAATGTGTGTTTGAAAAATCAGGCTGAAATTTCAAAGCCTGGGGTTTTTGGACTCTGTACTGTTCCTTGTGAGGAGAGATGAAGAGTTGGGTTGGTGTTTTTGGAGCAAAAATTCCGTGATGCACACGGGTCGCTTCTACAGGACCGACTGAGTCCCTATGGATGCTGAGCGAATGCTGATCCTCATACTCGAAAAGCCTCCAACTCTACAACTACAACTCCTTCGTTCCAGCGGCTCTGCCCCTCTCACTTTCAGCCTTTAAGCTCTCTCACACACACACGCTCTCATATCTACAAACAACAAGCCCCAGAGTACTGTTCCTGAAGCAAGAGTTTCTCCCTTTTCTTACGTTTTACAGGAAGGCCATGACCAAATGTTGGAGCTTTTTGGACTACAACTAGTGCTGCGCTCGGGTCAAGTATTTACAAAGATCCGACCACGAACTTGACTTGACCCCGACCTCTCAAGTACGTATTTCAAGATTACCCGAACTTGACATTTTCAGTTCAAGTCATACTTGAATGAAACAAGTTCGGGTTTTCAGGTAATTCTCAGATTACTCGACCATGATTTTATACGCGCGTTTCGGCTCCAACTTCAATTTGACTTGACCATGACCCGAACTTGACCATGAACTTGAACTTTCAAGTACTTTCAAGTAATCCATTGGACATCAAAATACTTAAATTTTATTGAATTTATATTTATAATGAAAGTGAACCTGGGTTTCTACCACACTAGGTTTCACCCAGCATTTTGCGACCGCCTCTAAAAATAATAATTGTATTTTTGGTTCCTTTCAGTGAATGTAGAACGATGGTACACTGCAGATCTACTCTGATTTCGTGTAGCGGGTGGGTCTGGTGACTCAGTTGACATTTTCGGTGAACACAGAACTCCTTTTAGGTTTTGTTGCCGCATACTATTATAAACATGGGTGCTAACATTTCCACGGAGCCATATGAATGTTCAGCTTTCTTTTGTATTTGCGTACACGGAACAAATTAACAAATGCCGCTTAAAGTTATGTATTAAATGCCGTTTTAAGTTTCATTTAGTACAGTGAATCGTAAGTGAATTGAAAACTCCCTCAGCCATGAAGAATTGCACAAACAAAATTACTTGAACTTGTACACGAAAAACTCAAGTTCGTGGTCAAGTACTTCTTAATATTTACTTGAACATGATCAAGTACTATGGTACAAGTAAAATAATTATACTTGACCACGAACTTGACTTGAGGTAAGAAATCATGGTCAAGTCCATGAAATACCTGAACACGACCCGAACCGTTCATGGTTTTAAATTTATTTACTTGACCACGACCCGAACGCGAACTTGACTTGAAATACTCGTGTACTACTTGTACTTGTGCGCAGCTCTGACTACAACAGTAACGCACGCTGACTCTACACAGCCCAAAAACCACGACACATGAGAACCGTCTGGGATGAAACCAACCCAAGATGTGGAAAGGTATTAATCAATGGAATCAAATATCCTCATAATAAAAAGTGCATAAATAAGTAGTAGCGTTTTACATCCGGAGTGTGTATTTGTGCAAAAATAGAAATTACACCAATTAATTGTTTGAGAAAAAAAAGTTTTTGCTATTACAAACTATGTAATTACATGAAATGTCTCTTTCCGTAGTTAGTGTAGAGCAATTAATTGTGTTTTATTGCTGGTAATTTACACAGCGAATTACATATCTGTAGTATCTCCGGAAGTTATGTTTTTTAAATAGGAATTAATGCTGGGGATGGTATTTGTAGGGATGTTATATTACATAGGAGCTAATTATTGGATTAAACAAATAGGATTGGAGATTTTGATAGATACATGGAGATAAGTGACTTTTGGTTTGCATCTTTGTTTGGGATTGGGTCCCAGTAATTTATCTGTGTGTAGGTTCTACTGTATATTTTTGTGGAAGTGTTGTGTGTGTGTGTATTTGTATCGATGGAGATACTTTGTGGTCGGGGAGCGATTAATGTTACCTTCAATTAGGGCCGGGAATGGAAGTAGTGATTTTTCCGGAGCTAATGCTTCCGATCGAGAAGGTTGGGAGGAAGCTTCGAGGCTCATAGCCTGATTGTCATGAGATTGTTAAAATTGAGACGGAGGAGCTATGCACTAACTAAGAATCTCATGTTACGTGAGATACAGAATCAGGGATGTACTCGTCCTGTGTGGATTTGGGAACGGATTGGAACAGTAGTCGGATTACACATATGCAATCCCGGGCCTGGATGTACATTACCTTGCATCTCACATCCCATCTCAACTCGGGTCTATTCATGGTTATCGTCATAATATCTTGAAGTCTCACAAGAGCATGGAAATGTATGGAGGATGAGTGTGAGAGTGGGACAGTAGTGTGTGTATATCCTGGGACAAAATTATATTTACACTTGAGAAACATTTCCACACCAGAGTCAACCTTTCCATAGGGATGTTCTCATAGGGGCATCAGGCAGTCTGCTCCCAGCATCTCTCTGTGTCTCTTCCTCTGCCACATTTATCACCAGAAGTCCTTTGGTTTATAAGCGACTTGACTGACACAAAATACGCACACACTTTGATTCTATGTGCTGTTCACCGCCAACTTCACAGAGACATGATCGTGTTCACCGCATGGCATTACATTATCGTCTTCATAACCCTTCATTTTTTCCGTACGACAAAATCCAACATTTCTTCTATCTTTACGTTCACTCCTTCCTCTCCCTCCTACTCCTCAAACGGGTATTTTTAACGGCACCCATCCTATACAATCCTAATGACCAGATTATTGACTATAGTTTTCCACAAGATTACAGGACCAGGACAAGGAGAACGTTTTCCCTAAGAAATACCGCTTTGCATAAAAAAAAACCTAGGATAATTCAAATAGTTTTGGGGTTTTTATTATACACTTCTGTCCTCTAGAATTTTTTTGCAACGTACACATTTTGCGTACATTGAATTAACGTACATTGAAAGTACATACAGTATTTGTACTCCAGGCCCAGATCTTCCCTGTACTATTTTAGGAACAAAACAATCAGGAATTGACAATCCAACTTGAATCCTGGACTCGATTGATTTAAAAAATCCACGCTGCTCTCCGACGAACCATGCACAGTAAAAACAAATAAACAAAGGAGTCGTATAAGTATATATACATTGATACCTCAAAATTTTGAAGTAGACATGGAAGGGAATGATTATTAGTATTATTATGTGATGCACGCGTAAGGCGCGGGAAGGACGTGTGCTTCCTACTATTTTTTATGGTTCCAGCAATTTGTAGAGGCTGTAAGAGACTTGGCTCGATTCTTGTATTTTTCATGCTGTGTACAATCTAGACCCTCAATCTTCCCACTTCTCAAATCCACTGCATCGATGTGAAATACCATTGAGATTTCCTGCATATGTATATATACTATGTATGTACATACCTACTTTCCTCATAGGGATGATTGGAAGCTACATGCACATTACAAACTTATGTACATACTATTTACATTGGAGTTTTTATCCCTCCAAAAATCCTGGAATTCTTCCATGTAGGAAGGTAACCCTTGTTTTACAGATACAATGTATACTTACATATTGATAATTACGGAATAAGGACTATGCCCAGATATTGTATCCTGTGCAATAAAAAAATGTATAGATATAATTACGTACATACATACATGCACGGGCGGAGCTCTTAAAAAACCAACTTTGAACAGGAGCAAGGACAGTTTTTATATTTTACAATTCGGCCAGTAAACCTTAATTATTTGCAGTTTGAGCCATTACGACTGCTACAAGATTTTTGTTTTTTGACTTGTCCCATTTTTTATATCCATTTGGTAGGAAAATATCCACAACACTGTCGACCAGACCTTCCAATGATGTTTGGCAGTTTTCGATGGAATATGGTTCCCTGATCGTAAAACAGTGCCGACATGGAATGAAGAAGCAGAGGAGTTTTTGGATTTCTTATCACACACACTATTCGACTACAACCAACAACTGGAAAGCATGTGTGTCATAAAGAGCATACTAGCTAGTTCCCCATATTCTAATGTACTATGAGTGTATCTACAGATACAGACATATGTAGATACTTATATATTGATACAGACTAGTGTCAAAAAATAGTTCCCTTCCGAGGGTGAGTTCAGTGTAGTATTTGGGATTATCACAATATTTTTTATTCCTGGAAGAACTAAGTCAATGAAATATAACTTGCTATGGCTTATACATAAAAAAAACGAAAAAGGCAAGTAATTTTTCTTAGATTCTACTTTCTCCCGAATAAAATTGAGTTATTTGTTTGCAAAGTTTGAAATTAAATAAAAAAATCCCACAGGGAATACGCTTTCCCCTGGAAACATTTCTCAGGTCCTAGTCCTTCCTCGTACATACGGATTTGTCCATATGTATCCCAAAACGTCTCCAGCTGCATGTACTTGTTCTCCTGTGAAGTTTGTTGACTTGTGCAGTTTGGAACAAAACAAGGAGGTTTTCAGGGGAATTGTTATTTATACTTGTATTCGTTACCCATGCCGGTTCTTTTTAAAGATACCCGCAGTCTTGGGAGCGGAACTCCGTCTTGCGGAACAGCGGAACCTCACCTTCAGAAAGAGTTGTCATGAAAATTACCCGTGTGTTACTCAATCTATTGATTGTCAAAGATCTTTCTGTGTATGTCCTGCCCTAACTCCTTTCTCCCCACTGTGTGGGTATGTGGGAACGATACATACATACATAAGTAAGTGCATGTGGATGCATGCATAGATACACAAGTTTTATCTCCGACAGCTCCTGAAGCTGACTGAGTGTGAGTAACCTATCTGTATGCACTTGGATGATGTCGTTGGGAAAACTTGCTCTTTTCATGATTGACTCATAAAAACAGATGAATTTCCTAATATTATTCCTCCCGTCAACATCCCCGTGCATGTGGAGAGTCAGCGGAGGAAAGTATAGGAAAGGAAAGAATAAGGAAATCGTTTTCCCTCAGTTACTATACATTTACTACTGTATATTTCTTGGTCCTTGTGTACAGATCATGGGGAACACACGGGTAGGGAAAAATTCCCAGGAGTTCCTTGTATCCTATCCCTTATACTGTATACACTCCTATATGTATAGGAGTAGGCCCTGGATGATGGTTGGAGAGGTCGGAGGGAAAATCAGCGTGTAACCAATATCCGTCTATACCACAGTGGGAGTAGTAATATACGAGCAAGTATATTTCTTGTGAGGAACAATGTATAAGGGGGGGGGATTCCTTGAAATGTGTGTGTAAAGATATTTGAAAAAATATAAGAAAAGGTCGATTTACGGCTTAAACTGCTGACCTGTTCATATTTTTCTGACTTTTTTTTTCATTTCATCGAGTTTGTAGACATTGCCAGCCCTCTGTGCCTTTCTCCCTGGTGTAGATACTACTGTACAGTAGTATGGGACTCGGATCCGGATCCTGAGAGAAAACCCAACCATGGGAAGAAAATACATATTCATCTCAATAAAATTTTATACGGGCACACATCAAAAATATTCCCTTTCATTGCGTGCCTATACATAGATATGTACAGCACTCCTCAACCTCAGAACCTTCTGGAGCTCCTGGAACTAAACTCTTCAAGCAACTCTTATATAAAGTATGTCATCTTATGGGAATTATTCAAGATTCTCCTTCACGTTTCTTACATGTGACGCGTTTTTTGTAGGGACTTCACTAAAAATAGGAACAACAGTTTTTTTGTGTTGTTTTAAAAATCCCATGGAAAATAATCCTTTGCCTTGTTTCGAGGAAGGTTTTTTTTCTAGGGAAAATATTTTGACCTGTTCTATATATGTATGCATGCTCATGCTTTATTTTTTACTTAAAAGGTTTTATTTCTGATAACATATTTACTATTTACTATTTACATCCCCGGGCTGAGTGCCTTTTTTTTGCTTCTGTGGGATTTTCTCTGGAATTGGGGTGTGAAAGTAGTGAAAGTATATACAGAAAGTGAACCTCCTGACCTTTATGTTGGGGGATCCCTCTTCCCTGACAACACCTCCAAGAAAGGTCAGTCGCGTGATAGTAGATGATTAACCTGGATCAAGTTGTAATGGGGTAAAAGTTTGGACGATAAGATCTAGTTAGACGAGGGCTATTGCTTATTTTTTTTTTAAAAAGAAAGTAGGTATAATTTATTAGGACGGAGTTATGCATGAGTTGAAACATGCAAATAATTACAACTTGACATGTTCCATTTCAATGAATGAATCGCAAGTTAGCATTCTGACCATTTCTCAGTCACTGCATACTGTACTGTGTGCGTTGTATTATTAAGTCTACTGCAATCATCTGGCACTCAAATGTGTATATGAGCTCTGAGGAAGGAAAAAAAAGTTTATGGCGCATTACTCTCATTTCAACTTGTTGTCCTTTACTTGAATGCAATTTTAATGGGCTGGTCTCCCCAAACTGATTTATTTATTTGCATGAAACAAACAAGAAAGGGTTTGGTTATAGAACACACACACACACACACATGTGAGTGTATACTCACTCCGTCCAGCATACTCAGAGGAAAGGAGTTAAACAACATTATATTCAGGAGGCTGAATTTTGCCAACGTCCACTTTCATGAATGACCGATTTCAACTGGGATCGCTGTGTAAAACGAGGAAGCCTTGCTCTATATTCGCTCTTCTCGACTCGCACATTTCTTATCGATTTTCTCTTGGAAACGACCAGAGTGTTTCCATAATGTGACTATCTTCCTATTTATATGTACATACATAGTTCCCCTCCCAACTCTCTCTCTCTAATTCAAATGTTTTCAATATTATTCTCTCTTTTACGAGATCCTCCTATACACACACACACACACACACACACACACACACACACACACACACACACTTTACTTTTAAAGCCCACACCGCCCAACAGGCTCCAATCCTTCTATCCTCCCATATGAAACCACTATTTCATTACTCAGCTATAAAATATGAGTTGAGAGCTGGGGGAGCAGATGGGAAGACAAAAGTTCTAGCTGGACATTGGTAACCACAATAAAGTCAATTGTCAGCCTCTCTTAATAGTCTACATCCGGATTTGATCTCATTACTTTGCATTTTTCTCACTCAGCTCAGGTTTGGGCGTCCGGACTTCGTTTGACTGATTAGAGTTGAGCTCCCTTTCATTATCCTCGGTAATAGATACGTGCGGGGCGGGAGCGTCATGGGAACTGGAGCCAACTGGACCTCTCCTGATATTTCTAATTTAATGATCTGTAGGTACTTATAGTTAGATACATTTGATCTGGTCCTGCAGATCTGGGCTTAGAGTGTGACAGATAGTCATTTTGTGTACATAGAGACACTGCTATGGGGACAGGGCGGGTATAAATATCCCTTAACTTTGTCATAGTTCCATGTGTGCAAATTGTCATGAAAAATTCAGTTACTAATAGGAGATCCGAATTGCTCCATGTAAACTTCCTATGGCCTTTATGTAGCTAATGTAGGGAGAGAGGTGCATACATACATGCGGGGACCACTGCAGTACTAGTGCAGTTTGGTGACGCTCCCAACTCCTGGAACTCATTTCTGTGGACTACTGGAGACCAAATAAATTCATGAGTACTTTCATGACGCTAAAATTCATAGAAGCCTGGGATACAAGTTCCCTACAATGCTCCGTATAGGTAAATATGGATATAGAAGAATATTAGAAGTAGCGAGAGGAGCCTTGATTAACTTCCCTTACTTTTGCCTTATGGGATTCAAATGAGTATACGACGCTGTAGATTTTACATTAGAGGGAAATATGAATAGGGACCGTCACCTCCTCTCATATACACATGCACACACACACACACAGACGATACCATGAGCCAGTGAGTACATCCAGGATCATGGTTTCTCATTATGGCAGAATAGACCTAATGATATTCAATTGCTGGTCCTTGTAACATTCTACAAGTAGGGAATACTATAGTCTAAAGGCTCTCCTCCCGAGTATAGAAACGAATATATTAAGTTGATATTTTATATTTAATCTAATTGTAAGCTGTAGTCTTTGAATACAAATGAAAGGGACTTGTCCTCTTGGAAATTGTTGCGAGCCTAATGCTCCTAATCTGGCATACATGTCAAGTGGGATTGTTATTTAAGGGGCCGTTCGAAACTTATCAGAATTCAGGGTTTCTATACGACCCGGGTAACTTTGACGGCTCTCTCGTTCAGATCCAGGGGGACAGCGTCACCCGTCTGTAAATTCTCATGGAGTATTTGAAGCGCTTCCAATGTATCGTCTTGGTTTGGCTTCCTGTTTCTATACCTATAGATATATAGGATATTTCTAGAGGGATATTAATGTACAATAGGACTATACTGCATATGAATTTAATCGTTAAATAGCAGGAAACGCACAAGGGCTCTCCTCCGGATTTTTTACAACCTGGTAGAGAGTGTTAAAGTTCCACTTGGGCACTATAACCACCGAACTGAATTTTTTCTATAAGAGTCTAAGCACAGGGGAGAATTCCGAGCTCTGAGTATTAGTAACATGTAAAACAAGTTGCCATTATTTGCACGTCAGTAGTATCGTGCCCCTCATACGTGATACTCCCTTTCGTTGCTGGTTCTAGCTTTTTTAATAACAAGAGCTCTCAGCCTTATGCTTGTAACGTACTAGGTAGAAAATCTGTGTGGGGTCATATATGTATTTGTATAGTTAGGTATGTAATTTAAATATGTATATAAAGTCCCGTCCGATATTAATACTCCCTACTCTTGTGCTAATTAGATTTGGTATGAAGAGCACTTATTACATCCCAAGGCTGGGCATGAAGTCGATAAATTCCCATTTAATTTCACACAAATACTCTCCCCCTCCTCCAAATTTTTTTTTTGTGAGATGGAGAGACCCAGATCGAAGGAACTCTGTGAAAAAGACGGAAGCGAGAGTCTGAATAAGGAGACATGAAACATGGGAAAAATTGAATTTGCACATATTATTATCAAATTCTCCTCTCTGCACGCACACAAAATGAGATAAGCAATACATAGGACCGTTTATGTAAGTGTCTCCGAGCAGACCGTACCTTTCCATGTAAAACAGGACTGGGTATCTATGTATATGTACATATGTGTGAATAGTCTTGGGAAATTTGGATGTCCAATAATGGAGCCCCTGGAAGCTGTACATACAGTATGAGGATTGTGCAACTGACAGTCAAGTCCTGGAACAAGACAAGTCCTTTCCTCACTTGCATAAAATAAGGTGAATTTTTATTGAAACTTTTGTATGCACTGTGTTTCCATCTCTCTCTCTCTCTCTCTCTCTCTCTTGGAACGTTGTACTCGGAGGCAATATTTCATAAAATAATAGAGGAATCAGTACTGTCGCTCCTCATGTACAGCAACTTGTGAATACTGAGTATGCCAGAAGGTCGGAGAAATTTCTTCCACGTCTTCTATTTCGTAATTGCTACGTTCCTCAGACTATACACATATAGATACATAGATAGATACTCCAGCATACGGAATCTTATGACACATATGTCATGGAGGGAAAAGACAATGCTGAGAATTGAACGCTCACTCCTACCAGGCCCAAAAGACATAACAACCTTCAAATATGCTTCTCCAGGTTACCCAATATGAGGCATTGGGTTACCCGTCGTACGGAACTCTTCGATCCATGATATGTATCTTCGAGATGAGGAACTACCGTTGACTGATGATACCTTCTTGAGAGTCTGAGTTGTAAACGGATTTGAGGCCGTTTCACGGCTTGGAGGTAACGGGAAGGCCAGAAGGAACGATAACAGTTTTATCTTCTCGGTATCCTTTCACTCAGCCTGTTTTTTCCCCCTTCGTACATTTATTGTTTGTGAGATGTTGACTTATAATGTTCGTCATTTTTATATTCTTGGGTCAGATCTCTGTAGCTCAGGAAACCTAGGAGGCACAACGGGAGTCAGGATTTTTACATTAGAACATTTATGTATGAATGTATGTATATTTCTCCCTTATAGCCCTATCTCCATTATAGCCTCCTATGTACGTAATTATTACTACTCCGTAGTATACCCAGACACGATGGATAGCAGATGACATCTGTATTGACACTGGGGATGCTTTAAGGCCACGGAACTATCTGGGAATTCATAAAAGTCTGTCCTATGTGCACACACAACGTGATGAGAAAATACGTGATTTGTTCGTGCTACAACGACAAACCATTTACATGGCAAAATTTACACTTACAGCTCAGAGGCATATATCTAATTATGTATATGTATCTATGTATATAGTTCCAGGCATATTTCATCTTGGAATGATATCTTTCCATAAGAGTTTAATTTGTTGACTCCCAATGAGGTAGTTTATACAGGTTTGTACGTTTATGTAATATTTGGATCTAATCGTGTTAAACAGGCTTAAATTTCAATTGACCTGGTTTCCCTTTATAAGAAAGACAAAAGAGCATATCCGCATGGGAAGTTCGCTCAATTTTTTCAGAGCCCCTCAGAAATGTAACTTGAGAAGGATCTAACTCAAGGGTAAATTCGGAGGTACTAATTCCAATCTACTATTTAATAGTGTCCTCCCCACGAAATGTAACTTGCACATGGATAGTAGTGGAGTCGTTAAAACATTTGAACATGTTGGCTTTGGAGACCTGAGCCTACTATAATATTCTGAGGACCTCCCTAGCCCCATTGTTTGTACTAGTCGAGCTGAAGGGAGGACATAATGTCTCGGAAGAAGACTATCGAAGACATTAGCATACAACTCATTGTGATGAATATTAGATTTTCCCCTGGAAACAACGTTGAGGTTGACTATTTCTTGTAGTATCTACCTTACACATGGATTTACCTTTCTTAATGCTCCGGGACCGCTCCTGTGTACAAACGACTACCTCCCATACACTCTGCCCTAGTGGAATAACAAAAGCCCGAAGATGAGGGAATGCAGAACTCGTACACACTCAAAATTTCCTCAAATATGCATTCAAAGCTGGGCTTTATATAAAGAAGAGATGGAGTTAAAGTACTAGTTGAACAAACGCCGGAGAATAAATGATGCATGTTTGGGTACAGGGAAAACATAACGGAATAAACAAACATGCAAGGCTCCGCTTGCGTGCTGTAGTAATGAAGAGTGAACATACAACGATTAGGATGAAGTCCCTCTAAAACTGTTTTCTCTAACCAAATATTTTGGCAGTTGATTAATATTAAAATTTTTAGCATTTTCCTCTCTCTCTCTCTCTCTCTCTCTCTCTCTCTCTCTCTCTCTCTCTCTCTCTCTCTCTCTCTCTCTCTCTCTCTCTCTCTCTCTCTCTCTCTCTCTCTCTCTCTCCCTGCAATACTCGGTGTTATCCCTGGTGATAGAGTGTATTAAAAAATTGTACTCTCTCACGAGATGTAACTTATCCGAAGTACATGTCCGTAATGCTATACATCAGCCAGATTACATATGCTTAGATTAGGAAAGAATCTGGGTCGTTTGCACATACCTAGATATGATATTCACGGCTCATTCCCATTCATAAGATATGTAAGTATCTACTGGTTGGGCAGTCTTCTGGAGAGGAAAGATTGCTTTAGTGGAGAAGCGTGAAGGAGCAACAGAGTAGAGAGAGAGAGAGAGAGAGAGAGCGAGTAGAACTTCAAAGGAAAGTAATTGAAGAAAGTTTTGCAGTTAAATGCGTACCTTTCTCTGTAGTTCTCTCACTCCGTCAGTCTCAACTATGAAATTATCGATTACCAGCGTTACTTCTAAATGCACTCACTAAACCGTCTCAGATTCAGGTGCATATGTATCTATACTTACATTATATGTTAGTACTCAAAAGCATAGGATTTTCAATGAACTTCCTCTCTCTCTCTCTCTCTCTCTCTCTCATCCTAGAGCATCTCCCATCATAAACTTTTAACCTTGTGTAGATACATATCTATATTTACAATATTTATAGCAACACGTTACTTCCTTGTCTGGGGGCTTTGAATATTATTACACTGACATTGTTTCACGCTAAAATATTTACAAGCAATTTTTTCCTAATGGGCATATGCGTCCAAGTGTGTGTGGATTCATTTCTTTTTGTATGATGCAAGATGCAGTTACAAGAGAGACCCAAGAACAACTGGTAGTGGAGAGCTGAGAGGAATATTACGCAAGAAAGAGCTCCTGACAGCCCTCAACTACCCTTGCTAGGTCATATATGCAGAGCAAAAAATGAATTTTTGCATATTATTCCAGCCGATTTGGTATCCTATCCTCGGACCGAGGTTTTTCAGCTTGAAGGGATCCGAACATCATTCCCGCGTTGAGGAAGACTCTCTATTAGGTGCATATGTATCTATGTATATAATTGTAAACGTATCGGCGCCTGGAGAGTAGATATTTGATTCCCTTAAAAGGACACATGTACTATTCCAAGGAGGGCAGTGACGACCCCGTCGTAGCATTTTTTTTGTCTCGAGACAATGGAATATAGGTAGCCTTTTTTTTCCCGGGAAAGAAATGCGATTCACAGGAGGATGGATCCAAGCAAATGCAAAAAATGTTTGGTGGAGGAGAAGAAAAAAAGTGGAAGTTGAGGGAAGAGTGGAGGAAAGGGATGTGCATGGAGTCTCGTAGTGAAAGAAGAGAGAGAGAGAGAGAGAGAGAGTGGAGAAAGACAGCGAGGCTATGGCTGACACAATAAAATAAAATAAAATGACACCAACGATTTCACATCTTCGTCCTTTCCATCTGCATCTGTCACCCTTTTTCCCATTATTCATGGGTTCCGTATGAGGCTTGACTTGCCTGGGAAATATTTAAGTTCCTCCTCGGCTCCTCGTCTTCCTCTCTCTCTCTCTCTATCTCACTCTCCTCGTCTTAAACTTGATGTTGGTTGAGAAAATGTGTGCACACTGCATGCACTAGTGTAGTGTAAGTTTACTTTCATGAGGCTCTCTTCCATCCTGACTAGTCTTTGACGACTGTCACGAACTCCATTCGTTGACGGAGAGACGAGTGAGGAGCATTTTGACGGCGGGAAGTATTTCAATGTCTTAAAATTAAATTGGACTTGTTGGACTTCATTAAAACTTCATTGGAATGACGGTCGAGGGAAGTTCCCTCAGGGATTGACATTTATTACATGAGACAATGACGTGTATCGAAACAAACAATGGATATTTTCTCCCAAATTATTTATTCTCATCGATTTTCTCCCCATTTCACTCATCTCTCTCTCTCTCTCTCTCTCTCTCTCTCTCTGGGTCGTTCCTAACATCCTCCCATCCACTCTCTCCTCCCATCCTTTCACCAACTCTATTTTCTAAACGGGATATTGCCTTTGGTTATACACAGTGAGGATTTGCAATAACAGCGTTCGGCTCGGAAGATCAGGGAGATAACTGGCGGAACAAAAACAATTCCTAAGTTTTCAAATCCTCCGAGTCTCCTCCATCAGACATATGTGTGATATGGCTCTATCTGTATCTATAAATTCCTACTGTATGGAATAGCTTTGAGTCTATACTATATGTATCTACGTCTGCCATTTAAAAGGGAGAATCTACTATTTAAAAAATTTTAAATTTGCAAAGTTCCTTCCAGAGTAATTTAGTTTTTATCAACCTTCCCTACTCCATGTATGTATATATGGGTAATTAAAGCAAGTGGGAACTAGGAGTCACAAATTGTCAGGATGAGATAATAGAGAAATGAAATCGAATTCCCAAGGAAAGTTTTCCCGTCTGTATGTATACACATGAGTCGGAGTTGGGAGCAGGATGTACGGCCAGAGTCCTATGGGCCCGAATGTGAGTGAGAAAGTCATTTAAAGGGACGTTAATTGCCAAGCCTTGCATGTACTCAAAGCCTGGGTGCAATTATGTAAGGCATATTACTATAACGCTCCTGATCAACTCCACCATTGACAGAGGGAATGGGATGCGAAAGTGCCTATAAAGGCTAACAACCACAGTAGGAGGAATATAAGTAACAATAACGATAACCATTTTAATTCTCACAATGAAATACTTAAACTTGTTCTTTCCCTCTTCCAGAATATTTTTCAACGTGGATTTCCATCTCTCTCTCTCTCTTTCTCTCTCTCCGTATCTCTTTCTTTCTCTCTCTCTCTCTCTCTCTCTCTCTCTCTCTCTCTCTCTCTCTCTCTCTCTCTCTCTCTCTCTCTCTCTCTTAGCTCAAACCCTGGCTCCCATCTTGAACTCACTATTCTCCTCACAAAATCCCTGAAACTCTTTAAACAAGTTCAAGTTGTTGCTCATGAATTTTCCCTGCATGATCCTATCCTTATGAATTGCTCTGAGCACTATTTTTATTCCCACGCCAACTCCGTTAAGTAAGGTACTTTCCTCCTGTCTTGAGTGGATGCTAAAAAATCAAACTTTGATGGAGAAAATCCTTACTCAGAGGAGCATCAGGATATGTACGGACATCCGAGGGAGTAACTTACGTCCATACTTGTTACAGTATTTATTTAAGAAGACGAAACACGGAGATACATACATGGAGAGAGTCCTAGGACTAAACATATTTTGTATGTGTGACGACGGAATTCCCCATAGCTTTGTATTCTCAGTGGCTAGAGAAGTTTTGTAAATTCCGTGTAAGGAAAAAAAAATATATGTGATGGAGAGGAGTTGGGAATCATCCGCCTCAAGAGACTCGCACCAGATTTACAAGTGTATTCAAGGAGCAAATTTCCAGGAAATAGTGTACTCTCTTGCCCTGCATCAGGCGTACAGAAGGTATGATAGGATGATATGACGTCTGGAGCTTTTTTTTTAGCCCTTAAAGAGTGTTAAAGTTCACGTAGGAGCCCCTAGAACCCTTTATATATTTCATACTTCTTTTTTTATATATTTTTTTCTCACTACAGTAGTATTATATTTGTTTTATAGGATCTAGCGTCTGTTCTCGGGATATTAGGTGAGGGTAAACCATAACTGAAATGTTGCTTGAATAAAGCTACAGGATGGAGAGAGGATGGGATTCCGCTGTAGCTTTACCCTCTCTGCTCATGTCATTCTGGAAGTATATATTGGATATCTATGTGTGAGTAAGTAAAAGTACATTTATTGCTCAAGTGGATACGTGAAGGATACGGAGTCAACGGTGGCCAGGCTGGATCCAAAGGATTCGCTTGGCTCGTTCAGAAGCTCATCATCTTGCTCACAATCAGTCAATCCTGGAAATCATATCAAATCAAATCATTCATACGATATTATGCCAGCCATCGGAGCATCCTTTGATATATCTCCTGCCTCATCCTCTCCCTCCGCTACCTCTCTCTCTCTCTCTCTCTCTCTCCCACAGAAACTCACATATGCTATCAGTGTCCGTCTTTTATTTATTTCCATCACTTCCATATCTCCGTCTCCGATCCTATCTTGTCCTCCCGTATCTAAACCTATTCCATCGTGTCCATCTAAACCTTTTTTTTCTGGATGTGTATCTATACGGCCAAGCTCCCCGGTCACACTTTCTTACTACTGTCAATCTCTATATACAGATACATAAGTCCTATCAACCTATGAGCCTTAAATACATAACGTTTTTGAGAGTTCCTTCCATTTCAATGGGGAAAATACTCAAGCACATACTTAATAGCTCAAGTTTTATTTTTAAATATTTGACCCACTCGTATCCACATTAGCAGCAATTTACAGAGTAAATATTTTCTTTGAAAGATATTCTGACTATTGTTTTATCTTTCTTTTTTTATTAATTGTAATTAATAATAATTATCAAAACATATATTATATGTTATGTTGTACAAAATTTGTGAAGTGAACCTTTTGTAAAAGCAATTATTTTACATTTATTTTTTTACAACAGCGTGCATAGACCTTTTTTTTAATTCATTATATTTTACTTCATTACAGATGTACAATGTTGTTTTTTCATGTAGAAAAAAAAAATATTGACTTTTCATTCATTTTACATTGAATGGAAATTGTAAAAATACAGAGACAAAATATATGAGTCCTTTACAGAAATATCAATCTCGAGTCATTTGTATGATCCGAATTACGCTACTCAGTTAGGAAAGTCTTCCATACAAATTTCATTTTAAAACTTTCAAGGCTCCTTTTTGTTAGTATTAAAAGGAGTGTAAGCTTACAAATATTGAGCCGCAATATGATATGGTTTAATTTGAAAAATAAAAATCCTATGTTGCTACAAAGAAGATGCTTTTATCAGCTTTAGCTTCCAGGAAATATAAAGACACGCGCTGTCAATGTGAATGCAAACATCTATACCGTATTACAGATCTCAATAACCAAACACATCCTTCTGATGAATTCCCTTATGAGCTGAGCCTTCCCGTAAGTAGAAAATAGAACTTCCTTGACCAGGGCTCATCTGTCTAGGAAGTTATTTCATTTTTAAGAAATTATTTTGTGAAAAGAAACATGTATAAGATTTGAAGAAAAAAACCAAGGAATTAATGTACTGAGAAGATTTTTCTATAGAAAATAAGAGGGAGCATAATCAGTTGAAAAACTCGAGTAATGATTCTTTGAATAAAGCGATTACAGGAGTCTTTGACAATTCTACAGGTCCTGTTTTTTTTTCTGACTACATACTACACTCCTGTATAGATTAAAATATCCAAGGAGCTAAAAAAGATTGGATTCTAATACTTTTTTCATCAAGGAGTAGAAAAAAGTGCGTTGATCTGTTAGCTTGGATGGAGGAGAGTTATATAGTTATTGGTAGCCGGCTCACAGTTATGAGGGCCGTCATATTTTTTGGGACCGCTGGAGAGATACAATGATACGATGTTGGTTTTTTTTTATTGGGACTTGGGACATTATGAGCCACTGTATATATATCCAAGAATGGTCGAAAGGAGAAGATGAAGGAGATAGGACCGAGGGACGATCATGACCATGATACAAGTGTACAGAGCTCGGAGGAAAGAATGCGAAAGCGAGGCTTGGGAAGAAGAAGAAGAGTGGACAAATCGCAGCACTCGTTCTCATTCAATGGAAAGTCGTAGATCAAACTTCCCTTGATTTATTGTTGCCATACACATGAAAAACATATATGTATGTACTCATGTGCACATGTATGTATGTATAAGGTCCGGACATGTGCACACTTCCGTGCCCTGCAATTACAACTAGTTACTCTGGGTCCAAAAAATATTATAGATACATATAGGCGGATATAGTACTGGGAGCTGGGAGGAAGAAACTCAATATTTGTAGTAGTTATGAAAATATTTAAAGGAGCTGGAACTATGGGGAGAGGGTGCCAAGTTTAATGTTAAATCTATTGCCAATATATCATCTAGCCCCAGTCAGGGCTCTGTGTATCCTTTCTCAAGTCGTCAGAGGCGAGGACTAAAAGAAGACTGTCTTGCAGAAAAGCACACACTTTTCCAGCACATTTGTTCAAATATTTAGATAAGGTCGATCTTCTCAGATATACTCCGTAATAACGTGAGTGGTACGGACCATGAACCAACACACACATGTATATATATATACACACACACACACACACACACACACACACACACACACAATAAGAGTCTTTGTCTTGTTGTTAGAAATGACAACTCAATCAAGTGCAAACCTTCCCAAGAACTATGACTCCAGGGACGCAGACCATTCAAGTCTGTAATTATTCGCGGCACCCCTTCAAGTCTGGGCCCGTGTCCTAATCAGCTGGAGCAAGGATAATCAAAGATGAGAGTCACTTTCTAAAGAATCATCTCTCAGACACTCAGATGATGGGGGAGATCACCCCGGTAACCAATTATGTCCATTTCTGCCTCATCATCCTTCATAGTGAGTCCTGAGTCGTCCTTCCATTGAACTGAGGGTTTCGATGGTAACTTGCATTTACGTAAATACTCAACACGAAAGTATTATCATATGATGTGAGATTTTGGGTACCTTACCCTCAGCCCAGGAACATTCTTTGGAGTACCTTAATACCTGCAAATCCACTGACTATGGTACCTTCCTGTCTGGCTCGGGTTGTTTTGGTATTAAGCTCTCTGGCTATTTAGTATGATACTTTGGTACTCCTTGTCAATGTCCCACGTGCTGTAATCCTCCTTGGTTAATGATACCTGCATACTTGCGACTACTTAAAGTAATAAAGTAACAATAGAATGATAATACTAACAGCAGGGGAAATGCATACTGTTTAGTAGGCACAAGTCAAACCATAGACTTTTATCATGTCGACGTAATTACACTCATCTTCATATTTTGTAGTATCTGCACGTGTGTGTGTGTATGTGTGTGTATGTGTGTGTATGTGTGTGTATGTGTGTGTATGTGTGTGTGTATATGTGTGTGTGTATTTGTGTGTATATATATGTGTGTGTATATGTGTGTGTGTATTTGTGTGTGTGTATTTGTGTGTATATATATGTGTGTGTAAATATATGTGTGTGTGTATTTGTGTGTGTGTATTTGTGTGTATATATATGTGTGTGTATATGTGTGTGTGTATTTGTGTGTGTATTTGTGTGTATATATATGTGTGTGTGTATTTGTGTATATATATATATGTGTGTATTTGTGTGTGTGTATATATGTGTGTGTGTATATATATGTGTGTGTGTATATGTGTGTATGTATGTGTATGTGTCGTGTGTGTATTGCACATTGTGTGTTCATTGTCAATGTCAAAGCTGTCCCTGCCTGAAGTTCTGCCGTACGAAGATGTTGGTTGAAGAAATGGATTTATGCAGACTTACTCCTGCTTTGCTTCTCTACATGGATTTTGGAGGTTACCGTTAAAGTGTAAACACAAATGACGCCTTGTCATTCCTCCGTGGGTACTGTGTATGGTCCTTGGAGTGCATAACTCCGGTGTGTTCCACACAGGGAGAAAGATGAGGATGCAAATGTGCTATGATTCTGTCTCCTGCTTCCTCTCTGACGTTCTCAACTTGTTAGTTAAACGTCGTGTAAGTTTTTCTTGAGTGAAGACAAACGTGATACTTTAACTACCACCAAGGAGCTGAGCTGGTTGTGAGGATTCCATGAGTTAATTGTAAGGAGATAGGAAGGTTGTGAATGTGCAGGGACTCTAGGACAGACTACTACGAGCAATATATTGTATCTGATAGGAATTGTCTTGTGAAGCAATACCTTAATCTGAGTTTTTTCCCCCTTCTTTCGCTCCGTCTCCCCCACCGAAAAAAAAATACACTGGGATGTATAAGAATTCACAAGAGCTCAGTGGAATTCTTGGAGCGATTAAGTCTTTTCTTACAGACGAGAAGACCATGTGAAGTGATGTCGGATCAATGGTTAGGTGATAAGCTTGTCTTGCGGATGGTGCCACACAATTCCAGGACGTTGTCTAGATATATAGCCAATGCTACTGCATATTTTCCCAAGGATATTTATTAGTATTCCTTTCCTCTCAGCACTCAATACACACACACTCACGCACTATTATTGAGATTCTATATCTAGACATACATCTATGCTACACCGTATGTATAACAGTAGTTCGAGGCACACGTCTGGAATGCTCTGTGCATATGTACATACATACGTTCAAGATGAAACGAATCCGGAGAAATTAACAAACTCTTTTTACTCCTTCAAGACACATAAACCTAATAATCCTTTGTAATCCCTTGTGACTACTGAGACTAGCGTATGTTCTCGCGTCTCTGAATGATTATTTATGCTTTTTTCATACTGGAACCACGTGATGCTCTACAGAATGTTTGTTTTCACTTCCTCTCCATGCTAATTTGTATCTGTATTTTGGCTATTGTACCAATTCGGCTAGAGACTCTTTTTAAAAAAAAATGATGGGAAAAACTTTAACATCAATTAAATATACAATAAGGATGAAGCTAAAAGAAGGAATTTTTCAACACTCAAACCAGATAAAATTGATGTTTGACTTTTCCCGGTTACAAAATCCCGTCAAAAAGACTCTCCGTCACAAAAGGAATGACATGACAAGATTTGAGAAAGTAATTGCTATTGAATTCTATTGAAGTGCTTTATCGGAGTTATCACTATGGACGAGACGGTCGTTTTGAATTGTTCTTTTTCCAAGTGAAGATTGAATAGTTGCATATTCATAACCCCGAGTTGGAAAAGTACAATGGAGAAACTCCCAAGCGGAAGAAAGGGAATTTGTAAGGGTTTGGTCCGACTTTTCATGGACAGTGAATAAAATGGGACTTTTTTTCATCCCACAGATTGCTTTCCACTGACAACTCATATTATTATACAAGCCATCAAGTCTTGAATGCCTCGTAACGCTATTTCTTGAGAGCGGTCCTCATTTTTTTTGAAGACTCTCAAGTTCATGTGTGTGCTCATAGTAGGATAAGGTATGACCATACAATGTGAATACTTATTTATCCCCCCTGTAATAATTATATGTCATCAAGCATACTGTACTGGAGATATAGTTACTCCAGGATAGCTCCTTCCTGTAATAATAGGGATGCATGCAGCCCTGCATCCTCCCTTTGTGGTTGTAATAGATACCAGTTAAACTCACACTTTACTCACGGCGGAGCTTTTATCATATAAAAGTATTGAGAAGGTATCTATTTATACACACATGCAGAGATAAGTGAATTGTATGCATGTAATTTGTTGGACCCAATGCAAACATATCTATACTTACCCAATGCTCTTGTTGAGTACACGGACGAATTATATTTTGAATACAAGTACATACAGCTCTGGCATAGACATGTATCCACCCTGGGAAATACTATAGTACTACGATGGCTGAGTAAGAATAGCCTTGTCATGTCCATCTACCCTCCTGTTTGTTATAAAAAACAAGGTATGTCGTATGTTTATATTGCATCGTCAACTGAGGTCGTTAATCATCATCACCATCACCAGAGCTAGTCCCTCAACGCGCCTCATCCCCATTATGGGTACAGAGACTCGGCGGAAATATTATTAGCAAGGAGCTGGAAAAATTTTCCTCTGGTGCGTAAAGACCCTTTTCTACGAGCATAAATTCCTCCTACAAATACCCGCTTACTTTACAAAAGCGAAGGTAGATTTGTCAGTCTAAGACAGAAAGTTCAATAGTCTTGTGACTGAAAGTGCAATACTAACCTACAGTAAAAATTAGAGATAGATAAATACTACAACGTCCAATGTTATTTGCCATATGTATGCAATCACATTGAATAGTATTCCCCCATATGTTTATTACAATAGCAAAACGTACATTTGAGCATGTATGTTACATTTAGACACATTATGGAAAATGTGCATGAAATAGCATGTAAACGTACCATTACGGATGCATGTGAGTGCAGTTAGACTTGAGTGCATACTAAATAATATACATACATACATTTGGATCTCCAGAGAGAGAGAGAGGCCCTTAACAATATACTCATGAGAAGGGAAAGCCAACAAATTTATATTATTTCTGAAAACATCACACTTGATGCCAAACCCGGGGACGTGCCTCTAATTAAAAAACCGACTGCAGCAAATCCTTGACATTTAAAGAGTAGTTTAGCATTTGAGGTCAAAGCGCAAGAATTTCAAAACAAAGGGGAATTCACAAGTGCACACCAAAAACCCGAGAGGAGTCCCCACTCATATCTACTAGTCCTCGTGGAAACGACAGCAATGTGTGAATATGAGCAAGTCGTAAATTAATGAAAACCTCAACAGTGTGCTCGCTCTAACAACACTTTATGATTTGGTGATAACATGGGAAAAACGTGTTCGCACAGAGTCAAAACAAGTGTGTTCAAGTAGGGGATGTACTATGCACATATGTAATTATGTACATACAAAGTACGGGGACTAATGGGAGACGGGAAAAATTCATAGGGAAAATATATTATAGAAAAATAACAGGAAAAATGTGCACACAGTGCTTGCTGAGTTCACTCATTCAGTCTTTTCATATGAAGAAATTAGCCAGAGTTTTAATTGCTCCAAACAGATATCCTGTAGCGACTCGGTTGGGTTTGATGCGGTTTCACACACCCCTGGTTTCTACTAACTCTTCCAGAAGACGACTCCTTCTTTATTTTGTTTTCATATTGTTTTTAGCCCAAGCCAAAGTTATCGTAGTCAAGTGTGTAAATGTCAGGGATTTCCCCTCTGCCTATTTTCCCGTTTCGTAAATACTATCTGTAGATACGTGGAGCTCGGATAGGTTGATGGTTTTTTTTTCTCTCTCCCGGTGGTGAGAAGGAATAGGGAGGAGGGGAGAGATTGTCCAGAGAGGACGTGAGAGGAGAGGAGGCTACTCATCAAACAATGTTTGACTTGTTAAAATTTACGAGAGAACAAGCACCCGTCTATGTATACCAAGAGGATGCGTGCCATGTGGAGGAGGTAGAGTGGAGACAGTTGGAAATTCCAGCTCAAAAATGGCTTGTGTCTTGTGTCGCTTATGAGTTGGGAGAGTTTGTCACGGGTCTCTGACGGACGAAGGTTCAAAAGAGAAACAGGGAAAAACGGATGAAACAAAGTACTCTGTTGATTAAATATGAATGAAGTCTTCGTACAGTGGATATATCTGTATGGGGGTCCGGGTGGAAAGAACAAGAGGGAAAAAAAAACTTAATCCAGATACTCTCAACGTGTCCACATCCATATACAGATAGAAAAAAGATACTATGTAGTCATGGAACTTTTGCAGCTATGTATGTATGTACGTACATATGTAGATACGTCCCAGTCAAAATTATATGTACAAGCTTCCAAGAGTTACAGAAAGAATTGGAAATCCTGTTGAGACAGAAAAGCTAGAGAAAACAAGTCCCTAGCCACCAGAGAGAGAGAGAGAGAAGACGGAGGAGTAAGGACTTGCACGTCTGCACTGTAAGGAAAAAAGATTGTTTAACATGCTGAAAATGTCCGTGGGTCTGGGAAAGCCTGAGAATTTTTGTTTGTGTACACAAAACTACAAACCGACCTGTCCTCCTGTCACCATCATAAATCCACGTGCGGATCATTTCAGCTCTCAACACTCCCTTTAGCCCCGACACAATTCCCAGTAATTATTCAGAATGCATCTCTCTGCCCAGAAACGAAACTTGCACTTGAGGATTAACAACAACAACAACAACAACAAGAAAAGAAAAAAAACCCTTTGAAAGAAATCCTGACTCCTTAAAATTATCTCAAAACTGGGAGGAATGTTTTGAATACCTAATTTAAAGGTTAAATTACACTAAAGGACATTTTTTTTGGGGGGGGGGGAGAAATTGTGCCGAAAAAAATTACCTTGTTTCCTTGTGTGAGGACAACAATTGGAGGAAAAATCCAGGTCCTTTGTTGAAAGTAGATACATAAATACATATGAGCTGATGATAAATGTGAGGGTGAGAGGGAGAGTCGGCTTGAGTGCAACACCTATCTATCATCCCGTATTGTCTAGGCTTAACTTGATATCTACTTTTGACCATCCATCCTTTATACTCTTCTCTCTCCTGTTATTGGCTTGGGCTGGAATCCCTTCGGAGTGGGACTCTATCTTGTACTATAGCCCTGTTGAATAATACCCCTTCTTGTACAGTATAATAATCATGCCGGTACATTAAAGAAAAGAGCATTTGATTGTGTGAAGTGAGCCGCTCATGCTATTTCTAGTATCTGTTCTCCTCGCTGTCCTCCTTTCATCTCACGTCATCCTCAACAAGTTTTAAATAAAAATACACGAAGACCTTCCACCATAACCCTCTTCTCTCTCCAGTCTCCACTTGTTCCTCATTCTTCAAAATCCACTTGAGCTGATGCATCCTCACGAGTTGGGCCCTTTCCATGGGACCAGATGCAAACTTATGAGTTTATATTTTACATTATTTGAATTTTGGGAATGTAACTATATGTATGTATGCACGGACTTCTATAGGCACTTAATTTCCTAAAGTGATACTCCTGTGTATCTAAAGTTACAATGAGTTTTATGGGAGATGATACTTTTCAAGAGAGACTGTACAGCATACTTATATCTATACAAGAGACTTTGGCCTGATCATCCCATCAATTTATTTCTTATGTAAGTGGCTTTATGAAGGATGATCACATTATGTGAAAGGGTGTAGTTATTTCATTGAGCCTTACATAATTACATACTTTTATATATGTATCTATACATAATGTGTAGAGTGTGTGTAGTATGGACGGATGAGTATCTACACTTACAATTAGATACTATAAAATAAATGAAACCTCCCCCGTGAGTAATGGCTTCCTTCCTCTCAAACCATCCTCTCAAGTGTTTTTGAGTCTTTGCTCAAAAGCGTGTCGTTTTTAAAGGTAAGGAGGAAAATCGGGAGGAATATCTTTCCACCTTGACTCTGGGTGACATTTATTTAAAATATAGAAACTTAGCCTTTTCTATATAGTGCGGGATGATCAATCGGTAATGGAATTCGTGGTAGTTTAAAAGACTCTTGAGTGTAACAGATGCTTCCAATTGGAGGGCATACCCCGTAGCAGTGGTTTCGCTCATGGAGGATAGTGGAAGGAGCAGAAATGCAAACTTACCCGAATGGAGATTGTTGAAGGTAACAAAGCACTTGCTAAATTCTATTCATTGGGTTAGATTTTAAATTCCTTTGTACTCCCCCACTGAACAGCTTGGGCTGAAGGAAAGGAGGCTCTTTTCTCCCAAGAATACAAAACTCCTGTGTAAAGTTCCCACAATCACATGTTTCTCTATGACCCCACGCCGGCGTTAGGGTAATGGATGGAACCAGTGCCGGAACAGAGTATATACTAGCACAGTGATTACATCCTTGAGGAAGATCCAAGTTTGAGCTTCCACACCAGAATGAAAATTCTCCCTCAAGAGTTGATTCCTCCTACCTCATTCTCCTCCGCATACATTTTTAAACTCTGGTAGGGTTCAGTGTAGTATTATTGAGAACCTTACCTCTGGTGTATTCTTTACTGTACAAAACAAACGTTTTCCCGTCTCCCTTGAGTAACTTTTATTTTTCCGATTTTTAAGTTTCTCCGCTCCAAAGATCAAAGCTGGAGAGATCTGGGAAAGGGAAGAATACCACGGTGCTCTTTCATGAACGCTCTATCAATTGCATTGGGATATTAATAAAAAAAAGGGATTTTTCCCGGCGCTCTTGCTTAGTACTATGTATGTACATGCTCCGGACAATTTCTTTTGCCTTTTAAATATGAAACTGAGAAATCAATATTGTTACCTGTTTCGATCTAGATTCCTGGTAAGACACTCATACAGATACTTGATGCATAAGGAACGGTGCAGTTGCAGAAATAATTGCTCATAAGTGTGATTACGTAAGAATTATGCTGACAAATAGCATATTTACATATACAGTTGCATCCACTCTGGAAGAGCGTGCTGTATTTTGTGTACTAGGGATACATTAATGGTAGATACGTACATATGTACATAGGACTACGTGCGGGGAGACATGATGAGGGAGGAAATCCAAAGAAGAATTCCGCTGTCAGTCTTCTTAATTTTATAGATAATTATTTGTAATTTCCGAGCCAGTATGTATACAAACTACGTATGGAGGAGGAGAATTTGAGATGGTCATGGAACATCCAAATACATACAAACGTGTGCATAACATGTACGTAAATAATAGGTACATACAAGGAAGGAAGCACTTTCATGCCTCCATTAGTATCGAAATGCATTGCGGGTGTGTGAGTTCTGATGAAGAAGCTGTCGGCTTTTTAACACTATTAGTACTGACTTCACATTAGGATCAAAGCATAAATAAACACCAGCTTAATGCCAGGCTAGATTAAGCGAGATGAATGAGTGCATCCTTCCCAGGCTCTCTTCGGTATGCGGGTAGGAAAAGTCTTTATTCAAATTAATACCGGGGTGTAGATACTATCCATACATCCATAGATCCCTGTTTTCCCATGGAACATCAGATCTCGCTCATTTTTTTTAATACATGAGGAGCATACGGTGTGCCACTACTTCTCACACACACACACACACAGTAGTCCATACGCTCCTGCATAACTGAAAAGTACTTATGGTAAATATGTTGGGAGAGTTAAAAACCCTCCACCCGCCACCGTCGTAACTTACTATACTGGGATGAGTTGTGTGGATTTTAATGGAGACATGAAGACGGCATATGTTTCTCATAATCTCATCAATTTTTCCCCACGTTCCTGCAACTTTTCTCCTCGCTTTATCAAAACAAAGATTAGTTCCACACAAATTCCCTCCTTTCCCCTCAACCTTCCCGGGATGAGGAGCTGTGAGGAACTAATCGTTTGTTTTACTATTTTCCTACGTTTTTAAAATCATTCCTTGAGGATCGATCCTGAGGATTGTCCCTGTTCATAATTCAATGCGGAGATATACATAGGTATATGAAGCTGAGCTAACACACTTTTATAGCTCAGGTGTATATATTGTAACACTTGGATTGAGAATTTAAGGACTGGAGGGAAAACAACTGGTCTTTGGGTTCCCCGTTCCCACTTACTTAAAAGAACAACTATCTCAAATAACCAATAATCCAATGGAAATTTACAAGTTGAGAAAACAAATTCGATGCATGCGCAATTAAGGCTGTCATTCGCCACGCGATGCTTTTTGCCGCTTAAAACTACAGCCCCAGTGGGGAAGTGCATGGAGATCAACTTAAAGTTTAAAGTTATGCTTGGAAGTTGAGAGAGTTGGAGTTAAAGTCTGTATCTTATATAAATATAAGAAAGGGAAATTGAAATAGGGGAGATGTCAACATATGGGGGATTGTATGAGTGTTAGTTCCAAATTGGACTCATATTTGGAGGAACTCTCAAGTGCGGCTGGAGAAATATTCGATCTGCATACCATTTGGGCATGCACTTGCACTTAAACATGTGCCTCTGCACATTCGTACAAAAGCGAAACTAATGTTGTTGCATTTCCACTCTAAATTGGAAATAGACGGAGTAATGTTAACATTTGGGAGTCACAGTTTTTTTTCCTGACTCGTGCCATGCTCCCAAGGAGAAACCACAGAGAAATTGTCAATTTTCACGCGTCTCAATTTATGTACCTAACTTCCTATGAGGTTTACGTGCAGTATGGGAGTCACACGTTCTGCCTTATGATCGCTCATATGTATGGAGGTATAATTACACATAGTGAATACTGAGTGAGAGAGGAGAGAGAGAGAGAGAGAGAGAGAGAGAGAGAGAGAGAGGGAAGCTAAAGTACTCATAAAATGACTTGCCCCGAGAAAAACCACCGTCACTAAACAAATGGCAAACAAACTTAGCTTCTACATTTGTAAGAAGGAGCATAAAATCTTTAATTAGCACGCATGACTTGTTAACTGCAGCCGCTCCTCCAACACAAATTTTATGGATTTATTGTACTCAGTTATCAACTTTCACAAAAGCAATTAGTTTCTTGAAACTTGAGGGAAATTTTGTTTAAATTTCAATGTGTAGTCATGTTCCTCCTGGTCTTGGACCATTATGCAGTGTCCTTTTGCCAGTCATCCTATGGGGAATGTGGGTTCAAGGGGAAAAGTCTTGGCGGCTGGGAAGGTTGACAGAATTTATGGAACTTTTGAAAAATTAGCTGGATTTCATGCGAGCCTCCTACTGCTCCAAGGTTATGTGTTCCAAGTCTATAACTTATGTGTTTGTCTAAGGATGTGTGTATGTATGTAATATACCGCATTAGATACTCAATATTTGCTTCTGTTTGTACTTCCGTATATATCCGTACATATGGAAGTTGAATTACAAGCTGAGGGTAAATCTATCCTCCTGGAAATTTATATCCTGCAGCGGTAATTTTTACTCCATTTTTTATATATATTGGAAATGGAGTTACAAAAGTTTTGTTCAGAAGAAAAATTCTTCAGGAATGCATTATGGGATGAACATCTAAAATCTGGCTATTTTCCCTTTTTTTTTATATCACCGTAACAATAGACATGCACATGCAGCTTTGAGACTCAAAGAGAGAGAGAGAGAGAACTGCAGACGGGAAAGAGTGTGGTGCTAAAAGATCCTCGAGTTTTTGCTCTCTATTTTTCTTACCCTTCCTTTTTCGTCCTCTGAAGGAATGGAGTAACGACTGGAAAAATAGAGAGGGGAGAGAAAAAGCTCCTGTTTTTAGCAACTTTTTTTTCTCCTATGTACAGATAGATATCTACATACATACATACCTAAACCTCTGTTTGTTTTCACTTGCCCCATTCTTCTCCTCCGGCAGGGTCTATTAGGGAAGAATAGATTCCGAGGAGACTCTAAAGGAATATGTTTCAAATGCAGACTAATTTCAATAATTTGTGACCCGAGAGAAGGACGAGGGGTTGAGGGGATTAAAATGAATGGAAAATACTCAAGTGAGAATTTAATCAAGGGAGATGATGAAAATGCGTGATTTCCGATTTTTCAATTAGGACGTTTTCACGAAATCTTATGCATTTTAAATACAAACCGTCCGACTTATATTTTAAATTCAAATCCTACCCCCGTATTTTAAACTCTTTGGAGATGAGAAATTGAAGGGGGAACCTCAAGGGTTTAGCCATGGCCATATATGTACATAATTATAAAGCATACACTCATTGAAAGAAAAGTTTCTGTAAGACTCAGCCCTGAAAGTATTAGTACGAATATTATAAAATTTATTGCAACAACACTTTATATTGGTGTTGTGCAGTGTGTTTTGTGTAACTTATGCTATGCTACTAGATGTAGATACGTATGTACATATGTACCTGCGTGTTTAGGTAACTGCAACTGCTGTATTTTAATTAGCTCACGCCTCCTTTGATAATTAATTTAGAAAGAAAGAGTATAAATCCTTCTGGGTATACATTTCAGGGAAACCAGGGGCGATTTCCCAATCCTCAGCTCCAAAATATGTCTTTCTCCTCCGTGCCCCCCTTTTGAAGGGATCATTACAAGTAATAATATTTGCTGGAGTAATATTTTCTCTCTTCCCAGTGTTTTCATTTTAAAATCAAATTATTATTACTCGAGTATAATACTCCCCCTGCAGAATACTTTGGCATTAGGAAGACACTCCCGGCAGGTTTGATGTCATCCAGGGGCATTTCTTTCAGTAAATTAATTGGATATTTAGGATGCATGAAAACTCCAAAGACTAGGGGAATATACAATGTGATGCTATTATTATTCGGATTCTCACAAGACTATTATACTGTATGTATGTCCTGTCATAAATAAATAAACAATTTTATTATTTAAGGCAGTAGTGTAATAATAAAAATGTTGTAATTGCTAATAGCACATTTAAATTCCACGCATCTAGAATTTAGTGTATTGGTTATCCTCTCCCCAGCCCCACACCAGAACCTTAATTAGTTTCCTCTGAAGTAAAGTCCCACATTTAAATACATGCGGCCGAGCCCCTTGCCCCCCTTTTTTGCTGAATGGAAAGCGTGACGTTGGTGAAGTTTGAAATTAAATCGGTTTAAATATAGGTGTAGCATTGCATTGGAGAAAGAATCACGTTAGCTCTTTCCAGGGACAAATGGCTATCCATGAATTACTAAATGCGATGGCCATTAATTAGTTCTAATTAAAGTAGAGACGGGGGGAATGGAGGGAATTGTGCTCCTTTGATCCTAATACTCGGTAATTTGTGTACTCTGGAAAATGCATAATTCGCCTCTGGTTATTTATGGAAATGTACATATGCTCATTCCTGGGTCTCCTCCACGCACTCGAATGCCTTAACAATATCCACACCTTGTTTGGGTCCCAATTGGGTCCATACAGATATCTATTTCACACGCACCTCATACAGTAGTAGTCTTAGACCTTTTCCAACCTCCGAGGATTCTTCCATTAAATGTGTCCACTTTTCAGCTCATGATGTAAGATTCAGCCCGAGACACATATTTCCCATGGAGGTTTACCTACCAGCAGGAGTTACAAACATTGCAAATGCTAGGACTTATTTACATGCTTAATTTGCTAAATTATGAAATTATAAAGTACGGAATTGTACACACATTCACGCAGAGAGAGAAAATTGACCATTTCTCCCCTATCATTGCTCCAACATCTATCTATAATTTCGCTTGCTCTCCCGAGTCAACCGAGACTTGAGGCTATATCTCGTGGTAACATATGCACTTTTTGTCCCCCTGTGTAATTGTGAGGTTGAGGAACTTGTTTCCTCTTATTCTTCGTATACAGTAGATATTGTTAGATGAAAATACATAGACTATGGGAAGGATCTCTCTAGTATTTTCTTCCATTGGGAACAACCAAGTTCTAAAGTTATGATTATGAATCTTTCGAGAACACACACACACACACGTACAGTATTCACATTTCCCCTGATTGTTCCCGTTGAGTCACGTATCTATATATGTTTTCCAATTATGGAGTTCGGCTGGGTTTATTGTGATTTGTAATAATAAGAGTAACGGTGGAGGAGCGGGGCTTACATCTTCATTTCATTACATTAATAGGCTACTATGGCAGGCATGAAGGCAGTGCTAAATACCAATTTAAATTATTAATCATTTCATTCCTGCCTTAAACTCACCTTCCATTGGGCCCCGCTATATATCTACTATATTGCCCCAGTATGGAGCCCAGCCTGCTTATTGGCTCCTTTATCCATGTCGGGATACGGGGAGACTAAAGATACTGTCAAAGCTCAGGGCTGGCTTAATTAATTGGTTTATAAGACTCAAGATTTGTTTCCTACTATCGTAAACAAGTTTATGAATAGTAATTACTGTAATTACACTTTCAGTTTTGGAACGGGAGGTTAAACTGTGGTCTAAAAAATTTGTGGGTATCTTACTCGGGCTATATGGGATATTAAATATTTATAATTAGATGATTCACAATTTCCACGGATGTTTTGGACTGGGCTGTTCGGGTGTACAGTAATTTGGAAAAAAGGAGGAAATCACACAATTACTACGGTCAGACACGTACCATTTACGGGATTTGTTATGAGAACTCACACTTGGAGATCAGTTATGTTTAAAAAATGTAGAAAACTCAAATTTTTCTGGGATGGTCATGAACTCAATGAAAAATGCAGGGGCTGAGGAGTAACTCCTGTACAAGGCTGTAACTTACCCGTGCAGTAGTGTGAGGGACCTGGGAAATGAGATAGAGAGGCTGAGTTTTAGCAAGTATATGGGACTGCGTGTGGGGCCACTTTGACTGCAGATACGCCAAAAGAACTCCTTGGATGTACGTCCATGGGTGAGGACGAGAGGTCTGGAGATCTAAGAAAAACTAAAGAGTTTGAGGAAAGCTGTAAATCTCTAGGGATAAACGTTGTCTTGAGTGTTGATGTCCTTTGACTATGTGCCCAAAGCTCCTGTCGCAACACCTCCGGAAACGGACTCTGCCAGCTTTGTCTCCACATGCATATGCACCCTGTACTTTGGGTATCCTATGAATAAAAACGAGCCGCCTCACATGTATGGACAAAGACAAAACTGGATATTCTTTTATTGGAATTCGTTCTCCCAGCTCACTTCACCTTTTCCTGGAACAAGGGAGATAATACAGCCAAGTCTCGTTTCTCTCCGACAAGGATTTCACATGAAAAAATTGTCCTCTGTATTTTCACCCTTGTCTAAACCTCAGCTCATGATTTAAACAAAAAGTACTTCTTTCCATTTTTCAAGCTTAGCCCTGGATAATTAATGCTCTCATTCCGGTGTATGTCGGAGCATCTTCCAGTAGTTTTTCTTCCTTAGGAATATTTCTGTTAGCCTTTCTCTGCTTGGCATGCATTTCTTTATATACAGATAGACACATCCAGTATACTGATACAAACCCAACGGTTTTCTTTCCCAGCCGACATTTGAAATTAACACTTTGATTAATTGGCCCTTCAGAAACTACAAACACAATGAGGAGTCGCAAATTTACCCAATCTTTACATTTTTGCAAGTTCAGTCAAACGTACGAACGTATACCCACATCAGCCCATCAAAGTTTAGCTTCATCAAATTTAACACCTTTTCCAGGACTTTCCTACTGATCTGTTATTTCAGTAGTCAATAGTACAGTTAGCATTCTTAGTATCTGCAGATTTCTATGTAATTTCAGTTTCGAGAGCAGTTTGAGTAAATAAACTCCTCATTGACTGATGTGGCTCATCAAACCAACCTTGGATCCTCCGACGAAATTCTCCCCCCCCCCCAGTAAATAAAAAAAAACTATGGGCTCAAACCAGCTCGTAATAAATCTATATGGAATGGTACACTGAGGTATCTACAGTAATATAATTTCAAATAGCAATCCTTCAACCCAATCCGACCAGGGCAACCTCCGGAGTATAAGATTGCATGTATGATTAAGCTCACTGAGATGCATCAAATGTGAACATGAGGGTGACACATTCCCTTACAGTCATGTATAAGGAACCAGGGTCCTAGCCCTATAGTTATGGATGCGTGGGTGAGCTGAATTGGAATGTAAATTTGCATATGTTTGGGGGAAAGAAGGCAAGGCACATCTTGGAAATTTACTTACAATCACACACATATTTATTATTAATCAAATGAACCTTACGCTGCACTGGATGTGAAAGAAGTTTGTTTGTATTTACATGTGTCAGCTCCGCGCCATGTAGATATGCATGTGTCTATTTATATATGGATGGTTATATCCCTATAAAATCATGAGTCCATACATATGGATGGAAGCTAGGGGAAAAAAGTGCGTACAGTACTGCTGTATCCATAAGTATAGGAGATGATACGCCTATGCTTAAGATTCCTTAGGCCTGTGGATGTTTGTGCAGTGACAGGGATGGTAGATCCTGAGTGCGTCTGTATGGAGATGGACATCTCGGCAGCTCCTGTATGCCAAGTCATGTCAAGTGGATTGTTTTTAGCGAAGAGGGAAAAAAACTGGGTCTATATGGCTCCTTGGCTCTTGGGATTGGATATATCTATCCTTATTACATTCGAGGAGAATTGTATATACCTACAGGGAGAGAGAGAGGGAGAGGACCAGAAGAGACTGTCCTTTGAATTTATTGACTTAATGAGAAAAGGGGGGAAGACCATTGTTTTCTTTACTTACGTACAGTACACAAACAATGCTGGGACGTACATGTGAACTGCATTTGAAAGTCAGGACGGGAAGAGAAACAACTTCTTCTCCCACAAATTCTCTTCCCCATGACTATTTTTTTTCTTCTTTGGGCTTCCCAAACTCCTTGGACTTTAAATTTTTCATGTAGTCAGTCCTTGCCTCAGTTCTTTATCATCCCCCAGTCCGTGACGTGTCTACACAAATACAATGCAATCCATGCTAACGTTGTATAGCCCCTGTCTGTGGTTTACAAATAATATTCCGGATTCCGTTTCAATTTCATCTCCCGTTTATCTTCCAATATGCTCATTCGTCTCCCACCTCCTATAACTCCGTATGTAGATACTCATAGGAGCCTCACTATTATAGTAGTCAGGATGCTCAGTCAGTAACTCCCTTCACCTCCGTCTGTGGTCTAACCCCAGTAAGCCTTAAAGTTGGGTGCAGTGCTCCTCCACATACATTTCCATCTACAACAATAACAACAACTGTCCGCTCTCTGAACAAGCTCACTGGTGACGGGAATCTTACATTTCTTACTCCTTGCATCTGCATATCACACCAAAAGTAGATATACTCACTTGGTTGTACAAACCCCTCCTAGTAAATTTCTCCAGGAACCATCCCATGCTTTGTGATCCGGAAATTGTGGGAAATGCACTTGCAGTCCTACTCCGGAACTTCTTATGCACAGATAGTCCCTTCATATGCCTTGTTTTTTTTTGGAGGGTTCCTTACACAATATTCTTCGTCTCTTCAAAACAAAAAAATCCTTACAATTTTGCATTCCCAATTGGTCAACTCAAAGTCACTGCACATGTCATTCTAGTACAGTAGTACTGGAAGCCTCAGCTTAGTATTAGACATTTATAGTTATGCTGTTAGGAGTACAGGGCCTTAATTCCGGCTCAGGGAGTCAGTATCAAGAGGAAAGGCAGAACTCCTGGCAAGGATTCAAAATTGTCACGGAAGATATGAAACGGTGAATTTGAATATATGAAAAAACAAAGAACAATAAATCAAAGGAGTGGCACATTACAAAGAGCACTTAAGCGAATTGTTTGTTAAATACTTCCAATCATTCAACTGAAGACAGTTCAACTTGAAATGAGCAAGTGCTGAGCGCTGGAAATCATTAAGGATTTGTTTATTAAGCAGAGACTGAACGCTTCATCTTACACTAGGATAATTTGGCAGGGGCAATGTCAGCTTATAAATACTACAGACTTTACTCTCACTGTCTCATATAAGTTCAAGTTCTAAGAGAAGGCGAGAGAATCTTTATAGCTACGGTTCGTCAATGAAGCGTTTCAGAGAGTGAGAGAGAGAGAGAGAGAGAGAGAGGAAGAGGTAACTTCTCCACAGTAGCAGATCCTTAGGATATTAATCACTGGGCCCCATAAACATTTAGCTTTTGTTATTCAATGAACAATTGAATGATTGTATATGCGTTGAGGAATCCATTGTGCAAATGTTTATTTTATTTTCATAGCCAAGCCGAGATCTGGAGGCTGAGGCTGAGCAGAGTTCAAGAGGTATGTACACAATGTACAGCACTCCAAATAATATTACTTATGAGGGATACTTACGCCTGCGTTTTTTATGACTCATGGAGTCACACACACACACACGTTGATACATATCCACACACGCATGGTATATCTAGTCATGGATTTGGAGAGTTACCTCAGAGAACAGATACAGGTTCCAGAGAGAGGGGGAAATGCCCTGCCAAGTTATGTAGGATATTAAGCAGAGTAACTACTCAATTGTGTATTAACTCGAGAGTGAGTCTTGGGAGAGAAAAGTGAAGGGAAAAGTATAAGAATTATTGTCCATGTAGTTAGTATATGTACTCTTTTAAAGGAAAGGTTTCCTTCCCCATGTGTGCAGTATGTATTTGACCCTAAAATAATATACTCTGGCATAGTATAGTCACCACGTTACCAGAAATACATACATTCCTACAGAAAGTCCTTACTGTGGGATATGGGAGTTGAGTCTGGGAGTTGAGGGATACCCATATGTGTGGAAACTGTACAGTAAATTTACTCAAGACATAAGAACACACAACAAGTTAAAAGTTATTGGAAGGAAAACAACAAAGACATCTCAACGCTTTCTTAGAATAATAAACTGAAGCCGATTGTGAAAATACACAGGGCCATTATTTAAATGGCGGAGAACTTGATGGGCCATGCAGGTTGATGTTGTGGGGTTATTGTACATATGGAACTCCATATATACCCCCATGTATGGATACCTCCGGAGATACTTACCCTGTCCGTAACTCCCAACAATCAGTCATTTGTAATACAGAGCAAGCTAGGAATAAAAAGAACAAATCCTCTGCTTTTTGTACCTTGGCACCTCTTCCCTTCTCTCTCTCTCTCTCTCTCTCTCACTCTCTTTCACAAAATCCTACACTCCGTAGGTATAAAAAATAACGATAAAATTATTCACAGAGAGGAACTGTATCTGCATTTCTCTCGTATATAATCATACTTGAGAGCATATACTCCAACTCCAGGACGCAGTCCTTGTGAATAGAGGCTTCTCCAGGGAAGAACCTCACGTTCCTCCAAGACCAGATATATAACTCCTCTTGAGTTGAACAATGAGCACCGAGGACTGTGTAGCAGGGCACACTTCCAAAACTGATTCAAATGCAAATCCCATCGGATGGAACTTAAAAAGTGCAATGTTAACTTGTTGTCTCTGACTTGTTCCTTTGTTGAAATTTGTAGCGCTGGAAAAATCCCTACCTTGACGGTTGTTTTCCATGAGGAGGCCGTGAGGGTGAATACAAATCCAATTAATTTTTCTTCCCATTTAATTCGACTAGCCTTCCGCTTATGCTCCGGCATTTCCCTCTATTTTAGATCTGTAAATAGAATTTATTCCAAATTAAAGCTCTAAATGCTCCTTCTCAAAAAGAAATTAAATGCAGTCAAAGTTAAATTTAGAATAAATTTACTGTATCCTTTTTATATGTTAATTTGAAGGAGCGACCCGTAGCGTACAGTCAGCCTAAGTATTAATTCTCACTACAAAAACACCTCCTTAGTTGTAGTCCCCCTTGATATTGTGAGGTGACAGGGGAAGGGATTTGTTATTTCTTTTTAATTTGTGACATTCACAACGAAAAAAAAATCCGATTGTGATTCATTGATTCAATGAGCATTTGGGAAGTGAGTGGACTAATGTAAATACATATAACTATCAATCGAGTAAAAAGGAACTGGCAGGCGATACATAATTGTTATTATATCCGATAATAGTCCCAGAGTCAGAGATATTTTCGTTTAGGACTCCATATATATAAAAGCATGTTGTCGCTCGAGTCCCTCCCATAGTAGAATTACGGAGAAAGAATGTGTATGTGTGTGTGTGTGTGTGTGTGTAAAGTATGGAAGTGGAAGGAAGGCTCGAGCCGGGGAAATAAGATGAAGCTCCCAAATGAGAAAAAAACTATAGAAGCAATAATAAAAGACGTAGACAAGACACGGCAGCTGTAATCATTCGTAATAATTTCCCAAAATGCTCCCCAGTAGATGATTACTTTCATTCAGGTTCGATTGCTTTCTAAATGACGAAATAGTATTTTCCCCTCCGTCTCTCCACCTAAGTTTCTCCATCTTCCATCAATAGTGTGCTGTGAACTAGTCAACAGTAAATGACGTCTATAGTCACCAATGAAAAGGCGCATTTGGAAATTCTTCTCTTTACTCTTTTCTCCCTCTCACTCTCTCTCTCTCTCTCTCTCTCTCTCTCTCTCTCTCTCTCTCTCCTTAACTTTTTCTCTCACTCTGTGTAAACGGACTTTTGTCAACTATTCCTCTTTCTTTCCAGTCACTTTCATTGGAAAAGGTGATGGAACGTGTTTTTTTTCCTTCTAAGAGCTCCTCCACTGGAAACTTAATCCATTTGATTCTCACTTCTTACGCATGAAGGTATGCAAGTCCAATAACTGCAATGGTTTCCAGTGGAAGGAAAAGCACTTCTTGTTGTTGTCTCTCTTCGTCATAAGATTCTTTGAAATTCAATTTATTTTAGGATTATTTTCCTAACACCTGGCTCCTGGATATTTGTGGTGCTCAAAGTGTTGATCGATTTTATGCAACAGTTAGTTTCATAGTCATGTGATAATGATAGGACTTACAGTATTTCAGTTAATAATAAAAAGAAAGGATAAGGTTTCTCTCCTACACTGTAACTTCCAGTCGCTTTTTACTGGGAAGGAAGAGAGCAGTGTTTTTGCTCCTTGTGCTATTGAATAACCACAATTATAATATTACTGTAAATAATGAGTTTTAATAGGAATCCCTTGGGTTTCAAATATTTTTGATGTTCCCCACAAATTCATAAAATTTCATAGGAATTGCCTTCTAAACTTACTGCTGAAGGAAGACTTCCGGGAGGAGAGAGTCCTTAATGCAGTTTTCCCAGATGCAGGAGTCATTCAAAGAAATGGGGATATCTGCGTAGAATTTCCAGAATTATATTTCAAAGACCGTCCTAACCACATGGCATTAGAGAGTCGAGTACTATTACATGTAATGGCACATGCCAATGCTCCGTCCTCGCATTTTTACGAGGTCTCCTCTTTCCGGCCTTCTCTTCTTCTTACATTCCAAATCACACTAGATTTTGAAGAAGGCTCCAGGAAATTTCTCGAACGAATGCAAATAAACACACATTCATGCGGAACAGCGTATATATTCAAATGATGGATCCGAACTGCCTATATAAGCATTGTAGGAGAAACTGCAACCCTCTCATCATTGTTCTCCTCACATGTTTTTCCCAGAGCTATCAAGTCAGTGTCAGTGGAGATTCATGGACATGAACATGCTTGGAGTAGTAGTAACATTCTATGAAAATCAAGTGTTTATCATATGAGTGTACAGTGTGCATGCATTTGCATATCTACTTTCCAAGGGGCAAGGAGGAAGCCTTGTTTTTAGCAGATTTTATAGTAGTATCTACAAATGGGGATAATTTTAAATATAGATACATAGATACTTCAGGGTGCATGTATAGATAATTATGTCATGTAGATATGTGCATACCTCCGGAAAGTGCGTGAGTTCTTGTACACATGTACATACGTAAAATTTAAAAACTGCATCCTGAAATTGTATTTGGGTTTAGGAACTAAATCCAGACTGGAGACTGGAACTTGAATTGGGAAAGAATACGTGTGTGCTTATATGAAGCTCCGGGACAAGTGCATTTGTCTATGGGGGGAACCCTTAACGAGGTTACTTTGTTATGACTGTGAACTATTGAGCATACCCTGGGACCATAGAGGCATCTGAGTGAGTACAGAAATATTAAAGTCAGATTGGGTAAGAAATGAATGTGGACTTGAGTGCAGTTCGACGAGCACTACATTTATAAGCATAATTCCACGGGACTCCTCTCTCCCTCTCCAGTCCGGACACACATTGCAAACTGAGATTTTACAGTTGAGGGAGGATATTATGTTAAACTCCCCAGTCTTCCCCCATTTCACTCATAAAAGTGACTTGTGGAGGTCATAAAACCCAAAAAGGAGTTTAGGGCTCATTGATAAACTGGTGGGAATCCAAGTCTACGTTGTTTCACGGAGAGCCCCACAATTTCCTCTAACTTCCATGTTTTGGCTCCTGGAATTCAATAATAATTCCAGTGACCCGAGAGGTCATGAAATTAAGTACTGGTGATGGACAAGTCGTAAGTAATTAACTTGTGAGGATCCTGTCCCTGATAAATACTGGGAAGGGTGTGAAGCTATCAGAAACCTTGTAAGAAGATTAGGGCTAAGAGTCATAAACCAAGGAAGGAAAGAGGGATGGCTTTCCTGTGAACATTCTGGGGAACATTTTCCGTTCAAATTTCAACATTCGAACCAATGTCAATGCCAAAAGTATTTTTGGAGTCGGAACGAGTGTCAAGAGCAATCTCTATGACTGGGTCCCGAATCAAAGACCTTTTCAAGTCAAGCTTTTGTAAATGGCTTGTATACTGAGGAGACGAGGGAAGCTTACTAATTCTCAGGCTATTCCTGGCAATATTTTCTTTATCGGGGAGTATACGAGAGTTCCATTAAGTAGCTTTATTACCTCCTTCAAATAACGGTTTGATTTCCGAAATCGCCCTGTATTCCATCGAAAAACCAAAAAGGCTTTGGAATCTTAATGGAGAGGGGCCCCGTGATGGTTTTTCCAATTACTTGTACTAAACCTTTCCCTACATTAATTCCTCGTATACAATCCAACCTTACAGTCATCAAACCTCATACATACGTGTATTCAGAACTATAGATACGCCACAATTTATTTGTTTCCCCCTTGCAACATAATTTTCAACAAAATGCCTCAGAACACAATTGTGATACCACAATAATTGTAAACTCATGTTGAAATGATAGAAATATAAGGATGTGATTTTCATTCCGAGCTTAAAATCCTAGGTGAATGTTTCTCACTTAAGACCACCTTAATATGAATTATTTGACATGGGGAAACATAGGACATTGGGGAAACCGCTTTTTTAAAAGAAAAATTATGCCTCTTGTTTTTGCTGCTGTGGTTAAGTCCGGGAAATTCAAATGAGGAAGCCACACGTGTAGACCTGAATCGATGCAATTACTATTCACCATCCAATATCCCTCTCCCCAGCGGCGAAATGAGTGTATTCAAAAAAAATGAAGCTTATCCTCCAGAGAGGTTCTTTAGTATGGAACAATTTGGAAGGAAGGATCGTTTCGAATAAAACGTAGGGAAAATTCTGCAATTGCCACGGTTAAAAAAACACAGCTCTAATAGAGTTTCCCAGATAAAATATGATATACATTAAAATATGTAATCCAGGAGGAACGTGTCTTACGACTCTATACTTTACTCCATCCTTCAAGGTTGATAATCTGGAAATTGGTGGAGAGGAGAGACAGAGAGAGAGAGAGAGAGAGAGAGAGAGAGCAGCATGAGTATAATGGAAAGTAGTAAAAATTTTCTGTGGAGTTTATGTGTTCATCTACAGTGTTGTTATATGCAGCTACTAAAGTCAGCTCTAACGGAACTAGCTCATCAATATGAAATTTGCCACTTTCTACACAGCTTCCTTAAATGCACTGTGACTGGAATGGGGTCATAAAATATACTCTAATTACATTATCTTAGGCTATTTTTAATTCCCAACTTCCCTCACAAATGTCCTTTAAAAGTACTGTAGTCTCAGGATCTTGGCCTTTCGGTTGTTCCATATGTTCCTACTAAGGATGTATCCAGTGACTCGGGAGACTGAGGGTATGTTTTGAAGATAGGGTTAGTGTAGAAAGAAGAGGAAGATCGTCGAAGACAACATTTCTATAGAAAGGATACAGAAGCTTTCGAGAGAGTTCCATTAGCTTGCCATTGTGATGGGGCAGGTTTGGGAAGTGCACATAAATAGGCTAATTTTTCAATAGAGCATGTTTACATTGTTATTCTTCAAGTTTAGTAATAATTCTCCAGCAATTGTCCACACTGTGTATGACAAAGTAATTTTCACTTTTCAAAAGACCCAAGTCTACATTATTTTCGGAAAATAAACTTTCTCCCCCTGAGTTTCTCTCTCACATGAATGGAGATTGTGATGCAAATTTTCATGTAAGCAGCTCGTTATCCTCCACACAACAAGGGACAAGACTGGAACTCTAGGGAGGGAGCTCTTCTCTTCTTCAAAATGGAACTTCCAAGGATTGGGTCCAAGCATGAATAAATATCCGTGAGGATTTCGTTTTCTCACATTATTCCATGTGCGAATCCCTCGTATGGCTCTTGTTCAGCTCGTAGTCCTAGTAGGAGTACTGTAAGTAGTCACAGTGTAGTAGAAGCTACATGCACATGGATGTAGTCACAATAGGAGAAAAATCTTGACATGTCAATAGAATATTGTGAGCGCTGTTGTTGAAATGTTGCGTCGGGACTGTGACAAACTCAAGTGTGCCAAGAAGAAGATTATGCAATTTGGATACCCAGGGGTTCAGCTCAGGGTTCTCCTCTTGTCCATGTCTCTCTCTCTCTCTCTCTCTCTATTTCTCTCACTCTCTCTCTCTCTCTCTCTCTCTCTCTCTCTCTCTCAGAAAAACACATTGCGGTTATACACCCTATGCCATATATCTCTTCGGATTTCCCTGGAAAATAGTCACTACTTATAATTCCATGGTAAAAACACGAATGCATTTATGCGTGAGGTTTAGACCAAGACCGTTTTTACGTTAGCTTATTTCCCTTCCCGAGTCCTCCGTAGATGTGAGTTGTTCCTGCGTGGCTCCACCAATTCCCCAACAACTGGAGTAATAGAATTCAAATAAGATGCATTTGGCTCCCTTGTGAGAAGGAAGCTTCCCATAAGGAAAGTTCGAGGTACTGCTCGGTAAGTACACCGTTGGGCGAGGGGAAGTACATACGTTATGTTTGCATGTGTACAATCTGTACTGTACTTATTTCAATGTAGAATTATGTTCATGTATATTTTTGCATAGGAAGCCCAATGTAGATATCTATAGATATGCTTATGTAAACCCATACCTTCAGTGGTTTCATGTATCTATACCTTATGAGATTATCATATGTTTTAGAAACATGTTTTATTTTATTATAGACATTGTACACCTATCCAAACATCTCGTCTTACAGGCTCTGCTCAACAATTTTCTTTATATAGAAAAAGTAAAAGGTATTGCTGTTAGGAGCAAAGCCTCAATTCATTGTACAAGAAAAGAAAACAATTTAGAAAGCCTATTTTAAAGAGAGAGAGAGAGAGAGAGGGACCGTCGTAACATGTTTTTTGAACAACCCCAGGATGAAGTACTTGGTCCTACTATCTGTGTATGCTCAAGTATACATAAAAATTCTGTTGTCGTATATCATCTGTCTATCTTTTCACTCTTGTTTCCGTTCCTGGCAGTTTCAATATAAAAATAGAATAGATCATTTCTCTCTCCACATGGATTCTTTTTTTTATTTCAAAGAAAACTCCCAACTATTATACTACTGTTATTCCATCACTCTCTCTCTCTCTCCCTCTCTCTCTCTCTCACTCACTCACTCACTCACATGTAGCTCTAGACTTTGCATAAAATATGGGACCATCAGGAAAAAAAAAAGAAAAGCGTTGGGAATTACAAAGCATGAGCAGTGAAAGTGTGTGTCTACTATGACCTGAACTTCAAAGGATTATAATGAACAGTTCCGAGTAGATCTTGAGTCAGACTTGTAAATAAAAAGTAATTAAAGTAAGAGCTCCTCGTGGAGTCAACAGTTTTTAGTTCTACACTCTGCCTATACTTTTTACTCTGTATATGTACTTTTTCAAGTTTAACCTCAGCCTCGAAATGAAGATGGTTGGGAAATCCTTTTACATTATTTTTCCCTCCTTTTGCCCCTACCACGTATATATATGTATATACTTCTCAATTGAAAATTCTTGGAGCTGCTGGCTTGACAGTGTATAGAGTTGTGGACATAATTATAGATGCAAATCTGTATGTATGGGTTCGTAGATATAATTACATATATGTACGCCCAAGTATTTACATCATAGAAGAATGGGCACCATATGTTTTATTACATTTGTAAATAAAGAAGGCAGAGAGTTCCTCTGAAGAACCTAGGCCTGGTAAGTACTCACGGGGGAGATATTCTTTCAATCATGAACCTGTCACTGTAGCATAAACCAAGGATGATGAATCTGTATGAATATTTACTCCAAGTCCTCCTTTTCCAAACGGCGGCCTTTATTGGAAGAATAGTCGTGGAATGTACATTAGCCGAGCGTACATAATGTTTGTAATTACAAGTCCTGAAGTTGGGCCTGTCCTAAGGATACGTACATACATGCATATCTACAGACATATATATTTTGATAGGGATAGTAGAAAGGGAAAGTAAATCATTTTCTCATGTCATGTCATGTCCTGCCATCAGTCAAACTTGTAAAAACAAAGCCCGGAGGGATCTGTAAATATTTGTCTCAGTTCTCCTTAATCTTCACAAGTTTCCAAATTATCTCCGAATTTCTCACATTCTTTCCAAAATTGGAGACATGCTCCCATATAAATAGCATATGTCTTAGTATTATTATGCTCGTGTCAGCATTGAAGATATATACGCTTTAGTCCTGAAGTGCATTACTCGAGAACCAAGGGGTCTCAATCGCTACCATTTGTGTCTGTGTTTTATCCCAATCTATTAACGACCTTATTGACTGGAGTGCATGTTAAGAGTATGGCTCTTGAACCTTGTCCACACGCTCCTATATTTGTTTTTTTTCTCTCGCTGGTTCCCGCAGTCTCCTTAGCGAATTGTAGGATGTCAGCGCCCTTGCCAAGAAAAACATTCAGGAAAAGTGCTCGCACTTCCTACAAAAAAAAATGCATTTCTCATTGTGGTAGATGTAGATATGCACATAGCTCAATATGTTTGTCTCTACCTTCAGTTTAAAAATTTTTGTGATCAACTTGAATCATTGCAACTTTTTTTTGTCTCCCTGAGGTTTCCCATATTCAATTCCTTAGCAATATGTATAAACAAGGGCTGGGGGAGAGGGAAAAAAAGTAAGAGTATATTTGCATGGCTCTTATGTTCTTCCTAGAATCGTCTAAAATAAAACTACCCACCTTGGCACGCTCCCTTATGAATTAAATTACCTCTTGGCTGTCAGTTTACTTTAACAGCTGCACTCGCCGATTGTAAACACGTTCAGAGTCAAATGAAAAACAGATGTGAGGAGTTTTCTCAGAGTATTAATTTATTAATATATCCAAAAATATATGAAGTTATAGACTTCGGACAGCCTAGTTGATTGCCCAAATAATCCATCCTTTCAGGAGTTCAAGTTAAAGAGAAAGTGTGTGAGAGAGAGAGAGAGAGAGAGGATGAAAAAACGCATTTTGGTACGCACGTGATGATGTCTAACGGAAACTACTAGTAAAACAGATCCAAGAGCTTGTGTTACCCTTGAAAAATAGTAGAGAGTACCATATTACACAATTATTTTGTTTGTAACTCTGCTGACAACCTTGTTGTTTCAACTTATCTGCTCTATCTTCAAAGGAGCTTTCCATGTCTCCCGTAAGTGCATCAACAACAACAGTCTTCAGTGGGGAAAAAACCCGTAACTGCATTGTATTTCCTCCTCAGTATCAACAACTTTGGCTGTATACTGGGACCAGCTGAATACTAACTAAAACCAATGGCACGTGTGTGTGCATTGTGCATAGTGCATCCTCATAATACGTATCTAATTTTATATCTATGTATGTACATACTTCCTTATCACAAAGGGAGTTTTTTAAAGTCCTTCATTTAAAGTGTATATTTTTAGGGAATTTTCGTAGGGAACTCCATTGGGATAGGGATATCGATGAACGATTGAAACCAGTGGTTTCAATGAGTACCTGGGACTGAAATGGACACAGCTATGGATAGGAGACAGAGTTGCCGTGAAAAGAAACGAGTTTTCCTCTCTCTCTCTCTCTCTCTCCCTCTCTCTTTCTCTCTCTTGAGATTTGGAAGCCAGACCAAGGAGAGGAAGGAGCGTAAAGAAAGGGAACACAAAAGCAAAAGAAAGATCCGATTAGATTTTCGATTTCGATCGCAGATGGGCGAATTCGGCTAGATGTTGATTCTTGATTTGCTTTCCTCTCCATTCTATTTAGTTGTTCTTTACTTGGAGAGACGGGACACGACAGTTACTCCCGAGTTTAGAAGATAGGAGAAACTCTGGCCTTACCTTGTCGTCTTCTATCAGCGACCGCCTGCCACACGGCGTTAGTACTCCTTGGAATAGCATGTACTGTAGATTGAAGCCCCTGCCAGAGTTCACATCTGTAGTATTTACAATTATATATCTGGAGGTTTGAGAGGTCCAGCCAAGCTGGGACATGTTTGTCCCTCACACACACACACACACACACTCCAGCTTGATAGTACATACATACGTTCCTTCCAGGAGTCCTCGGAACTTGGAAGTAACTATACTGTAAAGCATACGAAACTGTTAAACACACATGGTCATGGTTGAGACTCGCTCCCAGGAACTCATCGGGTCCTCAGGAGTGGATGTTCGGAAGGGAAAGGAAGGGTTGGAAAGTAAATTGTATTCCTCCAGCCCTGCCATCTCCAAGTAGGGCGGTTCTCAAGGAAAGTAGCTACATATACTAATTTCCGTGTGTTTGAGATGCTAACGATTTGTAGTGGATGGTCCTGTTGTGGCGGTTCTCCTTCCTTATGTTTATAGTGAAGGTGAGACTCCGGGAAGGTGCCTGTGTAGGTATAGGACTCGGAAGAAAATACACAGCTGTGGTAAAAAGGGAGAATGGAGAGGGAGAGAGAGAGAGAGAGAGAAAAAAAACTGAAGAAAGATTGGCCAATAAACTATTGCGAAGTTAAAAGGAAGAGTTAGAGTAGCAGTAGGGCCGATATAATGTGGTTCAATTATGTCAAGTTAGCGAGCAACTCTTGTCCCATTTTCGTCAGACTTAATTGCTTCCCATAAACTAATGTCGACTGACTTGTTCTCTCAGGGAGGTAGCACCGTCTTTCCAAGATCATTCCCTATTATGTGAGTCTGGAGTGAGATATACATCCATGGACTCTGTGGACCTTCCGTTGAGGCCAGGGACCTATATCTAGGGAAGGACCAAGTGTGCATGTAAGTTGTACGGGATGGGATAGTAGTAAGTAGTAGCAGGAGGTTAGTTACGACCCGTGGTTTACCCTACATCCTGCACACTAAACGACTCCTACCTACCCATAAGCACACACACACACACACACACACACAACAATAATGTAACAATGAATCCTCGAGAAATAAATGTATGGACATAGTTCGTGAAAACCATGGCGTGTTTATGTATGAGCTTGACTCCAGGAACTGGGCCTGCTGTGTGACGTAGGATTCTGCTAGGAAAGGAACCGGACTGACTCGCCCCCTGAAAGATTTAATGCTTAAAGGATGAGTTTAACAAGTGAAATTGGTTTAAGAAAGCCGGGGATATGATAGGACTTAGGGACAATGCAAAAGTCTGATAAAAACATCCCAGTCGTTAGTTAAGTTCGATGTCTTCTTTACGACTCTATTACTCTCCATGACAGTCCAGGCAGACGAAACAAATTACTCACATTTGAAATGAGTGCATTAACCATATAAGAAAATTTCGGGAAGTAGCACACAGCCTATTATATTTTTATGGTTTGGGTCCTCCATCGTCCAAACCAACCAACAAGGTTAAGAGATATTGAGAGGATCTCAAATCTATTAGGAGCTTTGCCAACTGATTCATTTGTCATATATACTACATATGTACATACAGCACGGAGTCTGGCTGGACTAGTAAAGTGAAGAGGACGAGACTCCTGTAATTATTATTATACGGGATAGACTGTGGATGATGTTATAGATGGATGTTGTAGCTGGAGCTATCCACAGAGGAAAATGAAACGGCAATAAAAAATAATGGGGTTAAGTGTTGGATTTTTCAACCAACATGATTGCATTTTGGGGACCAGAGTAATTAGTTTATTGGGTAATTGGAGGGGTTAGGGCGCTCGTACTGACGTCCAAGCAAGTGTACTGAATATACGCACACACACTGTCCTTACATATGGAGCAAATACAAAAAAAGTAGGATTTCTTACCATCTCTCTCGGCCCTCTTTCTCTCTTTTACACATACACACACATACACTCACACACACACATACACACAGTCAGTCAAGTGAGGAGTATTAGGGTTCAAAACAAAGATGATGGATGAGTAAACTTTTTTTATGGATGTCGACTGCAATCAGAGCAAAAACTAAAACCAAAATGACAGCTAATAGAATTTATTGTTGCTGGAGGAAAAACCGTGACTGCTAAAGATAGTTGGAATCAAAAATACAACCGTTATTTATGTAGGATTCCGCATGCCAACGGCTCTCTTCGTCTTCTCGATGACTCCGAAGGAGGACAAAATGAGAGGAAGACATGTGCGACAAATGCTCCTCCGTTAACAATTTTAAGCCACCCGCCCATGATTTGTGTTCGAGAGGAGAAAAAATTAAATAAATACACTAATTTCTACCACTTACACCAATTTCCTCTGGTTGTAGGACAAGCCCAACTAGCCTTGTAAGTTTACTCGGTAATTCACCCCATATTCTGGGACTGCCTATATGTACGTGCGTATATTGGTACCCAAACCTCCAGTATCCACCTCTGCATTTGTAATATATCCATTCCCAGAGTTCCCCTATATATTCCTTGCAAGTTCCTGTGCTTAGAATTTACAAACAAACTTTTTGCAAAAGCTTCGAACGTAAGAAGCAAATGTACATACATATCCACAGTACATACATATGTACATATATAAAATATAGGAAGCTATTACCAGGCCCGGGCGCATTATCAAATTTAGGTAATGTGTGGTAACAATGAAGATACGTGCGGAGATATATGCCAATGGTTTCTTCCTCGTATCTTTTCAAGGGGGTGGCAAGAATGACCAATACTTTTCCCCTCGAACAGTCTCTTTGTTGGTGAGTGTGGCAATAAAACTTTGGCAGTTCCCGTAATAATAGCATTTGTACTAATGCTGCACTCAGCCTTTAACAGGTATCGAGCGTTTTAAACCCAAATCAGAATCTATTCCCAGTTCAGAATACGTACTTCGTAATCTAGTTATCTCAACTGTATGAACGGTGAATTGGCTTTGGAATGACACTGGGGGTATTTGGAGGCTGAATGGAGATAGAGATGGTACTACCGAAAAACAGGGAGAGAGAATGAGTGAGAAAGAGAGAGAGAGAGAGAGAGAAGCTGCACATGGAGATAGTAGATGAGAGGATTATTCAATGCAATATTGATGAGATGAGTAGCCCCTGGACCTGCTATAGTCCCAGAGCACTACAGAATTCTCGTAACATTGCTATGTGCACGGATCCATTGAGATGGGCGGCACACACTGGTCTCAGCATTTACATAGCATTGTCTCCATGCTAAATGGAAGAGGTACATTTACTGGGGTAACTTACCCATCGCCTTGTAATGTTTGGTTGGGGCTCCCCCCCCCCCACACACACACACACACACACACACACACACACGTAAACTGCATGTGCATAGAGTACTGTTCATGTACTTATACGTAGGTACATGTGTCCTTAGAAGAAGCAGAGTAAAAGTATGGGAGAAATGTGGATGGGAAGACAGGAGGAAGTTGAAAGTGAAGGAAGACCTAAAAGAATACCAGGATTTTCATCCTTGAACCGACAGTCCGCGATTATGTACATACAACAATTGGGAACGTGTCTACAGCATAATACTAGAAGTATCTACGTATCTCTATGTACATTGTGACCCCTACTATAGAAAAAGTAACCACTAGTTTCCCTCCGCTCTCGTCCTTCCTTCACAGCAGAGAGAGTGCTTACCATAAATAATGCAAACCAATAAAACTCATCATTGCTCAACTGAATGACGACGACTAAAACTGAGCAGAAAGCGAAACAAGTTACTTTTACATAAAAGATCTATACAGTGTCATGAGACTAAGGATATAGGTACAGGGTCTGGGGAAGTCTTCCTATACTTACAATGTGTGTACATACTAAGGTATAGACCTACTCGAAGTTTCTACTACTATAAATATCTATGTATACCAACCGTCCTGTGTGTATCCACAAGCTATGCATCCTAAACACGAAACCTCATAGCTAACCTAGTCTTAATACCCCATTCCAAGTTAAAGAGAATATTCAACTCATGCCCCCTTGAGATTCCGTACGCATTTACTATGGAATTCCAGTGGAAACCATTAAAACAAATATAGACTTTGCAATATGAATTTCACATGCCAAAACTCCGGGAGGAACAGGGAGAGGCTCAACCTCAGACATGGAGTTCCTTCAGCCATTCAACCCCAGCCTTCCTGAGTCAAATTGTCTCAAGAATAAATTTTGACTATTGAAAATTTATCAGGAGGGAAAAAAAACAATGTAAAAACGCACAGTTGTCTGTTGCAGAATTGATGAGCCGTACTGCTCCGGGCTCTCTTAAAATTCCTCCATAGAATTTCCCTACAAAATTATTAGCCACCATACTCTCCGACTATACTTATACTGAATGAGTTTGGTTTGTTCGAGTGGATAAATATAAAGGGGTCTATGGTTATAGTGTAATTAACCATATAGCCACACCAAAACCCAAAGGTTGGTGTGAAGCTGTTGCTGGGAAAGGAATTCACAATAATAAGAATATCATATCTGGAGAAGACGACCGGGGGAAAATGTGGGGCTCTTCCGGAGGGTCAATGTTGTCATAAAAATGAATGGAATCATTCTCGCGGTAGGGAAATGAAGCTATGGGAAGGATTTTATAAGGAGATTTCCAGTCGTCCTTAAAATTGTGCAGAGCTCACACACTCCACTTGAGGTTTCTTTATCTGGAGGAGAGAGGATTCATGATGAGGGACGAAATCAAAGCAGGACTTTCTCAAGGGGAGAGGGTGTCATGATTAAAAAAAGAATCAACTTGAGAATTTAAGGAGTCATCAGAAAGCGACAAATGACAAAATAATGTCGGCTTAAGAAGAGCAAATGGTAGTGAAGGTGCACTTTTGGGGCGTCGTAAAACAAAACGATGTTTTCACCCTCCTCTTCACAATCTCCTCCGACACAGAAGGCTCCTTCCCAGACCTGCAACCAATTTATACACTCCGAGTCAATCTCTTGCTTTATGTACTCACCTCATCCCTTGACTTGAGCATATAAAACCTGCAGAGTTTTAGAATACTTCCTTCAATCACTTGCACTCTCCGTGACATTCAAGCTATTTTTATTGAATCCTCTGCAAGAAGTGCGGAGGGCCTACAACCAATTTAGTTATAACGGATATACTTTGTAGACTACAAAGCCAGCCCTGCATGCATATCTATACATACATATGTAGACTATCTACTCTAAGAATATAAAGTTAAGCTATAATAGTGTGTACATAGGAAATCGTTTGTAGGAAGCGTATAAAATGTAAACTTCCCGTCAGGAGTGCATAAAATTGAACTTGAATTTTGAATGAAGAGCAGATACAGTTGAACAGATGATAGTTATTTTACTCCCCTTGAGGTAAATAGACTTGTCAGGAGTATATAAGACGGCCTCATGCCAAAAACACTATATCGTGTAAGTACTCTGTGTCCAAGTGTTTTTTCGAGGATGGGGATACTCGTGACAGAACGTGAAAAGTAAATACTACTGGTAAATGGAACGGGTTCAGTTAATAGAAAACGAGCCAAAAACTTTTACAACAACCACTTCTGGATGGGATGATGGAACGAGAGGAAGATCAAGAGAGTGGGAAAAAAATTCCCCCATGGTTTACTTTGGCTTTGCTTCACCTTCTCACAGCCCTGTGTGGAAAGTGTTGGCCAAAAATAATACTAAAATAGATACCGTTGTATAGCCTTGGATGGATTTGCACCAGTGAAGAAGAGCCTTCCTAGAAGAAAAAAAAACATTCCGTTAGTTTTTAAATCCGTTAAACTTCAGGTATCTATCTGTAGAATGTAGATACTCAGCTTTGAAAAAACTCTATATATATAAATGTGAGAGTCAAGTCCTGAGAAAATCTTTGGTCCAAAAAGTTAGTAACAGCTTCAGGAATAAATTGAAATATGTTAATGGGGCTGGGCTATGAGTGAATACCCTTGACAGCTTATATGTACGTACTTGCGAATTTTTGTGAGAGAAAAGAAATCTGCATTTCGCAGTGGAATATGACAAAAGAGACTTAAAATTGAGTAAACTTCTTGTTCGCTTCAGCTCAAGTTGAAACCCCTCATACCATTATGTACATACTATGACAGAGAGACCCAAGGAACCTGTATCTTTTGATTCAATCCGACTTTTTTCTTGAATGGCTAACTTGCGGGCCCCACAGAGTCGAGAGATCTTCCAATCTTTCATCCCAAGTTGGGATCTCCGATCCCTACACTTTCCACTCTCATGCTCCTATGAAAAATGCAGCTACAGTTTCACATGAGATTGCTTTCCATCCCGGTTTCCATCTTCTTCAGCAAATTCGGAGCGAGACTGAAGGCGGGAGCTTACCATTGGTACAGGTACTCGGGGAGGTGGAAGAAATACTCGGAGGTCAATCGTGGTCAAAATTAAAGAGACATGTCAATGCTGCAGTAGTCAGGACCCTTTACTTTCGCACTTTATTTCCCCAAAATTTCAATTATTCTATCTCGTCTTACATTTCAATCCCATCCACGTAACTTTCCCATATAGGCTCAACTATGTACATATAGTACATCTATTCAAGAATTCAAGTATGCTCCTTCATGCCATTGGCAAATGCTCATGGACATACTCCCAACTTTAGTACAGGATCCAGTCTGCTATAAACATACTCTCATGTCTGATTGAGAATACGTTACAAGTATCTATGTATAGGTATAGTAAAGGGGTATACTCAGGAGTATCAAAAGGACGACTTGATCTACAGTTCGCGGTCAGTTGAGTAAGGTTTGCTCATAATTTAGCAGACCCACTATCACATTTATTTCCATTCGTATGCTTTCACATTACACAACTCCTGTACATATATACCTACCTATACGCAAGCTGAGAATCTAATTCGTCTCAAGGCTGAAGACATAAACCAGTGCTGAATTCATAGGTTACTGATAGCGCCACTGCCAAAATTATTTTCCGATCTCATATTTCAAAAATACCTACACGATGCATACATACATACATACATACATATTAGAAATTGAACAAAATGAGAATCGATTTAAATCAATAGATATTTTTGAATGATTCGGATTCAAGTTTATCTATATCTACAGTACTCTCTCATTGAACAAAACACTTATCGAATTTTTCGCTCCATGGTTATAAAATTGAGCGATTAATTTCATAAGTGGTTGCATAGTTACACAACATAATAATCTCAAGTTCTCACACACGCTCCTGTCACAAAAACAAAATTACATTGCTGATTACGATATGTTCCAGGGAGTTCAAGAACGTTTTAGGTATGTTTCCTTAATACTAATCCTCTGCTCTTCCAAGGCAGCAAAGTCAGCAAAATTGGTTATTTGTTTAATCAACAATTTAATTTTCCCACAACATTGTCCAGTCTCCACTCGTTGTAACAGAAAACCCTAAAGAGTGAAAAAATCAACGCTAACAGTGACACAAGCTCTTAAGCCAATTAAAAATTTACAGTGTGTTAAACGACCCGGCATATTTACAAATAATTCTGACCCAATGTCAATACAACCTGTTGTACAGAAATACATCGGAGTATACACCCAACCTTGAACGCAATGAAATTAGACATGCACAAAAACGTTCAGGTAACGATTCTGCTTTCTTAAATAATTCTTTGTCAGCTCGAGAAACTTGAGCAACCCATATATAACATGTAATTATTATATAATATCAGAATACCAACCATTGCTCTTTTTCATGCTTAGAAGCTACAGAGACTATAGATATAGAAATATGAAACTAACACAACTGAAGGGATATGAACACGCGTCACCGGCTCTGTGATTTTGGTTGTACGAACGACCGACTCCTTTCCTTGTCATTGTCAACTGCCGCCACAGTCACATTACAAGTAAACCAAAACATTACTACGACAGTCTCAGTTTTGTCCCGCTACTGGGTAAACGTCAACAATAAAGCCAGGAAATTGTAAGCAGTTATAGCCTGTTGCATCCTTAGCGAGCATTCCCCTCAGTTACTTTCGAAAGTTTTTAGTAACAAAATAATCTGGGATTTTTAAATCCGGGAATTTTTGGAAATATCACCGGAAAAAAAGTTCCAGACTCAATTGCAATGTCCCAGATGGAGCTGTTACACAAAGCTCTGGTCCTCAACCCAGACCCTTTCGTCCTATTGACAGTGCTCATCACATTTGTCTCCACCATTTATTTCTGGTACTTTCACAAGAGTCCGCGAAGAAGTCTGGAAATTGGGACGCTAACAAAAACAAAGGTCGTCCCTCTGTCGGTGAACTTTCACTTCACCAGGAAATGCAACTACGAGTGTGGTTTCTGTTTCCATACTGCGAAGTCGTCTTACCTTGCCCCATTGGAGGATGCCAAAAGAGGCTTGAGTAAATTAGCGGACAAGGGCATGAAGAAATTGAACTTGTCGGGAGGGGAGCCTTTCCTGTACCCGGACCATGTCGGAGAAATCGTCAAGTTCTGTAAAGAAACCCTGAGCTTGGAGTCCGTCTCTATTGTCTCAAATGGTTCAAAAATTAAAAAGGGTTTCTTTGAGAAATACGGGGCGTTCCTGGATATCCTGGCCATCTCTGTGGACTCCTTTGATGAAGATACTAATGTGAAGATTGGCAGAGGTGAGGAGTTTGTTTGTTTGTAGGGAAATTTTTGTGTTTGAGATAATAGAAGTTTGTATGGAACTTTTGGGTATTTACTATCCCTTCTCTGCATATTCCATGCATATGGGTGTTGATGTAGGCTTGGAGGCCCCATGCATTTGTTAAAGAGACAAAATGGGACCGGCTGCACCTCGGGTAAAAAATTAAGAGAGGCGGAGGAGTCGGAGTGAGGATTTTATTAAAAGTGTGAATCACTCTGGAAATGTGGACTGACTCTTGTTTCTTGAGGGATGTAAAATTCTGCCTCATTTACTGAACAATTGATATGGTTTACAGCTAAATCCATTTTTCTCCCTCCATTTCCAGCAATTCCATTAAAGTTGGAGGAAAGTTTTTGTTTATGAATAGTTATGGAGTAGGAAAAAACTTTCCCAACTTTTTCAAAAGAACAAAAACGCCAAGGACATAAATCAATAGGAAAAGTCAAGTTGAGAGAGTTGTACGGGCTGAGGCTGTTGATTTAAAGCTTGAATAATCACTATATGTAGGTATTATTTATGGGCAAACTCTTTTAAAGGTGAAATCCATTATTTTATTTGTTCTTATGTATTCTATTCTGCATAGATGTAGTTTTCCCTTCAGTGGCCTCATCCTGTATAGTGAAGAGTACGTGTGCGTACGTCGAGCATGTAAATATACATGCTGTATGTATGTACATATGTATGTACGCGTCTGCATAGAAATCTTTCTTTAAGCTGTCCTCTGTTCTACAATGTACTAGTGTTTTGGCATAATATGTAGTATTAGTGTCATTGCATGATAGTATATCTATAGGAATTTTAGGACATATTCTATAAGTATATGGATTCTTCCTCACTCACGCAGGGAAAGGGAACCATCTGAAACAACTGGGAAATATATCGAAATGGTGCCGAGAACACAACGTGAAATTCAAGCTCAACTCCGTCATTAACAAGTACAACCATGAGGAAGACTTTTCGCAAAATATCCAACTCCTGGAACCCTTCCGCTGGAAATGCTTCCAAGTGCTGCAAGTTGACACGGAAAATAAAGGAGAGGGTGCCAAGAGGGACTGCTCCCGATTTCTCATTTCCGACGAGGATTTCGACAAATTCTGCCGCCGTCACAGGCATCTTGACTCCTTCGTCCCGGAATCCAATCTCATGATGAAAAGCTCCTACATTATTTTGGATGAAAAATTACAATTCCTTAATAAAGGGGATGTGTATGGGGAGTCCAAATCCATCCTTGAAGTGGATGACATTGAAGAGCTACTGGCTAGAACGGACTATGAGCCGGAAACCTTTGAGGAACGTGGGGGTATTTATGACTGGACCAAATCTTCCTGTGGTGAGGATGCTAATTTGAAGTGGTGATACTCAAATTGGGAAATTGAATCCGTTCAGGCTTGAGCTCCACGTGTTGTCCGTAGGTGTACATTTAATTAATTACTAGCTACACCACATCTCATGGTAGCAGCTTCCTAGTTAAATTATTGTAGTCCAATTTACAGGTTTTTAGAGTGTAATAATTAAGAATATTATTTAGGTATGTTACAGCTCCTGTAATATTTCTGAATCAATAGGAATAATAATACTCTTGTATCCTGATTGTTGCGGGGAATTGCATTTTAATATAATTACTTTAATAGGTTATCTAATCACACTTTGGACGTCTGATCTGTTTTTAGTGAAAATACATGACTGATGAGTGTATGCATACGAAATTAGTCATTTAAAAAAATCAGTTTTGAGTTTATTAAGAGCTATTAAATTGTATTTTGAGTGTTTTCATATTCTAAACGTCACTACAGTATACTCCGCTTAGATCATTCTAAACTCCAGTTTTATCTGTAATGTATCGTTTCGAGTGTGGGATTTTTAATGAATTAAAAACTTGATTCAAAATATTAATTTGTAAATTGTTGTTTGTCTCTCCCACCCATTACTTTTGTTTATTGTTATCTTTGCTGACTCACACACTGGCATATCTTACGATTAGCTCTTGATGGGGCCGCGTATTGGTTATTTAGTTTCAAGCACTGAAGCTCGTCCATGCTCCAATGGAATGTGGGTCGATGAGTAATACCTTCATAAAGGAAATTTATGTTCGGTTCTGACTGAGTGCATTGTTGTTTTGGAACAATGCTCGACGGCTCTAATGTGAAGGACCTGTTTGATGTTCTCTTATGGGAACAATGAAAATCAAGTGAAGGAATTTTTGCACACTCTATGAGCAAATTTGTCCAAGAATTACGGTACTATAAATTGAGTATCATCCAAGTTGCATGACTCTGGTGGCTGTAGATCTTGCTAAATTACATGCCCAGGAAGTATATGAATTACACCTGGAAAATCCGAGTTGCATTCATGAGCCTATATATATGCGGGGGGGAGGGCAAGGGAATCTCATCAGCTATCGTTGATGTTATTAATCGCTCCTGGAAATAAACTACGCTGGAGTTGAACATAAATAAAGGGAAAATGTTTCCTTTGTTTCATTTTTGGCTCCAACGCAGCTTTCTTTCACACTTGAAATATTACCCAATATGTATCAGTAATTGTCTTTATGCAATTTCACAACACTACTGGTACTCCTCTCAATTTCAGCTGCCCCAGCATTTAAAAAATAAATGTACACGAGGTACATATCTACTCTGTATTTGTGTACTCTCATGTGTGCATTCGTATAAGTATCAGTGCTTTCCTATATTCTCCAAAGTTCAGTTCCAGTAGTCCAATTTAACTGCCACTGACAATAAGCGGGTCGAATTGGTAAATCTTATTTATGGTCATATACTTGACACAATTTTATCTAGAGTGCAATTCCAGCAGAAAATTTAACATTATTTCATAGAAATTTAGATTTTATTTACGAGTATCTATACATCCGAGTCATTTATGGTCATATATTTTGAAAAAATATCACCAGCAAGAAACGGGTCCACTACAGCTAATTAAGCTTGAATATAATTATTATTATAAGATTGTATCTGTAGTTTGTAACTCGCTCCAGTAACTGTTGTAGATCTTATTGTTGTTTCTTCCATTGCATTAGATATGTAATTAACTCCAACTAACAAATGCCCAAAGGAGTAAGAATTCTCTAGCACTGGGAACCTGTGACAGAGACTGGCGTAACGAATTTTAAAATCCAGCCTGTGACAGGATACATTTCAAACTTCGAAATATCTATAGATACAATAAAGAAAATGTCGTAAAACAAGAGGAGCTCCGATGGTGGTCTGGTTTAAGTGAACATAATTTTTCACGCCTTGAGTAATCCCACTTGGTCTCATAAATGAGGATGCTCAAGCTCATCTTTATTTTTTTGTCCCGGAACAAAAACAAGAACTTATCCTGTTACCAATACTGGTCATCAAGTGAGACAGGGACACTGTAAAAGTACACAAGCCTAGGATGTAGATATACGTTTATACGCATTTATATGTATGTATGTCAGTTCAAACGCAGTTTTACTTACTTTGTCCGTAACTCCTTGAAATGAAGGGAACGCGTGACAAAGTAAGGACTGGTCTTTGTTTGGGTCAACGAACGACTTCAATTGGTGGACAAGGTGATTACATAACTTTGGTTATAATAAATCTCAGGAAATCAGACAGCGAATAACAAATGTGGGATGGTTAGAGTCTCCCAGCCAGTTTAATGGTGCTGGTAACCAACAAGGCACTCAAGTCATGCTCTCCAGTTTCTCTCTCTTATTCTCTTTCCGATAGTGTTGGGATTGGCCAATTGGCATTCGACTGTAGTTTCTTCTGTGAAAAACTTTTTCGCCTGTGAAATTTTTTTCTGTAATTCTAATCCACTTAGCTTAATTTATGTGGATTACAATCTCCAGCTATTTCTTTTGCCCTCTCTCCCAGGCGCTCATCCTCATCCGGACACGCTCCCTTAACCATGGCTCCTTGTTTTTCCAAGGGAGAAATTTTGGCACAAAACCCCCCCATCGAAATAATCAACTTACTCTTTTGCTTTAATTATTCCAGGGAAATTTTACCATTACAACAAAAAAAAAACTAATTATATTACAAGGCCATTTCCGATTTTGAATAGAGACTAAAAGTATATATTTCTTGTACAAATTGAAATTGAAATTGTAATTTCTCCGAAGTAAATTCCATTACTAGATTTTATTTTACTGCAGCCATTCTGATGCTCCCAGCAATTTGAGTACTAGTGATTCTTTGTCCCTCCTCTTTTATGTGTACATTTTGAAAACCTCTTTGAAGAGACACTCTCAATGTAATTACGAATTGCGAAAGGGTAATATTTCACTTTATTGAGCAAGAGCATGGAGCACTTGAAGGTTATTCTACAAGTTTACGAAATGGAGGAGAGCCTTGCATTCAATTTTGTTCTTTTATTTAAAATTGCACATCTGGTTTCGTACGGATTTTTTTTTTCGAAACAATATTAATTACATATCTTCAATAGAAACTCATACACTGATGTAAATGAATACAGGAGATAAAATGATGTAGAAAATATTTCCCATTAGACAACTCCCGTCCATTTCCATAAGTTGAATTGAGGTAGAAGAACTAAGAAGGGAAATGGGGGGAAGAAAGCATTCTCAAACGACTTGAGTCAAACTTTGAAGGGAAAGTCTCAAGGAGAAGAAAAAGTGCAACCTCAAGATATATGCAGTGAAACCGCACTGAAAAGGTAAAATCCTTGAGGAAAAGTTCTTTGAGCAGAGATATACATATGGAGGACTCCACAGTTGCATTGGAACTTATAGGAGTGGAATATTAGAACTAAAGCTGTTAAAATATCATTCCATTGCTTTATCCCACTGAGGAAATATTCATTGGGCGAGGAAGTTTTATCCGTAAAACTAACTTCCAGCTCCAACAGAGGAATTAAGCGGAATTTCAACTTCTTCAATCTTCAGATTACATGCATACTCCAACCTCTCTGTTGGAACCTGACGGAATGAGACTATAGTTTTTGTACCCCTCGCATACGAACCAAAAACCAAGGAAGTAGATACATATTATAGGTGAGAAAATATTTGCTGAAAAATTGAACAAAAAAAAATGGGCGCATCTTACATAAGGCAGGAAAAGTTTATTAGGTTATTATCAAATGAGGTATCATTGAAAATGAAATTTACAGAAATAAATAATAGGAACTACCTTTTACCTCCAACTGAAGGATTTCAACAATTGCAACCTTTCCTTTGAAGCCATCAGGTTTTCTGTGAAGGACTGTGAAGGAGAAAGTTTTCTTATTGGAAATTCGTGAAATGAAGGTGCAATATTGCAAACAACATTCAAATTAAGAAAGTAATCCAGCGTAAGGAAAGTCCACAAAAGTTGGTCCCCCAACGACTCTCAAATATCGAAAAGGGAAAGAGCAAACGTCAAAATTGCCCAGAGTAAACTCTCGTCCACATTTAAAACAATCATCGAAAAAGGAAAACGATGTCGTGACTCCGAACCAGAAGGAAAGGGAACTTGAAGGAGATCGTTCAAGACGTTCGTTGAGGAGGTTATATGTGAAAATGATGCACTACTCAACTACTGTCCTCATTGAAGCCTTGCGTGTTTGTACAGATATATCTACATATATATGTGTACTCTAGCATCCAGTACGTGCTTGTACATACATATACCCTTAAAGTCAATGGTTAGATAAATGATTGTGCTTATGTACGCACATGGACATAATGGACGGAGCACCTTTTAACGTACATATACAGTCACACTCTGAGCCCTTCCACAGTATATGGGAGGAACCTGAGCATGGAAAAGTGATGCGGAAGAGGCGTAAGGAAATGAGTGATCACGGACTCGTACTCTTGAATCCCTTTGCGCTGAAAGGAATGAGAGAGAAGGGAATTGAAAATGTAGGAACTAAGTAAAGTAAAATAATAATGTAATAATGATTGTATGCCTTTGAATTGTGCAAGGAGTGAGGAGAGAGAGAGAGACTCCATACCTTGTACTTACGTCTGTCTCACTTCACTTCAGCGAAATTTTATTTATTAGAAACTCCCGGCTCCTCTCATATATATGCTTGCTCTCTCTCTCTCTCTCTCTCTCTCTCCGAGACAGAGGGAGAGATGAAGAGAGATGGTGAGAGAATTAAAGCATGAGCTAACAAGATGAGTGCAACTTATCCCTATTTAACTTTGAACTTGCTCAAGCCCAGCCCCGGCTGACTTAATGCTCACAGTAGCATGGAGTAGGTCTCGCACAGTAAGTAGCTTTCAGTTCTTTTGACGTTTTCTTTCCACTACCATAAGTTCAAATGAAATGGTGATGATGACATTGCCATTGCGAAATTGCCCTCAAACATCCTCACCTTTCTCACTTGTTTGCACCAATTTCCCTCCGCTCTCTGGATACTATTCCTTTAACTGTGTCAGTCCACGTATTTGCATGGATGGGAGTATGTATGTATGTATACCTATGTAATATATGTAAGTGCCTATATATGTACCTACTACGTGTGTGTGTGAGGACACCCATTATTGAGGGAAGGGGGGAAATATTGCAATCCGTATGACTTCCTTCTGAAGATACGGAGTCTTGGGGGAGAGTCCTATGGGCTGAAGTGGCGTCGACTTGGAAAGTATCATTCCTTTTAGTGGTTTTAAGTCCTCTCATGAATTTCGTGTCACGCACAAACTACAAAGTCTAATAAATTTCTTGTTGATGTGGGGAATGCAAGATTATATATAATGGTTTATGGAGCCTGAATCCAGTTGACATTTCATGGGTAGTGGAAATGCCAAGTTTTCCACCGTTTTACACCTCTCCACTACTACCACCGTAATAAAAGCCTAGTCTTGATGTCATCAACATGCCCGTGTCCCTTCAGTCGGTACTAATGCCTCTTTTAAGCTCCTTTGTAATAAAATGGAAATAAGAGCCAGACATCATATAATTTGAATTTGGGTTTAGTAACTAGAAATTTCCCATTCAAAAAAAAAAATCAATTGAGAACGTACATAAAAATATATCTATGTATAGATTGTATAGAGTACATACATAATTACGTCTCCGGAAATTCGAAAACAGTTCAAAAAATTTCCTGCACATAAGTATCCATGTCCATATCCATCATTTCCAGGGGATATAAATGTTACGTACAGAGGAACCATTGTATGTATACAGTCCCTCCTTCCAGAGCTTTACAGTCGGCTAAAATAATCATACAGGAATGTTCTACCACTCAACCATACAATATTTATGGAGAGGAAAGAAAAGAAGAGAGAAAGCTTCGTGGTGTGAAAGAGAGAATTTTTTTTAGCAAGTTAGCCCTTCTATCATGAGAGTGTCTAAAGCTTGAAATATGAATATGGACGGTGGATCTTTCTCTCACTACCATCTCTTCCTTCTCTATTGCGCCTTTTCCAAAGAGTCTCTCGTACAACAGAGAGAGAGAGAGAGAGTAAAGCCTGGATTTCAGATTTACGAGCTCCAAATCTCGTCTTGATTGCTTTTCCCTCTGATGAAGAATACCAAGTAAGGAGCACTTCATTCACACGTGAAGTGAATTATTTACTGCCTCTTCCCATTTTTTAACCCTCTCCACCGATTCTGTATCTCCAGCTCTTACACATCCTCCTGGATGATGATGCCCTTCATATGGTGATTCATTATCTTTTCATGCTTATAATTTCCCGTATGGAGCTCTCCTCCATTGCCCTAACTCACAGGACACTCAAAATCATTGGTGTGCAGTCAAATATTAACTACAGAATTATAAAGCATCTGTGATCCTCAAATCGTTGTCAGATCTTCCTTTCTTTAGCTGTAATTATATAATTATTGAGTCAGCAGTTTTGGAGTGGAATTATAACCCTGATATGCTCTTACGCAATTTTTACTGGACATTCATTCCGTATATAAACAGACTAACTAATAGATTTCTACTGCCCTCTAAATTTTTGGTTGGTCGATAATTATTTGAAATGCACGGTACACAGTACAGTCACTCAGGTTTAAAGTTTCCCTTGGAATATTTATTTACATTTGTAAGATATAATTACATATATATACTTTACTCCTGAACCCTGAGAACTGCCAAGAGCGAAATAGACATTTCTTTGGAATAACAAGAATAAGATAAATTTATAATCGATTCACTTTTCGCTAGTCACTTGTAAATATAGAGATATGATTGTGGCCATATCTATATCTATGTAAGTATGTATCTGTATGAAAGTGTAGGTACATTTAAAATGTTTTTTGTTGATACCGTGGTACACATTTATTTTAGCAGGAAAATAAAGCTCGGCTGCAGTAGACGTATGAGACAAGTTTTATGCAGAATGTTCCCATTCCTGGGCTAGGGTTATGGAGGACGATATGTATATTGGGACATTTTGAATCTATTCTTACTTACAAGGAGTCAAGTGCAGCTACACATATGAGGGATAAAAGTATGATACACAATGAGAGAGAGAGAGAGAGAGAGAGAGAGAGTTAGTTTGTGCGGAAGGATCCTGAAGCATTCGCCACACTTTTGGCCTGACGACTAGCTATATGTTTACTATAAATGTGCAATAAGCTTTAAAAGTAATGGCTGTAACTGAAGCAGTAGATCATTTGGATGGAACACTTAGAAAAAAAAATATTCGGATATTCCGCCGAGTTTTGCAAAATTCATCATCGCGTGAAATTGCGAGAGCATTGTCTGGTGTGGTGCACCAAGTGCTCCAAGTATTATTGTTTTGCATAACTTTATTTCATTGAATAGTGCGTCACATATGGGAACTTATATAATATTAAACATGTTTTCTTTCTCCCATAGTCTCCCTTTTATTTCTACACGTCTCTCTTTTAAAAGAATCCATCTCTCATAGCCCGGGCTCTTCGGGAGTCAAAGGATGTGCCGTCACATATTTACGTACCCACACACACACACACACACACACACACACACACACACACACACACACACACACATACATACACAAGAGAGATAGCATGCACACAGAGTAAGTTGTGCAATGAAAAGTACTTACTCCCTTTCATATGTTGTCATGAAGTACGGTCGGCCAACTGCTGTAGAAATTGCATTGTCTCCCAATCCCACTTTTATTGTACTGTAGATGCAGTGCACTATAATAACAATTTATGGTATTGGAATGCACTTTACAGTGGAACAGAATTGCTTGTTCCAAAACCCTGTCCGCCCTTCCAGCCAACCCCACACACTACCCGCCATCACAGCATGGACTTACTCAATCTACTCCAGATTAAATATTTGCACGGGTTTTTATTAGGCTTGATTTTACTCCTTCCATTTTGGTGGATGTGTACCGCATCCCATTCAGTACATAAATCATTATGTCTTGTTGTGGGGGAGCCTCCGACAGAGGAGCAACATCAAAACTCCAAAATGTAAGGTCTATGTACATTACTTATTCCTTGAGTAACACTAAATCTTCATTTTTCTCTCCCACAAAAGGAACATAAGTCTGTGGAAATAAAGCTATTTCAAAAGTGTGCTCAAGATTTACTACCATCTCAGATATGTGTGTCTACCTATCTGTAGATAGTTATACGTACATACATACTTATTATGAAAAGTCTCTTGGAGATTTGGGTCAACCAGGTTTACCCAATGAAAGTTTTAGCAAAAAGCTAAAAAAATTTGAGGCTACGATTATTTGTCCCGTTAAAACATAGCGAAGCCCAGATGGAACGTGGCCTATTAAAGGAGTAATGATAAGCGCATTGCTGGAGGTTTTCCCTCCAAGCCGGATCTTATGTATATATGAATATGCATAACATGGTAAAGTATAGATATAGACACATAGCGGAAAAAAATCACGAGTGAAAAGTTTACGGTTCAGTTCATTCATATGCATCAATCCATCTGCGAGCTATAAAAGTATACATTGATATCTGCTCGCAGATAATCAGTGCTAGAAGTCAGGGAAGATCGCTGAGGGATTTCAGAGCAGACGAACATTTCAAAATTGACATTTGTAGCTGCTATGGAGCCTTGGAGCATTTCACATACATATGTGAATGAACCTACAAATATATGATGATCGATGTGTACAACTGTATGTATTTGTTATATAGATAAATCTCCAATTGCCATAGTATCTACTACCCTTGAATATTCAAGTTGAGGATTATACTACTTATAGATATATACATCTATGGGAAATCCGAAACGTTAGATTAGCAAAATTCAATGGCTGGGAGGGTTTCTCATATTCCGAATTCTATACCTTCCCTACTTTGGACAATGCTCCTAGGTTCAGTAGAATTCCTACCTATCAACCCACGTGTATTTACTAGTAATGTTCAGGGATTCTGTGCTCTCTCGTTAAGTTACAATGTAAACTTGATGTTATTTGGGAGTCCATAAGTTGGGAGTAAATTGTAATATGAGACTGGGAAGTGGGAGCTGTTGTACTGCAATGCAGTTGATGCTCTCTGTTCTTGTACGTATTTTAAAAGACTTTTATATGCATTATTCTATCTATTTTAAAATGAATCCCTTGTAATCTTTTCACATGTGCCTTCATAATGTCAAGTCAGCATTTTCGGATTCCCCGCACATGAGACTCAGAGAGAGAGAGAGAGAGAGGGAGAGAGAGAGAGAGAGAGAGGAAAGGCAAACATTGTTATGCATTACATCTCGGAGTGAACCGTCTTTCTTCCTTTCCGATTGCTTTATGGAGCAATATTCAAGTGACATAATGACCCAAACAGGTCTGGTCTCATGAAATATTTATGCGCACATCCCATGTCAATTCCATTCTCCGGTCTTTCACTCCAACCTTCGCCAACAACCTCTCCCGTCCTCACCTACTCCCTACTCCATGCTTTCCGTATGAATGTATAATATCGAACATTAATAGATGTATCTTCCGAGGCTGTACCTTCATGTGTATAGACAGCTGGGGAAAAATCACTGGAGTCAGGATGCTAACCTGGTATATTTCTTATACATGGACTACATTAACATTCTTGCTCTATTTCTCAGGATTTTTATTGGCTGGAGGGATGCTTCATTGCTCTCAGATTCAGATGATGCTCCTTCGGAAGGCATGCTCAAGCATAAATATCCTTGTTTAGGGGAGCTAAGTCTGGTGTTTGACCCCCCTCCGAATAATCAGCTTACTCATCCATTAACTTCTTGTTATCCTCCAAAATCTATTTGAATAGTTCAACTCTCCTTGTATACACCCTGAGCTGTAGTTCCTCTCAGTATCCATAAAAAATCTCAAATGTAGTACAGAGACGGGAAGTGCATTTCAAAGTGCAACTTTTCTAAGTGGCAATTGTTATCTCGTAACTAAAGATTTTTTGGGAAAGGAGACTGTTTTCTTTTTGACTAGCGCACACACACACACACACACACACACATCCGCAAAAATGCAAGTACGTGCAGCTACTAGAGAATTCTTGGGGAGTGTGCTTATACATATATATTGCTCCATATATGTATTAGACACTACTGGAGGGGTAGATTCTTAAAGAGCAGTATCCCCTCCGTCGTTTGATCCGCTTAAAAGACGGGAGCGTAACAGTTAAGCTTTGTGTAAGCTATTGTATGTATTTTGCCACTCATAATAATTGAGATTGAGGTCTTTTTATGTAAAAGATTAGCTCGATAAGCTGAAAGGACGAGGTAAAGAAAAGCGTACCTTTGATCGTAAATAAAAGTCTATATCTGCATTCTTCACTCGAGGGAGTTGTTAGGGAAAGAATCTCACTCTTTTATGTATTCTCTCCTCTCCTTCTTTTTTTTCTCTCTCTCACTCACTCTCTCTCTCTCTCTCTCTCTCTTCAAGGAGGAGGAAATCTCAACGTAAACTAAGTTAATGCACTCCCGTCCATACCTTTGTCTCCCTCGTTATTTGCTGTTGGGGTTGCCTTTTTGTCCGAAAACCTCCACTTTCTCCATTGTTTTCTATGATTGCCTTTCCTCATTACCTTTATCGGAGAGCCCCAACGACATTTTTTCCTCCAGCTGCATTCTATCCATATATACTTGAACCGTCCCTTTTGAACAAATTTCTGCTCTATACACACTTGTCACCCTGGGATTATAGATCCCTAGATATATATACTTACTGTACAGTTTTAGCACATGTAGGGCTTCTATGTACAATATAATTACCCCCTTAGACACACTGCTAGTACTCTGACAATCAACAGAGTCATTCTGTTTACTTTGCTATATATCTGAGCGTAACCTTGGAACGCATCTGTTTGTGTATCTCGTACAGTTCCTCTCATGTGGAGGGGTTTACGTCTGAGATATTAGATTAAGGAAGAAAGGTTTATTGCTCCGCGCTATCAGTGAGGAATACAATCTTTGCTTCTTTGTTTCCTTCTTTCTCTAATATCCTTGGCATTCACACAATAGTTTATTTCCATTTTCGAATGGAATGAGATCCGGGACTTTGTAAAGGTCTTGTCTTCCAAGGAACTGTCTCTCATCAGGATGAACACAATTTTTTCTACTCCTTCAGTTATGTATCTATGTATGTTCTAACAAACGGGGAATTCCTTTCTCGTCTATTCCCTTCCTCCTGTATTGTTTTCCATCAACACCAGTCAAAGTTCTACCTTTGACGTTCCTCCCAATTTTTCTCATCATCTCTGCAATTCCTGTTCCACCATTATGGGAAAAGTCTGTGTACGTGGGTAATAATTTAATTATGGTATATTTTATTGGGGTAATTTAGTACTGTGTGTGGTGAAAGTGAAAGAGGTAAAAAAATATTGTTTATTTTAATATCTACATTCAGTCTGGAACAAGCACCCTGAATCAGAAAGGTTGAGTGTGAAAATTAAAGGAGGATATCTGGGTGTGTGTGTAAATTATGGCTGGAGTGAAAGGCAGACATGAGCGTAATTTGAGAGGATTTAGGTAACAACGTTGTTGTTGTTGTTGGTGTTGTTGGAGGCTAAGATCCCAGTATCACATATACTGGCTTGGCATTTGGGAGAGCCAAAAGTGCGGAGTCGTGGGACTGGTGTGCCTGGATGAATACAATGATGATTTAGTTTAAGGGTGTTGGATCGGCACCAGAAACAGACCACACAGACAGACAAGACATCACCATTATGTGTAAAGTACTTGTCCCTCGGATCCCCCCTCACGCTCTCTTGTTTTAGTGACTCGTGTATGCGTATACACACAATTTTGAGGAAATGATCATCTTTATACAGGAGACTTGCTCCGGGGCTCTGTGGACTCTGTACTTATATCTGTAGTAGGACTCTATAGGAGCTCACAAAGCCCGCATGCAATTTTTCCCTTGACTGTGTCTTCCCATGATCTTGAATCGTCAGTCTAGACTGTAGACGGAATTTCTCCCAAGGAAAACAACAAAGCTACCGAATCCCAAGCTTTCCGTGACACCCCACACATTATAATAAGGCCAGGCGCTTGTCGATATCATCCCACTATTAAGAATTCCTGGGTTTCCCTCTCTCAGAGTTTCTCTCTTCCTCTTCTCCTGGAAGTCCTGAAGCTTGCCTTGTGTGCCATGCTCCCTATCAAAACACATCCAGTGGCTTTCCCAGGCTAAAAATATATCTACTACATCTAGAATAATTCTAAACCTCAGAGGATATTTATCCCTTGATAGCAACCTACTCAGGTGCTTTGAACCCACCGGAAGTCTCGGGAATTCTCCCTACGTGTGCCAATTCTTTCCTTCCCCTAATCCCCTAATCTAGTTCATTGTCCTGGAAAACCTTCAAAACCCCTATAAATAAAAGCTGTGGCCACGGCCACTGAAATGAATCCAACCACAAGCTCTCAAAGCAAAAAAAGAAAATAAAGCAACTGTTCATAAACTCCCAACAAAATTCCCAAATTAGTAACTGCATACTAAAATCCTTCATTGACATCTGGGAAAAAAACAGACGCAATGCCATCATTTACACGTAGGATCCGTATAACTATGTGTTCATTATATGAAAGGGACCTCAAAAGTATTCGAAATTTTTAAAATGAGGTAAGAAAATCCCTGAGTAAAATAGTCTCCTCATCCCACTCGTTTAAACAATACAAGCTCCATGTCCTGAAACGGAGCTTAGTTCAAATCTAATCTCACTAACTGGAAGAAACGTTCAGTTAGCAGCTATTAGTATAATTTTTTCTCGGTTCTTTAATCTATTTCTGTCGTAATACTGCTCAGAGGCGGGAGGGAAGTTGTCCATTTTATATATATTTTTTTTGATCTACCGCAGAAAAATGTTCCGCTGCATTTGTATTCCCAGTATAGCTGGAGGCCCTTAAAAGGGGGTTCTTAATGTATGTATGCCCTCGTAAGGAGCAAGGTTCCCCATGTAATCGAGAGACCGTTTAAATTCCCGCGAGATTAAAACTTGAAAGACTGTTGTTCTTCCATATGTTACATATTTACACATATATTCTCATATGTATGGGAACCATAAGATATACACAAGAACCTTTTCAACATTCTCTTTGGCTTCACCTCCACTCCCTTTGAACTCTGGGGAAAGTCTAATAGTGGTGGAATTTGCCAGCTGTAAGTTAAGTAGCATTCAGTAGCCTTACAAGATCCTGGAAGGGAAGGGTTTCTGGCTGTCGATAGCTCTCCCCAAAAACGGCAATCTTTCCCTCGTCTTTTATCCCGCATAGTTTTTTTATTGCTGTACTATTATACTGTACTTATATAATAATGATAAGGACTTTCTCCGACAAGTTTTCCGTCAAGTGAAACATAACGTGATGATGGTATTATATTGTTGATGGACCAAGTTCCCAGACCAAAAAAAAAAGTACTACAAGAATCATACCTATCTTCTGGTGCTGGGGTGGGTTTGGTGTGCTGCAGTTGGATGAAATTAAAAGTTAAGTGCAACGAAATAAAATAAAGCCGGTTGTGATCCCCACTGTGTATATCCCATGTATCTATAGATATGTAAGAAGTAACTCCAGTAAAAGTTCCTTCCCCCAAAGACATATTATGCAATGGACTGATATGTAGACTTAGGGATTATTCTATACATATAATTACATACGTACAGAGACACACACACACATGTTCTCATAAAGTTTGTACAGGGAAAAAGTATGATATGCAGGTCCGGGACCCGGGCCTTCTCCCTACAGATACATGAAATCATAAAGTTTGGTTCCACAACCGGATACGGTTATGTTGGCCGATCAAGTCGATGGGAAGGAGAAAGTTTTTTCCTCCAAGAATGAATTTGGTTGCAACCGGTATTTGTTGTGAGACTCGACTATGAGACATCCAACTGAGTGAGTCTGTGGACTTTTGTATAAAAGCGTTCCGCATGCTCTAGCTCACAAGATTGAAGCCATAAAGAAACCTAGGACAATAGAAGCCAATAAGTGTGTAGTATGAAAAGAAGGATGCGTTCTGTCTTTACTCTTTTCTTGTCGTTGCTCCTGTTGTACTGCTATGTATGTGTAGATCTGTATGTATGTATGTATGCGTCTCTGCGATCAGATAGATCCGACATTGGAAGTAACTACACGGGTCCTCTGGTTGTTGTAAGTACTCAACTTATACGTACTGTGCAGACGGCATACAAATAATTTATCGGTGCACAACTAGTTTTCCGATTGAGTGGTTCGTTCTGATTAAAACTATGGCTGTACTGTCAGTGGCCAGTATCTAACCCTAACTACTTTCTCAAAGCTGCAAACATTGTTGAATGAGCCATGTAGGGTTGAAGGGTTCTAGTATGTATCTGTGTAGAAAGTTCTGAGGAGGTGCTCTCCAACTTTGTTCCTAACATCTTCGGCATGCTGAACAAGCATGTACATATGTACAGGGCTGGCACTTACTCATAAACATAAGGCTTTATTTTATCCTGAGGGTATATAGCAGTAATTGCTTCCATAATGCTCAAGGTACAAATATATTCTGTACAATACTGTAATACGGAATCACAGAGGTTACGTATGAAGTAATTCAAGCAAAAATATCAGGAGAATAAATAAATAACTCTTACCTGGCAAGGGGGAACACTGGGTCAAATATCCCCATTCAAAATTCTACACTAACAAAAATAGTTCCATGCTCTACAGCCCTGTGGGTTTAACTGCATGTGCATTACTTACATTATTAGAATCTATAGATTTAGAAATTAATTAAAGCAGCGTAACATTTTAACTTATAAACGAATAAACCTGTATTTGTAATAACTAAATAACTTCGCAAGTTCAGCAACTTGAACGTCTAGGTTAGTATTTACATTGAAAGGAGTGTCCTCTGCAACAAGTGCACCTGAGTTGGATTTCTGCACGACAGGTAATTCCAACTGTTGTGCCTCAACTCTTTCAGGCTACAAGGGATTTTTGCTAACCTTGCACTTGAATTTGACGCAGATATTGGTGGTTGACGTCTTGTAGTTAGACCCCATCATGTACCCGTAGTAACTATTTTTCCACTTCCCTTCCAATTGTCCTCCTAACTCAGCAAAGGACCTGTGTTAGGAAAATATGATGAGTGGGATAGAAACACATGTATATAGAGATGCTGGGAAAAAGAAACTTACTGATCGACAATGGCCCTCACATGAGGAGACTTAATACTCCGTCCGATTTCACAGGAAAATCTCTCCATGCAATGTGAAGATTGGAGGATTTCCTCCAAAATGTCATCCACTTCATTCCCGTCACCCAAACGTCTCCCCAGAGCTAGTGGGGCTGACAGAAGAGGAAGAGGAAGGATTAGGATGGCAAGGGCAAGTAAAATTATAGGAATCAAAAATGGGATGGTGAGGATCGCAAAGCCCTTTACTGCGGACATCCCAACTAACTCCGCAATTACGGCTGTTCTTGGAGCAGTTGTGGTAGCTAAAAAAAATTAGGAAGGAATCACTTAAAAATTCTTACAATAATACACCAGTAGTAAAGATCTATAACTATTTTGGATCTTTACCTTGAGAACTTCCCTCTTTGTCGTACTCTGGCATAATCTGTTCCGTCAGTTCGTCCCCGATCGTTTCTTCGGAAATATTAGCTCCAAACAAGGGTGTATGTGTCCAGAAACAAATTAAAAATAAGGGTGTGAGTACAAAGTGCTTCATTTTTGAGTCAATCTGAAATGCTTTTCCATGCCCTAGCAAAGTTGAATTGAATACTAGAGGAAGGCATGGTCTGAGTCAAGCTTTTATAGGGTTGTTGTGGTTGAAATTGATACTCTCAACCGAACAAGAGCGAACCTTGGGGTTGGGGTTCCTGAGGTTTAGTAGTAATTTAATCTTGTACAGTTTTAATTTTGGAATGATACAGGTATATTTTCCAATGATTAATTACTGATTACATTGTGGTATTTAAGGCTGAAGCGCCTCTCTGTATCCGTAACCTCAAAAATCATTAATAATTAAGATTGTCATGAATGAGGCCTCTGTGGAAGTGACTCAAGTGCTGAAGCGTGTTACTCAGGCCAGGAATAAAAATGGACACTTTGGGTTGATTCTAGGTGGAGGTCTTGTTACTACTCGCACAAGAGAGTACCTACTTAGTCAAGTAGTCATGACATGACTCAGAGGATATGCTTTCGGAAGCGTGAGCCCAATTCTCAGGGTAAAAGATTACATGGAGATTTTTGTATTCATCCAAGTCCTCTTCTCCGTCCGCTCCTCATGGCATGCTCAGCTCCGTTCAGTGTTCGTACACAAGATGAGGGAAGAAGATTCGATCTTGATCTAAAGAATCTTGACTCGACCATGCAGAACGAATGGCAGTAATGGTTGGAGGGTCACATAGAAGATGACAAAATGTAACCTGGTCAATCAATTGTTGGATTCCATTATTTCTTAGAATCTCATTCCTTTTTGTTTTGAACGACACCATAAAAAAAAACTCAAAGTTGAAATTGCGAGTCATCAGGAGTAAGAAATAGGAACATGATTTCACTTCGGAAAATTCCTGTTCCCAATTTTAATGGCAATGGTCTCATGTGTGACATCCTCGGGACAGGGACTGTACATATGCGTGTGGAATCTTGATTACTAAGTCCGGCTAATTTTAAGAATGTTGGAGCTCCTAGAAAAAAAAACGTGCTTGTGACAGTGTACACACTATATATAGACACAGGGCTTGCCGTATATATGAAGCATCTGTGGTGAGTCAGAGGAGATATTTATGTAACTCAAGAATCTGGGCATTTATCTCTTTGTTACAGGATTTCATACTTTACAACATGACATGAAACAACATCTAAAAAAAACGTATGTGAGGGATACATATAGGTAATTACATATATGAAGTATCTAATCATATATATGGAGACTTTTCCCTTTTATGATACATAGTGTTTGTCAGGTTTGTCTCTACAGAAAGCGAAGGAGGACAGACGCCTGACTCGTTCGGAATAATTCTTCAAACATACTTTACAGAATACCAAGACTCGGGTTTTATTGTGCGAAAACCAAAGAAAGTGTTCCTCGCAGTAAAAAGAAAATCTGTAATGGAGTTTCGGTCAAAGAAAAATCGAGTGCAAGTGGGCCATTAAAAATTTATTGACTCGGCTTCTGTTTGGGCCCCTTTTACTCCGCAGTTCCTCTCTCGTCCGTCCCTCCTGTGTCTCCAGGAGTTCACTTTTAGTCTCTTTCTTCACCCGCAATTTCTCCATTTCAACCTTCTCTTCAAAATTGACTTACAACGAAAAGGGAAGGCTTGACCTTTGTATGTATCTACGTGCAGAGCTTCTCCCCATAGATGTATTAACACTCTTAGAATAACAACTACACAACTACGACCGGCCCTACTAGTTTTACAGTAATAGTGTATATCCACAAATTGACCAATGAAATCCTTATGTTTTCGGTCTCGGTTCACGACTCAAAGCTACTACTGTACTTGTGCCAGGAAGTGAGTGCTCCCCTGAAGAATTCTCTCACTTCAAGTAGTAGCAGCACCACAGGATGTTGTCGCAGTTTTTTCCTACTTACCTTCCAATAGTAATTTATTATTTAGTTCTGGCACATGACAATTAACATGTCGAAGTTGAAGTGATGCTGGGAATACAGTTCCTGAGTAAGAAATAAATACTGGCTATGGGAGATAACAGGAGCAATGTAAAAAACCAAATATTTCAATCTCCCGTCCCACATGCATGTATTTATATCTACACATACAGACAGGTACCTTCAACTTGTATTTATCATTTATCCATGACTAAGCACCCCTGATATATATGAATTCTCGGGGAAGCTCACCACATCCATCCCCGACTAATTTCTTAGTACGGAGAAAAATTACAAGCTTGGCTAAAAGTTGGTAAGTTATTGAAATTTTAATTCGGACTCAAAATTTTTACTGTGTACTTAATTCCACATTTTATATTTTTCCAACGATGAGGTCATCGTTTCCTCTAATCCAATGAATGTTAGGCCATATTTGGACTTTAAGAAAATATATTACATTGTATGTAAAGAGTAGCAATGAAGCCTCTTACTGTTAACTGTAACACGTAAGGAATATTATTTACATTTGTAAAGGAAAGAGAATCTTATTGTCTATTGTATCATGCTCAACTATTGGTTAAAAAAGGATGCTTCATCTAAGAAGCTTGGACTCTGTAGTCTGATTGGTATTAACTCTGAACAAAAGTAACAATGTAAATGTAACGGAAACAAAACCAGTTTGAACTGGATAATTCCTGTTTTACAGCCAACCCTACAGTATATAAACCCAGCTCCTTCTCACAATCGGGGAGTCTGGCTCGGGTCTAACCCTTGGTAACTTTACTGTTACTCTGCTGGACTCCACTCCACTCCACTCTCCTTCTCTAGCTCTCACTCTTCCTCTCATTCTTTTTGTACACTGAATAAATATCTCTATAATTGGCAATACTATCTTAATATTCTCCCACTTTATTATTTAACTATTAGAGCTACACTCCTTTAAGGTATAAGTCCAATTACACCTTAACATGGTGAAAGTGCGGGTTTCGACGCCTCTCAAATACTCAGGTTCGTAAATAACATTATAAGACTATTTTTCAATCACCTTTGACAATTCAGTGACAAAACACAATTGTGGCGTAAGCCGCTAAACAGAACTCTGCCCAAATTTTCCATTTTTTCTACCACATTGTCAATCTAAATCTTACGTGGCGTCAGCCTCCGCCGGAGGCCCTGTCCAAATTTATTACAAATTGTCTCATGTCTCATCACGACATACGTTTTATCCGGGTAGTCGAACTGGATAATCACCCAGAATACATTATTTGCAATCAACAAAAATACATCGCTCTAGTGCTAAGTGACGCCGCACTAGTTGAACTTTCTCCTGACGATCAACTACGTGCACGTGCCAAATATAGTCATCTATCCTCCACACGAGCACTCTATCTTTACAAGTTCTACAAACTGTTCAAGCAAAAACTCCCTCGTTACGTTAACTCCAACATTGAGCCCCAACCAGTTGATAGGAGTGACATAAAAGTTATCCGGAAAAATCCAAGCCGAATTCCGCGATCAATAAACAGTTCGACCACGACCCTGCCTGAAACCACCGTGGTGACCGTCCCAGACGATATCCTCACCCACGTACCATCAAGTGAAGGCGAAACTGACACCGAAGGACCAACACCGGAGCCCGCAACACCTCTTGGAGGATTTGCAAGTTTCAACCCCAGTAGGACTTCCACTCCCGCTGTCTCTCATGGTCCCGCAGATAACGATTCGATCTTCGTCACCACTCAATCAGTAAGTACAAACTTTAATTTGTCTAACAATCATACTCTCACGGGCACTCCCGTTGCCCCCCACATACAACCCACGTCATCCAGGCTCTTCACTACCCGCGACTACCTTGAGGATATCTCACAAAAATTAGTGGACGACATAAAAACCAAGCAAGAAATCGACTCTTCAGGAACTAGCATCCTTACATACTCCCATTACCAACAATTGCTGTATGATCTCAAGTTAACCACAGAAGTTACATCTGACGGTCATTTCCTCAACACCAGAGAAACATTTACAAAAATTGTAGCACGAATCCTCCGCATCTTTACACTTTGGCAGACTAATTCGACTGAATTTGCACCCATCATTGAAGAAATCGAAGACATCCAAACTTCATTACTAGCTCAAGAATTCTGTCCAACCGTAACTACTACTCCAGTCACAACAACTACTCCATCCGTGTCTACAACAAAGACCCCTCCATTTGTCATAGAAACACACAGCTACACGCCTGTAATCCTCGCTTGGACTACCCAACTCCAAGCCGTCCACAATTCCACTCAGGACATTGCCCATCTTCTCAGTTACGCATCTTACTTAGGCATAGTACAGGAATTTAATCTCGCCTCCAAATATACCCACAACCACTGTCACTTCTCGTCCCAACAAGCCTACAAAGAAGGACTATTTCTCCTGGACCAAGAGTTCATTACCATAGCCACTAATACATATCCGGACATTTTTTCCGCTCCCGTCACTCACCCAGACAATCACACCGATAATCATTCTCATACAGCTCCTCAGGATAATACCGCTGTTCTCATTCCTGACGTTGACACTACCGCCGCATACGACAGTGACAATCCTATCTATAATATTAACTTAACCCCTCCACCTCTTTCAGATTCAAACTCTGATTCAGGGTCACTCCACTCTGAATCTCTCCATTTCACCACTGCCACCGACAGCTCTTCCTCTTCCCGTTCGACTTCTCCTATTCCAACTCCTCCACCTATTCCTCCAATTATTCCTACGAAAAATCCTACAATGGACTACAACCGTTTCCTTTTCGACAAGCCGACTTATACCTCTCCCCAAATCTCCTCCGAACAATTGTCAGAATTTCTCCTCCGTTGCGACGAATTTTTTAATACCTTCCAAACTGACGACAAGATGAAAAAGTCTTATGTCTACAGAAAACTCTCCGATGCCACCAAAACGGGAAAAGATTTTCTGTCACATTTCTACCATCTCCCATCCACTTCTCGCCAAACTTACGCCCAATTCAGGGATGACCTTTTAAACAAAATGCCACGGGATGTGCCCGATAGGAAGAGCAAATTATTGGACGCGTTATCCATGACGCCATTTCCACATGAACCCCCTACCCGGTTTGTATTACGTGTAAAGTCTGCTGCCGGTACGGACTGGTCAACATTTCCAGAGGCTACTACCGTGAAAACGTTATTAGAGAAGCTTGACACCAGTGTCAAGATTTTTGTCACAAGCAAAAACCTAAAAATCAAGAATTTTACTCATCTCCTGGATGCTTTGCGCCAATACGAGGCTTGTACTACTCCTCATCAAGATCACAGTACCGCCACTCTTGAGACCCCAGTCCTTCCTTCATCATTGGAACAAACTCTGGCCACGCTTCTTGAGAAAATAGAAAAATTAGAAGCTAAAGACACTCCAATTATGGCAGTCACTCAACATGCTCAGCCACAGCGCTCACAGTACAACAACTTTCAACCTGGACTAGGTTCTAACATTCAACGAACCTACACGTGTTACAAGTGCAACCAAACCGGCCACACAGCCCGGTATTGCCCAATTCAACCTACTCAACCTCAAATTCCAGCTTCTCAATCCCCAGAAATTTGCGGGCGTTGCTCCCGTCCAGGCCATCATGCTAACCGTTGCCGACAGCCAGTTGCCATACATTACCAACAATTTCCACAATATATGCAACGACGACGTGAAGAGAGACAACAGCAACTACAAGGCCAGCCTTTAAACTCCAACGGGCAGGCTCCACAAGGCCTGCCCCGACGCCAGCTTCTACCTATACAAGCTGCAGACCACCAAACCTCACAAGACAGCCACTAATAATTCCTTCCATTACTACAAAATGTACCACTAACATCAGTGTACACTCACTCTCCTGTTCTCTTAAAATCATTGTCAGTATAAACGGTATAAACCTCCCGTGTCTTATCGACACAGGAGCAGCTGCTTCGTTGATCCATCCCTCATACGTGCCTCCTGGTACACAAATCACGAAGACCAATCTCACACTTATAGATGCCTCAGGAAACCCCATGCCCAATACAGGACTCGCCCTTGTAAAAATCAAGATAGGAGACTGTACATTTTTACACCCTTTTATAATTGCTCCTTCCACAGCACTTCGCTGCATCTTGGGAACAGACTTCTTATATTCTAAAGGAGGATTCCTTATCAACACTGAGAAAAATATCCTATTCAACAAATTCACAGGAAACATTCCGTTAATTCATACTCTCGTACAACACGATAATGCACTTAGACAACAATGTGAACTTCCAGTACAACTCATACAAAATTTTTCAACCAAAACACAACTGTCAAATAAATCTCATTCTAACAAAGACCAGGATGTTAACTTCCTGCCCAACCCTTGGTTAGCATCCCCTATGCCACCTGTGACCTCTTTTCCAATCTCAGCGTCTACTCAAACTCTCCCAACCTTTCAAGACCAAGCTTCCCAGACTCTCACAACAACGAAAAATAAATCTCAACATGGGAATAAATATTCACAGCCTGAAAAATATTCTTCAACTCCAGACATATCTTCTGATGAGACAGACCAGGATTACTTCCATCGCTCCACCCATCCACTTCGCCGACGTATTTCTACATCCCGCAAAATTACTCTCAAAACTACACCTACTCCCATATCGTCTATCTCAGCTAAACCTGCTACACATTCCAAAATTACAACAATTCCTATTCTATGTGTTTCCACTACCATGGAAGACGATGTTCTCCGCGTCCATGGAACACAGGTCATTTCACCCAGGTCTCATGTCACCATTGCAACTATACACTCAATTGAACAAACTTCACCTTTATATTTCCAACCTCATGAATCCTTACACAAACAATTCAATATCCTTGCTCCTCATGCAATACTCAGTCCTGACTCTAAATTCTTCCTTCTCACAAATCCAACTTCTATGACTATTACCTTACCCGACGGTTTGGGTCTAGGAAATTTAAACCCTCTGGACACATATGATAATTCTATGCACCCCATACATATCAATGCAATCGACACGTCCCAATTGGAAACTGAAATAGCATCTTTTAAAATCAATCCGGATCTCAATCCTGAGGATCAAACTAAACTCCGTTCATTATTACGACAATACAGGAACTCTTTTGCCTTCAACGCCAATGAGCTCGGAAAATGTTCCACAATACCATTCAAAGTTGAACTACAGTCTGGAGGTATAGTGGCTCATAAACCTTACAAAACCTCCTCATACCAGGACGCCATCATTGACGCCGAAGTTAAGAAATTACTCGATAATAACATTATCGAGCCATCCACGTCACCCTTCTCAAGCCCTGTCATCATTGTCTTCAAAAAACCAAATGACCAAGGTATCAGAAAGCCCCGAATGGTCATTGATTTCCGATCACTCAACGCCATCACTAAACCTATGCATTGGCCCCTACCCAGCATTGACGAGATTCTTCGTCGTCTTCAGAATCAAAAGTATTTTTCAACTCTAGACCTCGCGTCAGGGTTCCATCAGATAACGGTGGAACCCGCCTCCAGAGAAAAGCTCAGCTTCATCACAAGAAATGGACAATATCAGTATAAGGACATGCCATTCGGTACACGCAACTCACCCTCGCATTTTTGCCGGGTGATAGATGTTATTCTGGCAGATCTCAAATACAATACCGCTCTAGCATATGTAGATGATATAGTCATCGCAAGTCAAACTATTGACGAGCATATTTCTAAACTCAGGAAAATCTTCATACGCTTCGCACAACATAATCTCAAATTTGAGCCGACCAAATGTAAATTTGGTTACGAAACAATAAACCTCCTTGGTTTTACAATTACAGCCTATGGAATTCAGCCCTACGATGACAACCTCAATGGTTTACGGATGATGCCAGTTCCAACTAACATCACTACAGTACAGTCCTTTCTTGGAATGGCTAATTTCTTCCGAAGATTTGTGCCCAATTTTGCACATATAGCTGCACCACTAAGAGAGCTCACAAAAAAGAACACCCCGTTTCTGTGGACTCATGAATGTGATCAAGCATTTCAAGCTCTCAAAAGTCTATTATTATGCAAACCCATATTGGCTCATTACGATCCACAAAAAGAAACCTTTTTATATACAGACGCCTCCTACCAAGGACTTGGTGCCTACATGACACAACTACACCCTGATGGTTTAGAACATCCAGTTTTCTTCCTCAGCCGACGTTTAAATAAATATGAGGCTAAGTATCATATACGACTTTTAGAACTTTTGGCCATTACATGGTCAGTCATGAAGCTAAAAGAGTACTTACTTGGGATACACTTTACAGTGCGCACAGATCACCATAGCCTGTGCTATATTATGAAGAGTAAGGATAGCTTGGACCCCAAGCTACAACGACTGCAACTTCTATTGATGCCCTACGACGTTACTATAAAATATGTCAAGGGTACAACTCATAAGGTCGCCGATTGCCTCAGCCGCAATCCTTTCCAAGAGCCCACACACTCCCAGACCGACGATGAAGCATGCCTCTCCGTTCATACAATTGACATTAGTACTCTCCAACAAGAACAGGCAAAAGATCCAACACTCCTGGATATAATTAATAAGCTTCCAACAAACTGGAGAGTACGTTCAACGTACGCCCTTTACAATAATATCTTGTATAAACATAACAAAAAACTTGGAGAAAAATCCCTCCTGATGATACCACAACACATGGTCCCGGACATTATTAAACGTCATCACAACCCAGTGTCCCACACGGGACACACAAAAGCCCTGAGGGAAATACAACATAGTTACTTCTGGAAAAATATGAACCACGATGTCAAAGATTTTATCCAATCTTGTCAATTCTGTCAAGAAAGAAAAACTCCCCGTGGTCAAAAACAGCCCGGAGAATTTCAATTCATTCCTATTCCCCTCAGACCCTTCGAAAGAATTCAGATGGATGTACAGGGTCCATTGACGAATAAAGAAGGACGTCCAAGATATATAATCACTGCAATTTGTTATCTCACGAAATTTCTCGTAGCTGAGGTTGTACCCACAGCAGACGCTTCCGCTATAGCCAAATTCATCTTCAATAAAATAGCTGCTGTCTATTCCCTTCCCGAAATTATACAGTCAGATCAAGGGACAGAATTTAACAATGCTGTCATTACAGAACTTTCCAAAATATTTGATTTTAAAATAAACTATAGCACTGCTTTTCACCCCCAAACTCAGGGTCTTATCGAGAGATCCCATCAAACATTGGGTGACTGTATTGCTATGTACAGAGCAGAAAATAAAGCCGACTGGCCCCAAGCCATTCCAGCAATTACATTCCATCTCAACAATACTCAGCACAGCTCCCACGGTTTTACACCATTCTATGTGCTGCATGGTTTTCATGCACGCACCCCATTGAGAAATGCATTCCCTACCTTTACTCCAGAAAACCGGAACGTCCAAGACATGACTGTTCTATGGAAGACTACCCAAGAAATTTTAAACCGTCAAAGAGAGAAGTACGCTGAACGCGTAAATAAATCTAAAAGAACAGTAAATTACAACATCGGAGATAATGTACTCCTTCAACATACTTCAGTCCAACCTGGAACTAGTTCAAAGTTACTCCCACGATGGAAAGGACCATTTTCTGTTATTGACCAGCCCTCTGAGGTCAACTACACTATTAGAGGATCTGTTGGTAACACAGTTAAAACCCTAACAGTTCACGTGTCAAGATTGAAACTATTCTATGAACGCCCTAATCTGTTCAACACTAAATCGCTGCTCAATACTGAGTATGAGCCTCCAGAGCAGGCACCTTCTACAAATCTACAGGACATCCCTCCAGAACTCACTAATTCTCTAGACGACCTACCCTCTCCAGAACCTGCCATCATTCCTGAAGTTATTTCTGAACAGCACTCATGTCCAGCCGACGTTATTCTTGAACCAAATTTACCTACAGCTGACACTCATGCATTTCCACTACGGGATACAGTGCCTCCATTCCCCGTTCAACAACCTACTACAATTCCTCCAGAAATTCAAGAGCAGCCTCCTAAACCTACCTATAGAGAAGCACTATTGTCTGCACCTAAAAATTCTACTGTGGAAATTCCTCGCTCCTCCTCTATAACACTTCCTAATAAACGTGTTAGGAGAACCCAACAACAACTATTGGAACAAGAATCTCGACACATATTACCCACAGATTTTTATTCCCGTCAAGATTCGGATTTTAGGCGTAGCACAAGAACTCATATCCACGCATTGGACAATTTATTTAACTTCACAGTGGTTAAACCCACCACTAACCATAGTTATCAACTATAATATAGCCTTCTGCTTCATTTAAAATACATGCTATATGATCAACAATTTCAATGAAAAAAAAAACCCTTCAATTGCAATTTAATTCAACACACCACAAACCTAACTCCTATTTCGGAGTCGTTTACAAATCACAACTTCAAAACACTACATGATGCTACTATAGGGTCACTGACCTCTCCTACCCTCCAAATTTTCAAAGTATTAATTCCAGAAAAAATTTGGCGTGACCCCTGTACGACAGGCTCACTCATTCCGCAATGTCAAGCATCCTGTCCAAAGACTGGATCCTCAACTACCTTATGCACCTTATAACTATCATTGTCAAGCATCCTGTCCGAAAACTGGATCCTCAACTACCTTATGCACCTTATAACTATCATTGTCAAGCATCCTGTCCGAAAACTGGATCCTCAACTACCTTATGCACCTTATAATTATCAACGTCAAGCATCCTGTCCAAAGACTAGATCCTCAACAACCATATGAACCTTAACCTATGCAATGTCAAACATCTCATCCAAGGACATGATCTTCAACAAACTTATGATTTTATTATATAACACCGTGTCAAACATCCCATCCGAAGACGTGATCTTCAACTAACCATATGATTTACACACGTTTGTTAATACGCAAAGATAATCACGACATGCAAGCAAATTCAAGTCTACACATCATCATGCTTTTCCGGAAAATTGTATCATGCACCCTATACAATAACTATCTTAGTCAAATATCTTGCTCTGATATCTTGACTATTTCTGCGACACGGACCCCACCTGCAATAAAAATAAAATTGTACAACAACATTATATTGTTGACAGATTTACTAATATGTATTTATTCTGAGTTCCAGAACAAATTTCCATTGACTATAGCCGACTTCACAACATGACCCACATTCACGGATGTTCAGGTCAGCACCCTCTATGATGACAGCTCCAACTGCAAGCACACATGGGACGCCATGACATTTGCAAGTCATCTACAATCAAGAAAAATACAAAAAAAAAAAATAATAATAATTTTTTATTATATTTCCTTACTAACAATTTTTCCTAGCTTCACAACCACTTTAATATAATTCTCACACATCACATTCTTATATTACACACTTAGTAATTTTGTCCTAATTCCATACCTATGTACTATGAGCTGCAGCTCCAAACATATTTTTCTTATTTCAAGAAACTGTAGCTGATCACTACATTTCGCCACTTCCCATTAGACACCCTGTACACACACAAAATTTCTGTAAAATCTGTTATACACACACTTTAACGTTCATACTATAAGCCCTTTTTCAATTTCAATCTCACTAACCCAACACAAAATTGTTACTCACCTTGTACAAAGTCTCCATCTTGCGAATCCCCTCTCCAAATTTTACTCAATTTTGTCTAAAGGATTCTGGGGACAGAATTTTCTGCCACTCCAGGAAGTACATCCTGACTATTTGTACTACTACTGTTTACAACTAATAATGTTCTAATGAAATTATACATTTTAATATGAATATTATACGTTAGAATGATAATACTTTAAAGAATAATATTGCAGAGAATGATTTTCGTGTCCAAACTCAAACAGAAAGACTACAAGCAACGAAGACGCAAGGAAAAAGAAACTACGTCGTCCCACTTCAAAATAGAAGCGGCCTAAAATAACAACAACAACAAAAAATTCCATGACAAAGTTCGACTATTTACAACTCCTACCCTTTTAAACAATGGGGACATTGTTTCCTCATCGCCGTAGAATGTTAATCAATATTCAGTTTTGTAACTTGTAATACATGTAATAATGACATCAGCATACATACCTATACTACCCAGTTGTAAAAACATGAAAAATACACTAGGTACCTGCAATAACTTACTATTATTGGTTAAAATGAATTCTAAAGAAAATACTGGAGGTGGGCTCTTGTGAGCTCACCTCCGTATAAAACTTCGTGCCTCCGTAGGTACGAGAGAGGAGAGCAACATCAGATCTTGAGCTAAGCAGAGCAAGGGAACGCGTGTGAGACCAACTAAGTGTATCCATTCACGCACTATAGTGAAATAAAGTATATCCTGTGAGTAACTACATATAAGTACATACATGACTTATTTTTCGTATCTTGAGACCATACTCCCGTAATCCCTCACTCCAAAGCAAGTGCCTCTCTACCGTCTACATTTTCCCCATCATCTCGGCTCTCACTCTCATTACCATCAATATTCCCTTTTTATTTCCATAATCGGCTCTTCCGGCTCTTCATTACATTCTCCTCATTACGAACCATTAACTACAACAATAATAATAACAGGCTAAAAATGACAATGCAAGGGAAAGTCGTGGGGATAATGGAGCATCATCACCAACCGTCAGAATCAGACGATGTTAAATGATGATAGGTTTAAAAAGTATTTGAGAGCCCGGGCTCCCTGCATACATTACATATCTAATAAGTGCGTGAGGAAGGGAGTCTAACATTGGGAAAGACATCGTCCAGGACAAGAAAAAGTGGAGGCCTTGTTCCTATAAACTGTAAAACCAGAAAACCCGCTCACTCAATCTCCCCCAATGTTCTCCTTGGGTTTCTATGTTCCCAGGCCTTAACGTAATTCTAGCGTAAATTTTCTTGACTTTGTCGACTCGTCCCTCAACGACTTCACGGAAAACAGAAACTAGGAAAAAGAATATTGCATTTAATTTATGCAAAACGCCCTTTGTACATGAATTCATTTAAAGACTATCTCTAACTTCAGAGAGTGAGAGAGGGAGAGAGAGAGAGAGAGAGAGAGAGAGAGAGAGAGAGAGAGAGAGAGAAGAGACAAGGATATTAAAAGAGATATCAGAAGCCAGCCGAAACTTGTCCACAGTGTTACAGCAATTCATTTTGAGCGGAGAGCTACAGCTAAAAACCAGAAGAGATAGAAATGGTTCAGGGAACTTTGTACAGATTCAAAAGAGTCTACGCTCTCGTAGTCAAATTAACATTGCTAAGACCCAAGTTCTCTCCTATCTCTGTAATGGGTAAAGCTATTATGACTTTTTTTTTTAAAAGTCTCATGTGTAAGCTTTTTCTCGAAAGTTTTACTAGACTACAAGCCTCCCTTGTAAAACGAGGCTCAGAGAGTATTCAAAGACACAAAGGGGAAAAAAATTAGACACAAAAAACTATAGGGAAGATGAAAAACGTGGAGAGTGATCAACGGAGAAGTCCAATTAGCACCCCATTCTATCATCGCTCTTGGTATTTTTTTCCCATCTTCCTACATATGTATGGTATGTATGCAAAAAAAGCTTCCTCTCTAAGTAGATAGTTTAGCCTCACTCCGAGTCAGTGGATGATGCATACACACAGGAGCATTTTTCCTCCTCCAAGTACTCTCATCATGATTGACGATCATTGTGAGTGGAGCAAGTTCAAAAGTTACTTAAAACTTTAAAATTATTTTAGATTGTTGTGATATTTGTAGGGTTAGAAGTCCTCTGTCCAACAAGACCATTTTGGCTTAGCAGGCTATATATGTATCTATGTGTAGCTTTTATATTGAATTAAAATTTCTCATGAATTATGTTTCGGTAATTCACGTCCGTCCTCGTTGAAAATACATTCCCGTGCTTTCCCACTTTATCAATCATAAATCAACAAGATTTACTTTTTTGTTCCATATAGCTAAAGTTAAATTAAACAATAAATATTAGCCTGGACGGTTTTATGGGATTTAGAAAGGTTCAAAAGAGAAGTCACTGGTTTCATACTAGAATACGCACGGTGAGCACGTATGTTTACAACAGAAAAAACACAAGAAGAGTGAGAGAGAGAGACACACACACACACAGAGGAGAGAGAGAGAGAGAGAGAGAGAGAGAGAGTCAGAGAGACAGAGAAAACAAAAAACGGAAAGGCGTTGAAAGATGGGAAGGAAATATGTGGATATCTCTTAAACGGTTTTTTATCACATTCCTTTACTTAATTAATAGCAGCACTAAGTGTTCCATGTAAATTAATGGATGAAAATAACTAACCGTAAGAACGTTGTAACCCCTTGATAGTTCGTTAGCTACCAAATCACCACACCCCGCCTTTTGAATACTTGATATGCTCGAAACATCGCTTTAAAATGGCAAGAGCCCTTTTTAATGCTGAAATAAAACGAGGGTAGGAAACTCATTTGCAGTAAAGACAATATTTATTGTCCGATGCTTTGATACACCCGTTACGATTTCAAATGAAAGTACTCATCTAGTAATTTCTTTCCTTGTGTATGTACAACGATGTTCGCAGTGAAGGTCGCACGATATATTGTTATTCATTATTAAAAAAAACACATCGTTTTTCAGTTTTTCAATTATTACGGAATTTACTGTTAGATCAACCCTTCTCAAGCTTTTATTCTTCGGGAATTCCAGTACTATCTTCAGGTAATTCTTCCTTGGAGAAATCGCATATGTTATTGAAGCAAGCAAATCCTTTGGGAGATTCACAACAGTCCCTTGATGATCGACAGCACTCACCAGGTTTGGCACATTTCTGAAATTTAAAAAGAATTTAATTAAACTTTGTGTAATAATAATTGGAGGAATAAATAATTGAGTGATTAATTTTAAGTAGGGATTGATATAGTAGTGAGTAAAGGATTAAAATTAGAAACCCTGCAGAAGTAGCTCTCCTCCCCAGTGATATTTGTGTAGTATCGACACTCAAAACGTGTTGGACCATCGCTTGTATTTTCACGGCAACAGTTGTAGTCACTATCGCATACATATCTCCCATGACTGGCACATTGCTGTATGACATGAATTAAGGGGGGGAGGCTTTTAACACGTTAGAGTTGTTAAGACTAAGTGTCAATGAAAATTTAAGCATCATTTATTATATGGAGTCTATCAAGCAATTAATTTTTTGTTTACTGTAGCTTCGCAAGTCCCAGTCTCAGCTCCTCTCTGAGAGATAAGGCACGCCAAAGATGAAGTGCAACAGTCGGATCCTTTCTCTGGCTTCGACCGACACTCATCTTTCAGTCGGGAAGAACACTGGAGGAGAAAAAAGGAAACTGAAGCTTTACAAAGGATACCTTCAAAATATTTTTTTGTAAATTATGGACACTCATAATAATTTAAGCTGGCTCTGTGTATGGTTCTTTTTACATGTGCATACATACATAAGGCATAGAAAAATAATTTGGTTTTAGTTTATACTATTTTTGTGCGTTTAGTGAAAGAAAAAAATACAGAGTTTATTCTGTATATTGCAAACTTACCGATTCACAAAGGCCTTCTTTTAAATCACAGTACTGCCCATCACAGCAAACTGGATCTTCTAAAGTACAATTGAAGCAATTAGGATGTGCAGGGGGGTCGTAAAAAGGTTTAGAATTTTCCGGAATTTTGCAGAGCCCTTCCTGTTTAGTTGGTGTAGCTGGGGATGTTACTGCCGGTTTGGGATCCAAGGGTTTGGGAGGTCCTGGTATCTCGTCATCGGTACAACCATCCGGCGTTACTTGTTGGTCGGGGTGAGGATTGTGTATGTGAGAGGATACAGTAGTAGTGATGATGGGGGTTGGGGTGGTTGTAATAATAGGTGACGGTTTTGGCGGAGCCTGTGAGTGAAATCATTAAATTAAAGTGTAATAGTCTGAGCAATAATTATTGGAGGAAAATCGAAGGTTTGATATCAAAGCTGCTCACCTTTTTGCTAGAACACACATACCCCTTACCCGAAGTATCTTTCTCACATTTGAGGGGTTTGCAGCAAGATTTGTACACACCTTTAGAACAGGGCTGATTCTCTTGTACACACTGCAAGAATTATGACATTGGGTTCTAATATCCATATGCATATACTTGTACAGATGTTTTTATTGGGATACTCAAAGTTTGAAAATACACCTGAATTTGAACTGATTGTGATCAAAAAATATTGTAAGAGTTCATTTAAATAATTAATAAGGAATTGCTAGCAAATTTAAACAGTTTAGTAATTACCTGCAGTGGAAATGCAGGAAACATTTCCTTCCTCCCAGCACAGCTCGCTAGAGATCCCTCACATTGTTCCCATGTACTTTCACAACTGTCTATTCAAGTTCACATACATTATACTTTCCTATAATGCCCATAGTTAATATTTTGACAAGCACACGCTTAATCCTAAAAATTCGGAATTAATGTCTGGTCAAATCAACACTCACCACAAAATGAATTCATTTCTTCCTGTACTTGATTTATCCTCATGCACAATCGACTGGTGCTATTTCTAGTTCCACAAGTCTCAAGCTTTTGGCACATTAGTTGCGATTGGCTATCCATGCATTGTTCTAATTGTAAGTCATTTAAAAGAGTGATTTTAATAAAATGCAATACTATACATAGAAGAAAAATTCAAATTAGAATTTCAAATCACAGCTACAGTATTGGAGATATTTTGTGGTAATTATCTGATATTGAGAATGAGCAGAGATATGGAGGGGGGGGGGGGAAATGCTGAAAAATAATACTAACCGCAATGATACTTGTTGCAGGTCATATCTGGACTCGGAGTAACTTCTTCCTGAGAACATTCAAAATGTTGCAGTAGTAGCTCAAATACTATGAGCAGTAGAATCCATGAGTGCCTTTTTTTTGCAAACAAAATTGCATTTAATTCCTTCAAAATTTTTGCAATAACTTGAATAAAAATATTGGGAATTCTGTAAAAGTCCGCTTACTTCATGGCGAGGTAATCTTAAGTCCTGTTTAAACCAATGTCCCTTAATTTATTGCGGAGATTGTGAAAAGAGAAATTAATCCACCACTGATTTAATAGCGTGCCAGCTATTATCCCAACATGGAATGATTTGTAGCCTCAGGTTGATAGATATGACATTCACCGAAATAAAACAAATGGGAGGAAATATTGCTTGAACATAAAAATGTTTTATGTTTGCTCCTTTGATGAGTGGAATCATTAAGATCTGGAGAGCGCTGGTGGATCCTTATATATATATATATATATATCTATAGAAGTAGGGAAACTCCTTTCTATTGAGTCACTGTAAATGCACTGGCGTGGAGCGGCATAAAAATTAGGATTAAATTTTAGGGCAATGATATTTAGAACATTTTCTGTGTGCTATAAATTAACCCGAAGGCTGACAGCTAATACATTTATTGCTGGTTATAGCTCAAATGTCACTTTTCCCCGTAATGGTTTTGATTTATGTCGGATTAAATTGACACTAATTTCATTACAACCTGTCGCATCATATCCTGCTCAGGCTACATTTATATCACGTTCGACTTCTCGACGTCGCAATTATTCTAAGTATAATGGAAAGAAGTGTTTCGTAGTAAAACTCGTCTGTTGCTAAGTTATTGAGACTGATTTAATTACGGACGATATGCATTATTACATTATACGCACTGCCCGGGCTGGAAAACAACGTTGCCTGTCTGCAGAATCATAAACTACTTTTTGAGACAATTGATAGTATTCCTTTTGCTATAAAAGTACTTACCATAAGGATAAGAATTATCTGCAGTTCAGAACAAAGTCTTAATCCTTAATCCCAAATATGTACATACTTGACTTGAAAGAATTTTACGTACAAATTAATTACTTTCGCTGAATATCAAAGGGGTAGCTAACAATTTTTAAGGATTTTATGACTCTTGCAAGAGCCCGACAAATGAAATTATCTTTTGTGTCCATGGCACGGAGCTTTTTGGCTAATTTGTAAAAGGAGGTGCAAAATATGAACGTTACTTATGGAAACCATGAACAGGCGTACCTAGGTGTCAAGTACATAATTTCATTAAGGAGGTGCCCTAATTATGCACAAAATTTTAAAACCCGTCTCTGTCGACGTGCTTTTTCATGGGATGAAAAAAAGCGTTTATTTGCTGTAGGTGCATAATTTTATGTTCCATGTATTTATTATATTTCCATTCGGAGTTTGTTCTTCTACTGTAATCTGCTCTAATTATTCTTGTTTGTAGACATTTTCAAAGAGTCTTTAAATTATTATTACTAATCTAATTATTTTAATGTAAGTTTTTATACAGCGTAATTTACTCTCCATTATTTGTAGGAAAAGGCAAAAGCTTGATGTAGCTCCTCAAGTGTTAAGAATTTTTTTTCTGCATTAGTAAAGAACGAACTTCAATGGATTCAAGTTAAACATAAAAGATTTAAAGAATTTCTAATTCCATACTAGGAGCAAACACATAATCAAAGAGGGTTTAAAAGATGCCCTTAAGGTTTAATAAATAAACTACAAAGTAAATAAGCTAAACAATTCTTGCGTTTCTTCAAACAAGCGTTGCGTTCGGACATTAATTATTGGAGGATTCTGCGAAAAACTATTCAGAATAAAAGCACAAAAATATTCTTTGTATAATTAATTATACATCACATTAATTTCTAAATATTAATTTGTTTTGTAGAAAGGTTGAGAAAATATAAAGGAGTGTGACGTTACCTGCTGACACTTCCTTCCTCTTGATCCAGAGACTTCTTCACAGCTGAATCCCGGGCAACAATTACCAGTTCCAATCTTAGGACAAGATGCATTTTTACTGAGGCACTGGAACCAGATGTAAACCAATGTTTTGAATCAAAATGAAGTCGATTCTGTGTACCTTTATTAGATGAAAAAAATATTTGACTTATCTTACGCATTTCTTTGGACTCGTGCTATTATCGTTGGTTCCAGCTGAAGGATAAGCTTTACACTCCATTCCGCTCTTGCAACAGTCATTCATCACCGATTCTGAACTGCAAGTTTCGTTAAATCCTTTCCTGCAAAGCTGGTGGGCAAGCAATTAAGATTAAAAGCAAGTACCAAATTATATTGATTTTAAATTTAATATTTGAGACTGAAAATAAAATTATATGACAAAAATTTGTTATATATATAGGGTAATAAAAACTTACATTAAATGGCATTCCGGCCCGAGTATCACTTATGATTGCAGGCACTGCCTGCATAACAATGCCCAAGAGCAGGAATATGGGAGTCGGAGAGATGGTCATGTTTCAAAAATTATTAATCCAAAGCAAAGATTATTATTACAAATTGTTCTTACGAAATGTTTTGGTACCTTGCAATTTTACCAGACTCCTGAGATAATTATGTAATCAGCAAATACAGGTAACAATTCCAGCCAAAGATATGAACTCAACCATCAAATTTTTTCCTTTTATAAATCCCAGAAAGTCACATAATCTTTGAATTAATCCTTGGACAATTTTAAAACAATTCAAACGATTATGATAATAATTAAATTGACTCAAACCCAACAATGACACAAGGCATCAATTTAATTTGTGATTTCCAAGTGGGGTGCTTCAGCACGGATTCTTTACACAATCTTCAAAATTATAAGGTTTCATTCCGTTCTGAATACAAAAATGTTTAAATAGCTCGAAAATTGACATGACAAAATAACATTTGTTCTACAAATCCAGGAGTAGATAGTAATTCGAAATATTAGGCATAGTCTACAGTAGTGAATGAATCAAAATAAAAAAAGCTGTAACAGACAGGTACGGAGATAATTTGTCCTAAATTGCTTCATAAAACAGTATCAATGTGAAGTGTGGCTTCATAAATATGTGCAAACATGCTCTATCAAGATCATTCAAAAAATCTGCAATATATTAAGTTTGAATAGAAAACAGCTGTCGAAGGTTCAAATCAAACTGCAACACCTGTGTGTCACAAAAATGCCATTTTATAATAACATTGTTTTGATACTTAATGTGTTCCATTTATTCATGCAGTTTCGCCAGCTAGGGAAAAAGCAAGTTGACACACTAGAAATTTCCTATTTATTATTAAAATGAAAAGCTGTGACTAAAGATATGACTAATGAAAGAGCTAGACTGTTTGCAACTCCTTGGGAGAAAAGTAAGCTTGAGACTACTCTTCTTGTTGTTTTTTTTTTGCAAGCTATACACAAACCTTGTATTTTTATCTGAGTAGTAATTTTATGTCACGTCTCTCTTCAAAAAACGGATTTGTTTACACACAAAAAATGTAAAAATAACATGAGTGTGTATACGCACATCCTTAAAGAAATATTTACTTACATTTTATGCGTACACTTCACAAGCTTTTAGTATTATCTCTTGCCAAGCATAAGTACTCCACAACGCGGCTCATCCCAGGGATTACAAAAATTTGAGGAAGCCATTTTTAAGGGTAAAGCATAAGAAGAGCCCGCATGTTCATATAACGAAAGAATCTTCAAAAAAGAAATGAAATTTTCAAATGTAAATAATGCATTCTGTACATATACAAAATCCCTGCTCGTATGAGGATGGAAATAGCCAAACAACTCATAAAATTCAAGTTGTATACTTCCGCCATGTCATCTTATACATGGTGGGAATAGTAAATCCGAAAATAATCAGATTCCCAGCTATTTATATTAAAACTATGCATAAAGGCATTGCATGAATGTTTCGAGCCTAATTTGCACACCATCATGATAAGATTGAGAGGCCAATAAATAAGCTCAAGGAGCTCCAGCACCATGGGTCTGGAGGAGTAACTGTGTGTGCTCAGTGGGGATGGAACATAGCTACGTTTGCATTTAATTCCCCATTCATGTCCATTTTTCTCTCTATTACAGACGTAAAGAAAAGATGAGAAGATTTCGGGATGTAGTCAGGACGGGATATGTAAATACGTATTTAGGAAATAAGGAAAACGTTTTTACTTAGCATCCTCCCCCCACTAAAAAGAGACTTTGATGGAACAGAGGCAAGAACACATCTGCTTACTCCCTGCATGATCAGAGATTGGGGACTGAAGTGTGAATTTATATCGAGGAAAAAAAAAGAATGGGGAAAACTACCCTCGAAAGCGTTTTCCTGAAGACACGTCAATAATGTTAGGTTAACCGGACGGTTATGTTGAAGGAGTCATATTTTTGCTGTAAGGAAGGAGGGCTCGGCGGGTAGGAGTGTCATAGTAGTAGAGTAGCATATGGTGAAGATTTTCATCTCGGAAAATTTCGATGTTCTTTTAATGAAAAGTACATGCTAAAGGGATGATCGATACTGAAGAGGGGTGAAATTCAATTTAAAGTCCGAGCATCTAACACTATTTTCCCATGGTAGAGTGTGGATTTGATATTCAAGTATAAGGGGAAAGATAATGAGAGTGAATTTTCGGTTTCCACTTGGACTTGAATGGTAATGAAAGTTTTCTAGGAGGAGGGAAATCCTTCCGCGCGCTCACCGGCTCAAACATATGTGAAGAGTGCTACAAATCATTTCCCTCCCACCCTAACCCGCAAAAAGAGACAATTTTAAAAAATATTCAATTTTCAATTCCCCTATTTTCTAGCAATTTTTGTCGACACTTTTCAAAATGTGTTTTACAATAGATATCCTCGCAGCCCTGCTCTCACCCTCATTATAGGAGAAGGCTAATGCTTCATTTCTGTTAGCAAGAGCCTTTTTTCAATGAGGTCAAACGTTCAAAAGGTAAATTTACGATTTAAATGTATTTCTTTTTTAATTTTTAATTTATACCAAATTATATCCATCAACCTATGATTTACACCTTTGTGGTTAAAACCTTGTTTTAACTTGTATCTCTTGTGCTTATTAAGCTTGCATGATCCGACGCAGGGTCTGGAAGCTTGTTTTAGATTTGCTACAGACGAGTATCAAATTGATTTAAAATTTTGAAATTCAAGTCTAGAATTAAAACCGTTATTATTTCGACTTTTTTCAAAATAATCCTAACATGACTTAACTTCTTATTTTTGCTGTATCAAGTGTTTTTAGGCCTCGATGAGGGAACTCATTTAGAAAAATTGAAAGCGAATTTGCAAGGAATTGGGGAATTGGGATATTTTTTCCTACTTAAGTGCCTTTCATGGGCTAAGGGGAATCAAGGCTTTCCCGACACCCTGCACACACTCATTACCGGTCCAATAACTACGAGTTATTATACAGAGCACGCTGGGAGCATTGAGTAAGTGAGCGGTGGAGAATTTCGTCAATAAAAACCAAGATGAAGTGAAAGATCCAGGGCCGGAATATGGTAGAGCTGGAAATTTTCGCTTCTAAATCTGTACGTAGCTTTAAGTCCTTATACGCACACTATACACACTATTGTACATTTTTGTTAGTAGAGAGAGAGAGAGAGGGACTCAATACTACAAGCATGATTTTGAGGGGAGAGAGAGAGGTGAACGTCTGAGAGACAAGTGCCGGAAATAGGAAAACTAACTGGGGAAGTGCGTGTAATTTCCTCATTTTATGCACACATGGATTACGTGGAATTTCTGTCTTCATTAGTCCCCGTCTCTGTACAAGACAAGAATGATGAGTGTTTACAGGGGAAAACGAGAGAAAATCAACTGGTAATTAGCATCCGAAAATGTTTTCAGTTTTCTCATTTACTTCACTTCCATGTTGTCTGTCTCAACAAGTTCCACACCAACCTCCACACAGAGACAAGTCTCTAGCCTATCTCACAAGCATCAATAGAAAGAATCATCTCTCCTTCACCTATACACTCACACAAACTTCTCCTTAAATTGCCAACCAGTCTGAAAAAGTCTCAAGTATTTATTTGTAATGTCTTTCATCTCCTCTATCTGTAGCATTTCCAAGGCAGAGTCCCATCCTGATGTCTTTAGCGTTTCTATTAACAGTTAATTTTAGAACTTCAGAATCTTTTCAGGATACACTATTGAATCAGCGAAAGAGAGAGACAGAGAGAGAGAGAAATATGGGGAAAGACAAAAAGGAATTAAAGCTTCGTGTACTTGCTACTATCTGTATATAAAAAAATGTTCATAAGTAATAGGGCTGGGAAAATTCGACCAAGTTCATTGTCTGCATCAAGGTTTCACCAACTTTTCGCAACTGGCAGGATAAAAAAATCACAACAAAAAACAAGTGCGGTAACTCCTTTCCGATGGTTAATGCATTTTACATTACTCTCTCCCTATACAAGCTCAACTGCTACGATATTCTGGCTGGGACTTTGACAGGGGATAGAGACGTTGGGATATGCCTTGCCAGCAGGGAATAGATATTACGCAAGGACAGATTGATATTTATCTTGCATATCTGGGCAGGCAGAGGGACATGGAGCTACAGTACTACATATATAGCTACTTATAATAATTATTGCATGCTTTGAATTAATAAGTATAAATATTGAGCATAGAGACTACGATGATTTGTACCTGTCGACACGGCACATGAAGTGACGAATGGACTGACAGAACATGATGCTCAAGACGGATGAAGTCAAGGGAAGGGAAGGTAATTGAATGTGTCTTTGGTGAAAATTAAAATGTAGAAATTGTCTAAGCCTCATGTGTTACTATATCCACGGGGCAAATGTATGAATAGGGATGGATGTTGATGGGGAACATTAAATCAGGAAGTGAGATGAGCTCCATAAGGCTTTGATGAGTTAACTAACCTCCACAATAGATCAAGTCGGGCTATGGGCCTAGTCAAGAGTAACGTTTGAAGAGTTTGCAGAAATGTTGGGAGGATCTGGTTCTTCTTGACTAGACTGAAGTCATTCATTCATCCTGCTTGGTGTGACTCTGTCCCTCACCATCACCAACCCCATATCGTCATCGTCATCGTCATCATCATGGGGATAGACCAATAAATTGTGGGGATGTTACCATAGCCGTCCTGTAGCTAAAGGGTTGAGGAGTGTCGTACCGGTTAAGAATAGACCCGGGTTCGAATCCCGGCGCCATATCCCACTTTACTCTACAGAAATAAATATAAAAATGACTTTTTAAACTTAAGTAAAATCTTGGCGTGGCTGAGATGGTTCGGCAATTCTCCGGTTATACGAAACAAACTTAAATTGTAAGGGTTCAAGTCCCTACAATGAGCGGCTCCATTTTTGACTAACATTCCCAACACTCATTAACATTCAGTGATGAATGCCTTCAGTTGTCAAATATTTCTCTGTTTACTTCTCGAGTATACTTGTTATACTGCTAGAGCTCTTCCTGTTTCCTCTTGCTGGCTCTGTCTCTGTCTCTCTCTCTCTCTCTCTCTCTCTCTCTCTCTCTCTCTCTCTCTCTCTCTCTCTCTCTCTCTCTCTCTCTCTTGAAACCGCAAGGATTACAGTCATGCATTCAGTGGTCCCTGTACTATATGCAATTTGAAAGGAGTAATAGAAAAGGAAACAACTTTCTGCTGGAAATAAATGACTTTGCAATTACCCGCTTTTGTATACATATGTATGAGGAGGCCAGGGTTAATGAGCAGATTTATGTTAGGAAATAAAGACCCTGTTTATATCCTTGTTGGAGAAACAAATCAACTTAACGTCGTTACTAATTTCCTCAAGTAGGTATAAGTTAACTACTGTTTCGAGACTAGGATTGCTTGTAATTTGCTCCCAAATGTAATTTTAACTTGTGAGCATCCATCCAGGGCAGGGACTGTGAAATTGATGGGAAAGAACAGAACTTAAACAACTACTATGAAGTTGGGCAGAGGGATTGATACACTAGACCTTGAAAATTGAGGGGTTAGGAGCTCTATGCTGTGGAATTTAGGTATGTATGGATAGTACTATCTACTTGTAGTGTAGAATACTGTAACCACAGTTATGGTTAGCAGTAAACTTGTCGCTTGTGGTACATCTATCTTATATGTGTCAGTTGATGTGACTAATTCTAAGAAAAGCTTAGACTGCAAGTGGGGATGTCATTGAGATGCAGTTCAGGTGTTGTGTGCAACATGAAATAAATGATAGCAACTGTATAAGGCTGTGTAGGTTCCAGGAGATGCGTGAAAGAAGGCAGGGGCAAGCTTGAGAACTCGGAGGGAGAGGGGAATAAGGACCTGTACGCAGAAGGAATGCATGTTCGGATGGGGACATGACACAGGAATATTATGTAAGGTCTCTGACGATGACTTGGGAGGATGGCTTCGGATGACAAATGATCGGGCACAAAAGGATCAAAATGATGAATAAAGACAGAGCGAAATGGTGATAATGCCATCTTTTTCTGAAATCCTCCCTCATCCGTCCATACATCACACGGAGAAGGCTTTTTTTTTATCTGGAGCATTTTATAGCTTTTTGACATGTTATAAATGTCCAACCATCGCATCCTATCCACATACATCATTGGCAGCACGAACCCCAAGGAATAAGACCCAAATGCAGGAGAACGAGCCACGAGTAGTTACATAGGCAAGTCAAATCCATTTGATACAGTGGAAGGCAGTACCGTAACATCTCAAGAACCAATATGGAATAGATTCTGAATGCATTTCCTAACCATCTTGACTGGCTTATCTTTTGAAACTTTGATATTCTCACAATATCACAATACTTGCGTCACTTACAGGATTTCCTTCCATGGATGATATATATACACGGATAGAATGTATAGATATATAAACTCCATTAAAAAATGTATACCTGCCCTGACCTGTACACTCTATAGAAATATCTGTACATGTAGCTACCCCCATTCAATTCTAAGAAAAATTCAAGTTCAAAAGGATAAGGTCCAAAACTTACCCATTAATGCAATCCTTCTTAAAAATCAATAAATTTGATAAAGGATGAAATAATTTGTAGACGAGATACCATACAAATAAAGGAGTATACACAACAACCCAAGCCCAAGTCCAGAAATTTTTTCAATTGAACGATGTTTTTATTTCTTGTTCAGACCACAAAGATGCATAGAGGGTATAAAATGAACACCAATAAAGTATTATGGTTTTCCAATTTCTCATATCTTCTTACTATGTATACAATACACACACAGTTTCATCATCCTCAAAATCCTCATTGCGCAGTCAAAAATGTCAGCAAGTATAGCCATGTATTTTTATGTAGTAATAATTATAACTTATGTAATAATATGTAGTATCATATAGGCATGTTCAAATTTAGATCTTAGCTCTGTAGTATATTTTATTACAAAATTCCTCACAGTAAGTATACATTACAATATTTTTTCCCTCCTTCTTCCCCTCTAATAAGTAGTTAAATCCTTTCAAATTGAATTTATTCTCGAGTCAGGAGTATTTTTATAATCCCTTATATTTTTTTTCACTCATTTCTTTCAGTTTTTGCGCAGTGATTTCTCTTCTCTTTGCTATTTCACTACTGAAATTTCACAACCGCCCAAACTCTTTTATAGAAAATGTTCACGGAAATGATTTCTGCTTTTTTGATGTAGCATCTGCCGGAGAACTCATCAACTACACAAAAATCCGGGAGAAATATTACCCTCTTCTTCATTGTTTGGGGTTTCAGAGAGTACACACGATATAGATTAGGCTGCATAATTTGGTTGGATTAGTTTTGGCACGTTGTGAAAATCCCATCATAGTTCAATTCTCACTTGCTTCTATTTTTTTTTTGCATCGAAGACTAATAATGAATTTATCAGTCAAATGATAACTAATTTTTAATTCTCACAATCAAGTTCACACCCTGATATCTTGCACACCATTAAACGTACTTTTTCATGCATAAACCATAATTTGTTTTTCATTGTGGTCACCTCAACAAATAAACGACTACATTTTTGCATTAGAACATCTTTCTCTCACACATTTGAACAATAGTATTACCCAACATTGTAATCTTTATGTCTAAGAACAATCAAGGAAAAACTAATCTTAATATAACAAACTCAAATATAAATAACTAATGATTATTAAGATTTTAGCAGTAGTAAAAATTAATCAACATGCTAGATATCTTATAATACGTAAGATTTAATTAATTATGCGTAAAGACAACAATACAACATTTGACTGTAATCACGGATCATAAGAGCGAAGTAATAAAAAAAATTAAAATTTAAAGTTACACATTTCAAGTCGGGTAATCATTATTTGAAACAACCGTGTAGGATATTGCAGTGGGTATACAGTATACTCCCATCTACAATGCAGTGCAGCTGAAGCTTTACTAATGCATTATTTGAGTACTCAAAGAAAAATGTTACCATTTTATAGGTAGTCATGACTAAGAGACCACTATTGAGTAATTTTACGATAAAAAACTGCGTTTCAAAGTAACCCATAACAAATAAGTAACATGAGATGGTACATAATGTAAGCAACAGTTAGAGTAGGGAATGCTAAATTTCGCAAATTCAATATACCCAGGTTAATTATGACGAAAATGCTCAAAACCAAGCCCCAGTAAACATACCCAGTAGACGATTCAATCTATACATCTAATAGAAGCCCAGTGAAAATAACCAAAGGAAATCCCGTCAAAACAATTATAGTATAGGATCCTGAAGTGTGAAATACGATTTTAGGAAAGTGCTTCTATTTTCACGCTAATAAGAAACAACGCAATAACGAGGGTAAAAGAATCACCTTAAAGTTCCTGAAGAACTAAAACCGACAATAAATGAAATCATTACGATAATTGGATCAAAAATCGCACAAATTCTTCCCTCCTACTCATATAAGAAAACAGAACAGTCGTAAGTAGAAGACTAGAGCGACAATACATTACAACTTATATTGCAGTAATTACAAACTACTACAATACTAAATTATAACCATCCAAAAGCAGTAGCAAAAAAAGTTCTCAAGAATGTATGTACTTCACCAACAAAATCAACTTGTTAATACTATCCAGCACTAACTTTTACAATTTCTGACTGAAATTACCCAGGTGAATGTCATTTTTCAATCATTTTTTACAACACATTTATAAAGACTTGCTTATTTTTAAATCACAAAATAATTAGGTTCTACTCCTAACGATGATCCTATTTGCACGCCTTTACTATAAGTATAGACTTCAAAATATTTTACGGGTACCAAAAGTTTATAGCTAATATTTCCAATAACTGCGAGAAAAAAGACAGCGAACAAACCCGATTCAGCCATTTAAGTAATTGCATTACAAAAAAATACAGACAAAAGAGATCGCTTTACAACGTAGAAATAAATAAATCAAAATGGCTTTTAAATAGTTACAAATTAAAAAACAAACTTTAAAGATTTTTGACGGGCTGAATCAGGAATCAAAACACGTATTAGAAATATCAAAGGGTAATATGATGATATTGTTTATTTGTCAACCCTCCAGAGAGACGGTCTATAAATAGAAATAATTCCATTGAATGCTGGTTAGCAAATCACATGTTGTATTTGTAAAAATTGTAGCAAAACTTGATTTGTAATTATATAATTGATGAAATTCATTGTAATCATTCAGTTGTGAGCTGAATATAGCAATAGGTAGCTACATGAAACACTAAAAATACAAAACACATGAGATGTTTATATAATAATACATTTCAGTACTAAGGAACTGGAAAAATGGCCAGAAGAACGTAATCTTCTTGAGCTCCAGTTAACTTCTTGACTTGAGTCCTTCTAACTTCAATCATACCTCCAAGAATTCGGGGCGATGAATTTGACCACAAAGTAACATTATCTGTATCTGTATAATACCACAAAGTTTGCAGTAACCTATTCTTCACGTCGGAATGCACAATCAGATATTCTTTCACTTTAGTTCACAGAATGTACATTATAATTACACAGAGGCAGGAGAACGAAAAGACTATTGTAGTTCATCCAACACTAGCTGTTGTAAGAAGATACATCTTCGAACACGGACCAATATCAAACACGATGCTGCCGAATGTCTGGCTTGTGGAAAGCTCCTCCATATGGATTTTGTCCAGAGGATCTTGAGGAACCTTGATTACTGCTGCCACCTAATTTAAATCAAGAAACTTATAAGATAACCTTAAAACTATTTACCAAAAACTGCTCTAACCAAATTTTAGTATACACACAACAATACTAACAATAAACCAACAACGAACGCCACAAAATCCTTACCTTTATGCCTATTAGGACCTCTGCCCTCACCGAATCCATGATGAGGTCCGGCAGGTGGACGTGGGGGAGCACTGGGACCGGGTCCTGGAACAGGACCTGGACCAGGACCAGGACCGGGACCGGCGCTTGCAGAGTAAGGCGGTGGAGCTCCAATGTTATGATTATGAGCCGTTCCGTTTGAAGAACTCGAGCTTGCTTGCCGATAGTTCGATTGCCGCTAAAAAGCAAATTAACATTTAGAATGTAAGCTTCAAGTCAATACTAAATAAGGTTTTACGAAGTGCTTTTATTTTTTAACATATTGAATTAATTCATTTCTCACGTGTCTTCTCAGCGTGTTAATAGGTCTTCGCAAAGTATCACCGATTCGTCGATGTGGTGCTTTCTTGGGATTTGATGAAGGTGTATGAACAGCACAACACTTAATGAAGAGACCCATTAAGATAATGAAACCAACTCCCATGAGTAAAACGGCCCACCAGTACTCCTAAACCGTAACAAAGAATTTAACAATCGATACATGTCACATGTACAACTTCCAGATGGAAACATAGCATTTCATGCAAATGAAATCTCGGGAAAGTACAGAGAGAAACTATATAAAAGGTTATGTCAGGGAATAATGAGAGAAAACATCCTCTGGAGTAAAGAAAAATTGAACTCGAGGTGACACTTACGGTAACCCACTGAGCAATGTTCAGGAGTGTCTCTTTATTAAAGAGTAAGTTTTTAAGACGAGCTAGGGGACCTTCCGCATCCACAGCTCGACACTTAAGAAAGACATCACAATATCCCTGCCAAAGAAAGAAGGAACATCTCATTTAAATATCTCTAGTGAGTGTTTCTGGTGACAACCGTAAATTATTTTAAGGTGGAACATGTCCCCACTAAAAATGATTAATTGCCTATTTTTATGTACCTACATATACCAATGGAAATTAATGACACTGTACCTGGAAGTTGTCACAAGGAGCACCAGGGCGAAGACTAAGTCCAGCCGGGAGACCATTTAAATTCAACTCTGACGTGGAACGACAACGGTTGGTTTTGTCTAAGCACGCAAGTTCGCACAATTTTCTTTTGTCAACCGTCTTATCGCTACTGGAAAGGAAGCATTCTCGCAGGCCGAACTTAAGACAAATTGATCCTCGGCATTCACCAGTTTGGCACACCTAAAAAAATTAAGAATTTTGTCAATATCGATGTAGTAATTATTCTGTAATTACCTTATATTGATATTGTTTGCAAGGACTTTGTTAAATTAATTGTAATAAGCTTTACCTGCGTCCCATCATTACACGGTGTGAGCTCTTTCTTAGGTTTCGGTGCTGGACACTGGGCACTGGTTCCATTACAAAATGATTCTTCACTACAATCAGTTTTTGTCTTACACTGAGACCGATCGCGAAAGTCAGTAAATGTGCACGTTGATTTACAACAAGGTCCTTCACTAGGACTGCAGATTGCTCCACGTTTTCTGCGACATCCTTGAGCTTCCGGATTATCATTCTTTACATCATCTCTGATTTGTCTAGGGTAGCAACACTGCTCTGCACATTCATCGTCGTTGTAACCACAATCACATTCCTCCCCTTCTTCCACTATTTTGTTTCCGCAGAACGTTCCATTTGTAGCTGCAACACAATAAGTTTAAAATAAGTACTTCATTTCAACAACAAAATATTTCATTGCAAATTATGTTTGACATCAAACTCTGTAATACGTTACTTCAAGTAAACGTTTTTATTAATGCTAAAAACAGAAAATAATAACCGAAACTTGTAATAACTCACCTATAAAGCAGTTGTGCTTTTTCGTATCATGAATGATTGCATCTAGGACTGATGAAATATTTTTGACAGAACAGTCGGAAAATTTTGAATTATTTGGTCGATCACCACTTGTAGCTGAAGCGAACATAATGTAGTTACCATCAGATCCACCTGGTCGGCATTTTGACGGATAATCATGCTAAACATAAAAACATATACATTGCAATCATTGGCTTCATATTTCAAAAAGCAAGGAATGCACAATGGAAAAACAAGTACACTTACCGGTGATCCAAAGTTATGTCCAATTTCATGGGCAAGAGTTAGTTGAGATACTTTGGGTGGAACGCGACTGTTGTAGTTTACAAAAGTTATAATACCCGTGTTTAGACTTCTTTTTGTAGACTGATAAACCCCCGCGATCGTTTCCGTATAAGTCTTGTATTTCTCACAAACTCCACCAGATGCACCTTTTAAATACAAAACAGTTCTAGTAACTTCCCTCACCAAAACATACTTTTGCAGAAAAAGGGATCCCAATTTTCTTAAAGACCTTAAAGGGTCAAAATTAAAATTACGAAAGATACCTGATGCAGATGCAACCCAGGCCAAACCCAGTGTACCGCCCGTAAAATCTCGGTAGGTGAACACATACGCTAAACAGAACGCCTCATGGTCGGACAGGGAATGAAGATTTAAGAAATTGCTCACATCAATATTCTCTATACAGAAAAGGTTCTTCTCTCCTCGATGATCGGCTCTACATGCCTTATCAGTATCAATCTGAAAATATCATAAATAATTCCTGAATACATTTACATCCCAGCACAATTTACAACGTCTTGGGCACGGGAATTTTAGTAAATTTAAATACCTTAATCCGCTGCACTTCAAATCGTATATTCTTGTACTGCTCTTTCCCTTGAAACAGTGTGTTTGAGTAAATATGATTGACTGCTTTTACATGTTGCGCTATAAGCGAGAGTATTTCTTCCCGAACTTTTGTTTCGTCATCAGTTCGTATCTATCAGACACAACAGTACAGAAGAGTTACATGACTTTTTCTATTCATTTTTTATAACTGAAAGATCCCTTGTTTTCGTTTGAATTTGAAAAAAAAAAATCTCTAAAACGCGTAATTGTGCAAAACTGCTATTTAGTATGGTAGATAATTATATTAATAATATTCCCAGGTTGTAAGTAAAATCCATACTAAAATACCGCGTAAATTGGTTTTACCTGGTCCTGAATGTGCTTCCAAAGCAAAGGATCCGTTTGGATGGAGAGATGACAAGTTGTTTTAGGGGGACCTGATTTAAAAGCTCTTCTTTTCCGACTATTATTCTCGATTGTATAGGAATTATGATTAGTAAGGGTGCGATTGAGATTTGAAAGGAAAGAATTAGGCGGAGGTTGGCTATTGGCCTCTTTGTAGTACTTGGCATAAGCATGGTCATGGGTATGATCTAAGTCCGGCAATTGGAAGTCATGGAAATTGGACGTTAATTTCTCAGCTGTAATTCCCTCTTTTCGCAAAGGTTTGGATTTTGGATGATTCAACTCTGGAAGATTTTCTTCAGCTGAATTTTGAATCGACTGCATCCATTCCATAACGTCTTCCGTGATTCCACACCCTTTTGCGTGCCCTACGAGTTAGAAAAAAACATCATAAAACAACATTTCATAGAATTTTTTCCCCTTTATTTTCATTGTTATTTACCACAAAAACCACCAAAGTATTAACAACAAAAAAAAAACTGGTGGTGGCATTTACGTAGTAGATACTTCAGGACATTTATTTTTATTATTATTCTTAATATCATAATATTCAGCATGCGGTAAATTCAATCTAAACCCAAACTCGAAAAGTTTTCTCTTGATTCACGTTCATTAAAATTCAGCCCCGATTCTTTTATATCCTATTGAGCTTTGCTCTACATTTTGAACAAAATCTTCTATGAACTACAGCCTCATTCAAAATTTAAAGCAGGGTGGATTTGACAATAGGGAAGAATAAAAGGATACATGAGCGGAATGAGGACTATGAATGTGAAAATGTGGAGCGGCTCACACAGTCCTAAGTTAGGACTTCGGACTTAGTGGGATGGAACAGTCTTTCTCTCGACCTTTCCGTAAAACTATATAAAATATGTCATCTCAACACTCACCAGTTCTCATGGGCTCGTACGGGTCGTGGACATCATGATCCGCGTATATCACAGAATGAAGGCTTGCATTTGTACTAGGAAGAGTGTATTTATGAGCTCTCTCCACGTAATACGTCCCGACCGGAGTAATGATCTTACCATCGAAAACCCCGTTTTGAATTGAGCCAAATACATGACTGTCAGCCACACCTGAGAAAAGTCCATTAAAAAAGGAAATTTTAGGAACCACACAATCAGCAAAAATACATACTTAAAAATTATTTTCAGCTCGAGTCAGTCCGGGTAAGGAGCACATCCCAAACTTACATGTAGACATATCTACATATGTACTACATACATAAGAGGTAGCTTTTCTTGCACGCAAGCATATAGTATGTAGGTACATATATAATAAATAGTCGCATAACACTTTGACTTCATCCTTTTGGTTTTAGAATCATAAAGTCGATGACAACTTTTACCTACTACAGACCGGCAAAAGCACACTACACCAGTCAAAGATATAACTCCTAACTACTGATTTATGTATAAAGTAATTCTAAAAAGGTTGCACGCCTCGTCAACTAAAAGAACAGCGGAGCAGGCAATCGTCCAGACATCATTTTCATTTTATTCTCGCTCCAAATATAAATCCTCTGAGGTTTGTTTTTATTTGAAGTCATGCCGTTACCGAATTCTTTTATGGAACTACAATTTTCCGTCCCCAAAACCCATACTCTCTCACAAAATCCAGTCCTTTCGTAATACTTATATAATAGCAGTTCAGAGACTAATAGAAAAGACGGAAAGAGTTAAAGCTCGCAACTATCCCCCATTCTTACGTAGATATGTATACTATACAGACAGGCACAATTTGAAAATATGTATATCTAATATCTACACATTACTTACACATAATAATATATGTCTCATCAAATGGGCAGTTTCATACACTTATGTATCCGGGGGAATCCGGGGTAGCGGGTACATACACACATACATACATACATAGATGGACAATGACAATGAAAAATACAGGAAGTCGACAAACCTTCTAAATGGCCAGCGTAGACATGGGAAGTATCTATAGGTTCCTGGAGAGGACCATTGTCACCCTCTACAGTTAAACGGTTGCTGAAGACACTTGTATCTCGCTTCAGTCTCAACTCGAACTTCCTTTGATGGGCACTAAACGCTAAGTGGACACTGGGCTCTTCGGATCCTTCCGCTTGACTAACTTCTGTCCATCGCTTAACTCTCATGTGCCGCTCGTGAACCTCAACTGGGTCATAGTCCAAAGCCTCATAGTGGTGAATGTACTCATTCAGTCTGGATGCTACAAAAAAAAATCAACAGATATCTCATTTAGTTCCCAGTTCCCAATGCTTACGTCATGTCCTTTCCCCTCTCCAAATAATAGCAAAATTACTCCAGAGACCAATTCAATCCTTCTCCAGTTCCATAGAATTCCTTGCAAGAGACTCTTTCCAACATTTAATCAGAATTCCAACGTATGCTCGGCTCTTTCTTGCTCAATGCTTATATTTCAAAGTTCCGTACCTACTGTATGTACATACATACCTACTACCTACCTACCTATGTACCTTCAGTATAATACTTAAATATATTCTCTATCTCTCCAACCTATCTCATACAATAACAAAAGTATGACCGAACGCCGTAGCCAAACACACATACATACATAGATACTTATGTATCTACATTTTGGATGTCGACACAGACACCGAGTACCGTTACGACAATATAAAATATATTCAAAACTTCTATCGCTTCCAGCTCCGGGACCAACCTAAGCGTAATCCCTATACAAGTATGTCACAGCTACATGATAGATTTTTCGCCAGCGAGAAGCTACACTATACAGTCATAAAGATGCATTCTCCACGGTCCAACAACCGAGAATTCCACGTCACTCAAATTCAATCTCATTTACAGGGGAAAAGTAATGAATTTCAGCCGCAGATGTCGAGGTGTCCATAAAAGCCCGGGGTTAAATGAAAATACATATAACATGCACAAGAGGAACAAGGAGTATACAATATACAACGTATACATACATACAAAATAGTCAACGCTTAAATATCATTTAAACTAGCATTTTAATAAAAATTTTAATGGAACCCAAATAGTTCTTTATATATTCAACTTCTGCATCTCCATATTTTCGTTTTCCTTTTAAAGCAAACTGTTGACGGAGCTGAGTGAGAAAACCAAACAGTTATTTCAACAAATTTATGTCAAATATGTATGTATGCCTACATGGCCTACCAATTTGCTCCCTCCGAAGCTAACCGACTTGAAAATTGCAGCATAATTTTACAACAGACTGAGTTTTAACACATGTTAAGCACCTCATAAACGCAGATAATTCCATGTGCAACTACAACCGTTAGAGCTGCTCCAACCTGCACTAATTGTAAATATACCATCATGAAATAAAAAAAAACACACTGTCAAGTCAGTCATGTCGTAACTACATACTCTATACTCCTTCAACATCCTCTCTGTCTCATTCAAATTACTCAAATAGTAAAGAAACAAGTGAAAAAATGTCCTTAAAATAACACCCTGCTGTTTTCATTCTCAGACGAAACATTGTCAGCTTCTTTCAAAACCATACGATTATTTGAAGATATGGATATATGCAAGTACATACAAAAAATAACCAGGCGAAAAAAAAATGTGCAATTTATTCTGAATAATGTGAGAATCGTACGAAGATACATCCAACACATGCGGCTTTTAGAAACAAAACCAACATTACCGTCGCATATACAATTTCCATGTAATGAATGATCCAAGCAGGTACATACAATATTTATCCTCAAACGAAAACCACATCCTGCTCTAGCTGTCTTCGAAATAAAAACATACTGAAACATTTACATTTTAATGTAATGTTTTACACCAAAATACAGACTCTCTTTCAGTCACATTCACATATTATTATGAAAATGTCTTGAACAATAAAGGAACCGGATGTTCCATAGAGTACCGTGTGCGTCAACAATCTGCTCCCATTTATCAACAGGGTATTTCAACTATGTAAATGTAATGGAGTCCTTCAAAAGCTACTCAGTAGTGTACTTACAAAATTGCTTAAAAATACAAAAGTTTCACACAGTTATTTCAAACGTAAGAATAAAACCCTGAATTACATATTGAAGTTAGCACCATAGGAGTAGGTACTGTAAATAGAACCGCCTGGAATAATTGACAATACTACACAGATGAACTGTCATGCAAGAAGATGTTATGTACTCCATGATAATTTAGTAGGGTTATAGGACATCAAGTTATTCCATCATGACAAAATGGCATCCGAATAGATGGAGAAATGTCAACGACCAACGACAGGTTAGCTCTATTAAATAGCGCCTACGGCCTAAGGTTCGTCGTTCGTCTTCCAAAACTTATTTCTCAACGAGCCATACGAAAGAAAACTTCCTTATTTATAATATTAAGTGAAGGGTTTTATGTACACGTACGTTCGTAAGTACCGTCTCAAAACAAATGAAGTTGACATTGCCAGAGAATGCACCGCACATCTTCCTTCCTTGCGTCTCTTCTCTGCCTGCCCTGCACTCTAATCCTACAACATGTAGGCAGGGAGGGAGGCAGGCAGGCAGATGCATAACAAAACTTGTTTTCTTCCAACTTAGCTTTATTTTACGAGTATCTATAACTTCATGACGCCTCTCACTCATTGGGAGGTTATGGGTAAGGAGCCAACAACAGTATCACTATCAACACCTCCGATGAGATTTTAGATGAACACTTTTGCTTTATCAGACTCAAACTTTGCCATCCATTCAACTCTCTATTATTTGCAGAGCTTCATGAAATGGTCCCTCTTCTCAGAAGATTTCCCTTCCCTTAAAAATAAAAACTTTATTTGGCATTAGCCTAAAAAAAGTTTTCGTCACTACTGCATTTTTATATAGCCTGCAAAAATAAGTTTTTCTTCTTCTTTTTTTTTTTTTGTACGAAGAAAGTTATTTTCGGCTCGTTCTAAATAATTCCAGTGATTACTAATAATACCCAAGCGAAATGGCATGCCCAAAATATCCCGAGGTTCCAAGTACCTAAATTAACATGCATAACTGCTTTGTTCCCAATTGAGGAATAAATCAATTCCATGTATTCAGAGTCAGACTCACGTAACCCTACCCATTCCCTATTCTAATTGAAGCTAATAGAAAACATCACTTCCAATCAATTTAATTCCCTTTTACTGGGAGTTCATCCTTAATTCTAAGAGTCCACCAAAAACCAGTAGGACACCGAACATGCACAAAAGGATTCGCAAATAAAAGGGAGTAGGAGAGGGGGGGGGAGAGAAATTTTCGTAGGATAAAATTGATTTATACAATTTATACAACAGTACAGTACATACATACATACAAAATTATACAAACATACGGAGAGGAGCACATAGGCAAATAGTACATGGGATAGAACAAGAAAAAATATCCCAGAGATTGATAGAGCTCAACAAAAAAAAAGTCAAGATAAACGATAGGTTAATAATGGCTTTAAATCTCATTTCCGTTAAATAAAGAACGGTCCGTGACGACCACCCTGACAATTTACAGAGAGGTATTTCTTAATAACGCTGACTTGAAGATTACTTATACTTACTACTTGTACCGTATGTACATACATATGTAAAAAATTTATGTAATTACATATATCCTCAATGAGCTAGGAAGCTTCAATACAAAAGTATCCATACATACATATTTACGTATTCCTATTTAAAGATAGCGTAGAATCCCCGACATATCAGGCATGAAATGACACGACACGTGCAATCTGTATTGACATAACGTTTGAATTTACCTTTTAAGTTTAATAAGGCTGCAGTTTACAGTACAACTTGATGACTGATGACTAATAGCACCTACGCAACTAAAATACAGTATGACGAGAAAAATAAAGGGAGAGAGAGAGAGAGAGAGAGAGAGAGAGAGAGAGAGAAAGAGCTACAAAATCCAGAAACAACAACTCCCTATCTATAAATTGTTGGATTAAAGTAGCGGGACCGGCAATTTTGTTGTACCAATTATTCGTGGCTTTTCAAATGCAACATCATCATTCACCTACAAAAGCCAAGCGCAAGTACTTTACTGCTTTACTTGCACAAACACAGACACATACTACACACACACACACACAACTATACATAGAAAAGTACCTCTAATACATCAGTAATGTAGCCAACAGGGAAGGGTGATACTTTTAGGTAAATAAATTCACAAAAACAAAACTGTTTCCTGAAAAAAAAAATTGTTACGGTGCAATAACCCTATGATCTTTTAAGCGTCTCCCAACAATACAAAAGCACATTTGCAGAGGCAGGCGGTGTGGTAAGTACACATATCAAGTACTCACTTCCTCAGTAATTATTATTACACATACTACATATGTATATGCTCATGTGCATGTATGTATGTATATACATGTGTACAAAAGGTATATAAAGTATGTATCCCATGGAATTAAATTCTTCTGAAAATCATTAGCCACGGACAGAAAATATCATTCTCTCACCAAAACAGCCCAAACTTAACCTAAACATTTCAAGTATCCTTCACACGATTACTCTTGATTACGGCTCATATGGGCGGGCGTATATACAATAGATAACTACAGGGCAGAACACTTCCAGCCGAGCACACGTTTCCCTTATATATATATATATCTACAGTAAATTATAAATATACATTACATACATGGACACTGGTCCCACTCCACTATCTGCAGTCTCCAAGATACATACACAATATTATGGAAGTTACATATGTATGTATACGTACGTTGATTAAAATTTCCGACGAGACTTTAAAGTACGTGCCAACTTTTAAGTATTTCCTGCTAGTATTTCATATGTAGATATACAATATAATATATATACATATACACACATAGCAGTTCTTATTATTATTATTGCCCAGTCTCAAGTTCCAAGAAAACTTTGAACTTTCGATTTTTCTCACACGTTATATAACATACATAACAACATAATAATCCCTATTGAGAAAACCTACCGTCCGATTAGGACGCTCCGTGAGAGCAATCAAATACTAAATTACGCTCGCAAATTATCAAATTAATTTATCGTCCACGCAGCATGCACACCTCCTATTTGAACATTACCACAGATGATACTCACCATTGTCCGGAAAGGACTCAATCGACGGTAACAGGGTAACAGTAGTAATAAGAGAGGCCATCATCACTTGAGAACAATTTTCTCTTGAATATTCTTACTGACAAGGCTAATGCAATGAGTTATGAAAGAGTTATAGTTACTTATGCATGAGTTAAAAAAAACCTATCCATACACAGAACAGAAGTAACTTATTTCCCACTAATTCACAAATGTCATCCTCACCCTCATTCAATGGTCAACAAGGGCAATAATATAAAATGTACCGTTTGCATTCATAATGAATGAATCCGGTTCACTGCATGACTTTTTGTTTCGCCTCTTTTTAAAATCTTCAGCTTACAACAACCATATGGTTTTTATCCAGAGGATCTTTTAAATAATGTCACAGGGAAAAAAAATACGTCGTCACTCATACATATACATATGTATACACATATGTATGTGCATGAGAACACTACCATGGAAGAACACTACACTATGTAAAATAACTATTGAAATGCACAGAAGCTATGTATGTATATCTATCATATTTTGTGTATTAAGTGCCCAGGAGAAAACAAATTAGGGAGGATTCTCAGCCATCTGTTCCCTTTAATTTCCAACAAGAGCTCACGTTTCAGACCATACACCGCACGTAAGTAATATACTACGTATGTACGTACGGTATGTAAAAATGAAGACGACACAGAATTAGCTTTAGTAGATGCACTGCATAAGTAAAATGACTTGTATGTACATAGGACGTTCCTGTTCCATTCCCTCGGCACGTATATGGTTATAGTCACCATAATATGGTGAGTGCAGCATCTGTATTTGTAAAGGCATGGACTTAAATAGTAGTAGCTTCCATAAGAGTCATACATCTTGAATTAATATTATATTTTAATGGTAGATATATATAATAGTAATTAGAACCAAACTCTCACTCACTCATACATAGGGAAGGAAGGACATTGTGAGTCCAGAACACTATAAAGTAAATACATACTGACAGTATGCCCTCCACAAACATGAACGATAGAACCCCGTAGATAGAGCCCGAGCAGACGCCAATTTTCCTTTACAGAGTCCAAATCGCAATCGCGCAAGCACAAATCTTGTGGTCTCTTTCTCTCGTCCATCCGGCTTAATAAATTCATTTTTATTACCATAATCACCGGGATCTCATTAATGACTCCTAAACCACTTTTTTCCAGCCCAAGCGAAAGATGGACGAGAACCCCAAAAAATGTCACATTGTCAAACCACACAACACTTGACTTTGAATTCTGTGTCCCGTGTATACTCCTCACGTGTAATTACCTATACATTGTCTATTTAATTACGTTGATTCCGCTCATGTCAACACGCAATCGGATAGAAATAAAAGAAAAGTTGATTAAACTAAGTACATGTATATTTATTTATATTTTGAATTTAAATAAACAGCTTCTCGGGGTCTGTGTACACATATATGTAAGGTTATGAAATCAAATTCCAAGGGATTTAACCTGAGAGTTCCCAGTTCCCAGCTCCCATGCTAATAGTTACATTGCTCTTCTGTAACTACTATATAGTCTAAGTAGCTTGTGTCAAAAAAACTAGAGAACCTTTAATAATTATTATTACGACGTTAACCTCTTTACAGCAAATGTCATGTCCGAGGTACATGGACGCACATTACATGACAACAACTTTAAACGGAACTGTCCTTAACCTAGGTTTTCCCACCGTAGGAATTGGAGAGGAGTACGTAGTCCTTCCGTATGCATTACAGTGTGAGTCAAGTTCAGGGAACCAGTTTGTGTATTTCTCATGAATGTAAAAAGGACACGCATTCCTAACATTTACATCGTTTACTAAAAGTAAGTAAGTAACTTCCCTTTACCTTTGCATGACATCCATAAAAGGAGCTGATGGATCCCAATAATGTTCCATAAGCGGGGGTTTTTCACTTTTAGTACTACACATGCTATTACTGTAGTAAGTACTCCTGTGTAGATTTTGCCCTCTCTCCCCGGCACACCATAGGATTTTAACCCTTTCAAACTTTTCCTAATCATTTCTCCAACTCTAAGCTTCAAGTGATTAACAGGCTTCAGATTCTCACACACACAACATTATAGTTAGTTAGTCGTTGGTGATCAATATCCGAAGAACCCAAACTTCATGTTTCATGTTCCTCTCCCAAGAATACGAATCTCAAGCCATTAACTTCTCTCAACTTTTTTTTTGTCCTCATTTTAGAAAACTTTAACCATTAATGCATTAATTTCAAAAAAAAAAACTAAAAAAAAAAAACAAATTATCCTTGTAGATGAATTACCCATAGGCATACTTTGTATATGCTGAGCTGAGATTGCAGAATTTTAACTTCATCATCCTTCATCACGTAAGACAGTATATAAACTCTTTCAAACATTTCCCTGTCATTGTTCCCATAGGCGCACTATGTAAATACATATGTATGTATATGAGAGGGACAAATGGATTCAATACCAGCATTACTAAATACTGACTTTGATGGTCCCTGTCCCTCAGGAGTGAGTGACATTTCACATCAAGCCAAGCTTAATTGCTTTATACTACTACAGTACAGTAGTAGCTTTTTAGAATACAGCTGTGTATTCAACTTCTACAAATATTTTTAAGGGGAAATAAAACCACTTGAAAAAATCTCATGTTTCCCCCACCTGAAGTCAAAACTTACTGTCATTTATTAGTAGGTAGGGACAGAGCCAAACAAATACTTACAAAGAATCATTTATACTAATGTTAATTACGAAGGCCCAAGATATTCGTCATAATTCCCATGTATGCATATATGTTGACAGCATTGTATGAATATCATTGTAAATACATATTTATAATTATTTAAGATAAATAAATACGACATTGCGGTCATCTTCAAACTGAACCGCATCACATTTATCCTTCTACGAGAATCTAATTATGCCTAAGTATTCCCCACAACGAATCAGTCCCATGAATTTTTTATAAGCTAACCGCAATAAGTGCGAAAGTTGTAACCTAACAAGGACAATTATTTTATGCAGGAGTAGCTCGGAGCAGGAAACCACACTCAAGGACTAAAGTTTTGAAATTAGTTGGATATTCCCAATAATAGTCCACATATTAATCATAACAACTCAAGTTCTCGAACAAGAATTTACGCTGGAATATCAATTTCCCTTCCACAAAATTAAATGCATCGTATCGTGTAAGTATTTACAATGTACGTAGTACAGAGACTACTAGCAGTTTCCCATAAAGTGTTCAGCTTGTATGAATTTTGTTACAGGGAATGGATTCAAGTTCAGCCTTTACCATCATGTACAAGTAATAATAGTAATACTCCCCGCTAAACTGTGGTATATTGTAAGATTGGCCTATCTCCCCCTGCAGGAAATTACATTTAATCTCGTCATTAATATGGATTTAACACACATAAAAAATTGGAAACTACCCGGTCACACTTGAGGCCAGCTACTTTTCCATAATCACCCTTCCATGCATGCACTATCTTCTATCTTCCCCCAACTAGTGCATACAAAATATATATGTATACTAACACGCGGATGTAGCTAATATGTATACAGATTCTTATATATGTATGTGTCTCTCTGTAGGATATTACATATATATTCATATGTATATGCAATCTATGTATTTTGTGCTTACTTGTGAACATATGGGATTATACTATGCTCGGAGCACATTACTCATTAAGATCCTAAAACCAGGTCAGGATGGGATTCATTCGATACTTTATAGTCACTTTGGCTCGAGTAGATGGCTACACTATGGTATCTAAGCATATAGTAGCAACCAGCAACAGTGGAACAGTAGCATCATGACCCCTTAAACTACCAACCAACTCCCTCCCCTCAAAGGTTAAATTTTTGTCCATCACTCACAAGTTGCATCTGCATCACGTAACTCTTAAATGACAGAGTGTCCACTATCTTACCAATTCCTGAGAAGAATATTGAGTACGAAAATCTTCAATTTTTCCTTACACATGACAACCATCCCAAAGTGTAGTCACGTCCTTCTCATTTCCTAGTTAATAGCACCTCTCTCTCTCTCTCAATCATATCATTTACTATAGCCCGAAGAGTTGCAAGGAGGCAAAAGAGACGGGAGTGAGAGAGAGAGAGAGAGAGAGAAAAAAATTATAAAGAGAGAGAGAGAGAGAGAGACGAACTTAGAATTTCGCATCTATTTATGTCTTTTCGCCCTCCAATCATTGAACTAGAAGTCAAAGGGAAATGAGAAAAGATCACGGTCTGAAAAATCTACGGGAATACTTACTAAATTCAACTAAATTACTGTAACATATCAAATGTGGCTCTCCATTATAGAACTAATCTCTTTTTCCGTCCGCCTCTCACTCACTCTTCTCCCCATCACACATTTAAAACCACAATCAAAGTTTTCCTTGAAGTTTTCCCCATTTTTCACCACCAATCGCCCATAAATTGAGCGTCAACTCTAATTGCACCGAACACTTACGCTCAATTGCTCAGGAGGATTGAAAGGGGTCCAACATACTTTAAAATGCTCTTTATATGCAAAAGAAGCTGTGATTTCGCTCATTCCTTGGAGGGGCTGAGGGAGGGAGCGAGAGAGGCGGGGAGGGAAGGAGCGAAAGAGAGAGAGAGAGAGAGGGAGGGAGGGAGGGAGAGAGAGAGAGAGAGGACAAAAAATGAAAACCACTAGATTAAATCCCATTAGTTCTGCGAAATTACATTCGACACCTTGAAAATAATGGGGAAGATTATTCTTAAAATCCAAGGTTTCTATTCAATTCCCATGCCCGGTCTACACACCACACTTATTATCCTACACACCATGCTGTACTAGTATCTGTATGTACATGGGCACAGAAACATTTGTAGCACAATCCACGATAAATCCCATCAATTTGATTCTTACGTGACGAGGTTAATTTCCCTTTTAAACTCCACATATCACATATTCGCCACAGTCCCAAAGTTACTTTCCATAATTCACATCTCATCTTTCACTCCACGGTTGCAAAGATTGCGTTGCAACCTGTCCATTTTATTACATGCTCCCTCTCCCTCACAGTCCTAACTCACAAGGAGTCGTCATACCTACATATTCCATATGTACAATGTACACACATGTTGCGAAACTCCTCACACAGAGCAGCAGACCAAGTGCAATTTTCAGTATTTGCATACAATAAAAAATAATTCATTCCTTTCATCATTCCGAAAATGCATGCAATGCAGTTACTGTATTTCTACAAACTATAATGTAACGTCTGTCTGTACCTGTACCTACAATAATAATTATTATTATTATTTACATAATAATTCGACGGTCCAAGTAAAATCTCTTGGATCTACAAATGCAGGCACAATTATCTACATACATACATAATAATTACAGACATACATAGGAAGGACATCTCTACTAAAACATATAAAAACATCAAGTTAGTTTTATTTTATCATGGGAGCAACACTTAACTCACAGGAAAACGATTGCAAGCGTACTCCTAATTACGTTTAATGCACATACCTACTCCTGCTCCTACATATTTCATTTTTATTTCCACTCCCAGATCATACAAATGCTCAATCACATTTGACTTATTAAGAAAAAAAATGTGTAGCGCAGGATACATCCGTTAAGCATGCAACACAATTTTGTATATTTTATCCCATTTAATGCCTCAGCCTACCCCCACCGGAACAATTCAACGAGATTTGACAGTTAATTACATTTCCTAAAATGTAAGTAGTCCGTACCGGTTCATTTTTGTACAAAGGCTTCATACATATGCGCTTACGCATCAAAATCTACAAATTCAAATTAGCCTCTCATATTCCATGTAAAAATCCAATACACCGAGGATTGTATGGGGATATGCACAGGTAGTACATACATGTGTAATGAACGGTACAATTACCTTTAATATTTATGATACCCTCACTCTTTCATGCTTTAATGCAAATTATTTCTAGGTTCCATCTCTCTCACTCTCTCTCTCTCTCTCTCCCTCTCTCTCTCTCCCCGATCTGTAGATACTTATCTACATGTACTTCTGGATACTACTGTAATATTTATTACTAATATACGGTTCAATATACAATGATGACAATATATAATTATATGAATCTTATTTCAGAGTGGCGATCATGGGGAAGGGTACATGCGTACACATGCAAGTAATTACAACTCCTCCATAAATAAAAGGAACGCATGGAATCCTACACCTACACGTGATTAATGACGAGAAATTAGTTAGCACTTTAGGAATTCTGTTAAACTACAGCCGTCACAGAGACTGCATAAGTACCTCGGGAAGTCCCTAAACTGAAAGCAAGGGAATAACATATATACGGATTCTAACAGCTCGTAATTCAAAATTAACAAAGTCGGCCGACATTCAATATATAAAAGTATATAGGCTTTCCCCATACTGTGAACTAATGAGGTTCTTTTCAAAACTTGTGTCAAATAAAACTTCCATTTCTTGTCGCAATCTTCTTTCAAGTCTATCATTCCGAAATTACTCCATCTCCATCTCTCTTGCACAATCCTGTCTGCATGGACGGAGTATGTACATATATAGCCAAGACTCTATGGGCATATAAGTAATTATTATACTTTCACCTTTATACCATATAGTATCATGCCCCCCTCTCAATAGTACCCTCTGTAGTAGGAACGTCTCATGATATATAGACATAGTAGTAATTACACACACACACAGGCACACGCAGGAATTATGTATGTATGGGATACATGATTATATAATACATCCACGCACCCCGACGCTCAAATTACATTATGTCCAGCTTTTGATATTTTAGAAAGAATCTGAATAGCTTACATCACAAAAGTAATTAGTCTATATAGGAAATAGGAACGTAACATTTAGCCGACAGGAGTTCTCCCAGCAAGACGAAGGAAAAAAAAGACGTATCTAATTAATTCACACACCAAAAAAAAAATGTCTCAGCATTAAAAAAAACACATCAAAAGTTTTCAAGTAAAGGCATTTGGGGAACCCATAGAGGGGAGAGAGAGAGAGAGAGAGAGAGAGAGAGAGAGAGAGAGAGAGAGAGCAGCAGGCAGGAGTGACTGTGCGCTCTGGGAGGAACGAACAAATGGGCCGAAAATGCTAAAATATTTTAATTTCCCTCCATAGTTTCCTCCCGCAGACTCTCCCCGAATGGAAGGAGGAAAAAAAAACATAAATCCCAAGGTGCAAATTATTTCAACTTCTCAGCTATATATTTTACACCCGAGCGTATTACACACGAGGAAATCACCCGAGTTAATTAGCAATTATAATCCGATCAGGTCTTTTGTTCCCCACACACATTGGATTCTTTCCTACATACTCCGTTTGATTAATAGGAAGTCTGGACTTACGATTCGAACTGAGAGTAGCTGTAGCTGAATAGTACCTCATGCAAAATTTAGCTTTCCCCTGTCACATCTAGTACAAAATACTCGGGAAATCTTAATCCATCCCTCTTACCCCAATCCAACTGGTAATAATACTCCTACATGATTTACTCTGCCTATTCTCAAACTCACACGTACATACATACATAGATACATACATACATACACACGGCACCTGAGAGAACCTGTACTTTCTGATACTTTTAAAAAATTATTGGTCCACGTCCCCGTCAACACGTCGTACAGTGAGGAAATAAATGAAAGGAAGAAAATGCACATGCTCCATACATGTATACATAATTACACACAAGTATGTATCTACATATAATAATAATCACCGTGGATATAGAAACATGAGAATCACGAAAATCTATAAAAATCATTTGCATTAACTTTCTATACCCCCTAACTATAATTACTACTATACATGACCTTACTCTCAAAACCTTTCAATTGTCCAATGAACTCACGATGTACGTACATATGTACATAGCTCGATATACCCAGGCAGGGTTAAAGTGCGAACATTATAATGGGCATGGGACGAGGCGATTTACAGCCAACAAGTAGTGTAATTTGAGGAAAAGGTGCACATCCAGGGCCCCATAATTATCATGACAAAATTTAAGCTCATTATTTTGACAATCTCGCAATAATCCTTTTGTGTATTAACGAAGAAACTCGGCTTTGGGAGAAGTAATCCTCCTGCCTCCTTGCTCCCGACACCATGAGATGATGAGGCTGCCATACCCGTGGAAATAGTTCCCTACCCTCGTCCTCATCATGTGCTCCCAATCCTCCTCTCCTATTAGTAGTTTAGACCCGAACTTTAGCTTATAGAGCAATAGGTAGGAGCAACACAGAGTAAAAGCTGTTCCCAAGAAGAGACGACGAAAACTAGGTCAACAAAATCCTCGCAAACCCAGCGCAGTCTTTTATAATAACAGCATCACCAGCAGCCTCCCACGATATCACTCATATATGAAGACTTGGGGTTTCCTTTATAAAACATACTTTTCATCTCTCTCTCCCTCTCTCTCTCTCTCTCTCTCTCTCTCTCTCTCTCTCTCTCTCTCTCCTCTCTCTCCACTTGCTCTGATAATGCGTGAACGACGTAACGTTAAGACTCTTGCCCACTGGCAAATTCATCTCGAAACTATAAATTTTCAAAATATAGAGGAATGGGAATAATAATAATAATAAGCTCCGTATTCTTTACTCATATGCCAGGGACTTTTACCTCAGCAGCTTAGTTTATTCCAGTTCTCCTTTCCCCACACCACAGGAAAAACTCATTCAGATCAGATGCATGTATCTATGTAGGCGTATGTATGCTCAATAGCCAAACAGGCTCGAGGGAAGGAATTTTGGTGAACGTGGACTGGATACACTTCAGAATTTTCTCTCATAATAGTTATCATAATACGATGGGTACACAAGGGCACTTGTGTATGTATGTATGTACATATGTACACCCACACCGTGTATGTAGTAAGTACACACTCCACACAGTATGAACTTCTCTCAATTTTTATTAACATATAGTTTATAGTATGATGTACTGTACAGTATACACACAGTACATGACAGTATAGAGGCGGAAGTTTATAGAATCAAATGTGGGATGAGGTTTTCTACAAATTGATTCCTACTAACTACAAGCTGCGTGCACATATCTACTTGACTGATTTAAGAGCTACTTGATTAATTTAATTTTAAATTGAGCTCAATTTATTTTTTCTGCACATGCCCGTCAGAATCGAAATGCAATTTAGGACATCCCTAAATATACCAATGCAAATCTCTAACGAGTCCAGACTGACGGATGAGTTTATTGCACTAAAATTTGACACTACTTCCGTGCCCTCCTCCTCCTCCTCCTCCTCCTCCTATTATTGAGTATCTTCCATACAATATTTTATACACGGTGCATTCAGATTTCTCAGGGATTGAACCAGATTTCAGTACCACTCAAAAGTAGTAAACACACTCATTGAAAATACATAGATAGATATTCAATGAAAGATATGTAAATCATGTCTGCGCTAGTCTGCTCTCATTTATGAATCACTCCTCCTAGACAAATCACATGTAAGAGGTAGTTAGTTCGATATTAAAAGTAGGAGCGTAACTGATCATACATGATGATAGGTTCGTTAATAATCACAAAGTAAGAGGCTACTACTTCCAGGAACCACTGGAAACATAACAGAGCCAAATACTTCTTTTTCATCCACACACGATCATGACTCATGACGCATAAAATACAGTCCCTCTTGAGCTTTCCTGGAACTGGAGCACACAACAACTTCCTTCCTTAACCTGTCATCTACCATTTCCGTCATGGGAAAAATATCATTTGTCCTATCTCCACCACGAAAGGAGGTGTAGCATTTCATTTGAAAAGCATCTTTCACCCAGACTTCCGAGGAGAAAGGATAAGTATAAAATTACATTTCACATCTCCCCACTCTAACTTCACTACTACTCCATGATTTAAGTAAGAAAATTAACACTGCATATTTTTCCCCCAGAAATTACTTTTCCACATGTATATATGTAGATACCTATAATTACATATAGATACATATGTATGTATATATACACACACATACACACAATTTCCACGCAGGGTTCTCAGATCTCATTCTCACCAAAGCCAAAATCCATTACCCGTCAAGTCATTACAAGTTAGACTAACTCCCTCCCAACTGTGAGTTAGAAAACCCGGGAAACTAACTCCTGGCCTGCCTCCTTCCAAGTTGAGAATTCCATGAAATTAGCTTAAACTTTATTAATTATTTTTCTTTGAAGACTCATATCTACAACTATACGTCTGTGTAGATGGCTGCATCATACATGCAACTACTACACAAGAGATTCAACTCAAACGTTTATACCCAATATAGCTCAATTCAAGATTGGTTTAAAAAAAAGATATATGTAATTATGTATATATGAAATTTCGTGACATTTAGTAGACAGACAGACATATACATACATACATACATACGCCTTGAAAAAATCAACCCTCTAATTTTTCAACATCATCGAGAGCATGAAAAAGCTTTTTATAAAGACTCAAATCGTTTGAAACGGAATCCGGTTACGCCAGGAGTTGTCAAATTATATCTCCCATAATCCCTCATTTCTTCCCGAAAAATTCTTTTATGTTCCATGACTCCCTAAGGTACGACTTTTCTGATGAGGGTGTTCCACAAAAGAGTAGTTGGTGAGCGCCCCCCTTTTCAAACCACATTTTACTAAAAGTCGATCAAGTGTTGTATGTGTGTGTGTGTATGAAAAGGGAAAGAAAGTAGGAGCACATAGATAGATACATACTAGCATAATATTAAGCATAACTACATACAAACAAGTTTCAAATTTTACCAACCCGCTCTATAACAGAGAGTCCCTACAATCTACATATTTTCCTCAGAGTGAATGAGAGCGAAAGAGAGAGAGAGAGAGAGAGAGAGAGAGAGAAGACGACACGAGAGAGTGAGAGAGAATAAGGAGAAAATTCAAACTTAAAATCTAATATAATTCGGATTGTTTCCAAGAAAGAAGAAGAAGCCACCGGCGGCTCCAGCAACCAGCACCAAGTAAAGTATCAAAGTCTCACATTACTAAAACTTTTATAAACCTCATCCTACACTTAACCACACGTTTGCTCCATAGCAAGTCCAAGTTTCGAAATATATACACACACACACACACACACACACACACACACACACACACACACACACACACACACACATACACCCATACAAAATGCACGCACACTTGATGTAAAAGTTGAGACACCCGTGTACCCTCTTGTCTTGTCGTAACTCCGTCCGTGGTTTTTAAAAAGCCATACGTATGTACATACACAGTCAAGAGCTCTAGTATATCCGTGCATATATAACATCCCAATATGTATAATAATTATACATGAGTGAAAGTAACTAGACAGGATTGATTTTTAGCTGAGGAACACAATGAGAGCCAGGACAGATACTAGTACAAGAAAGGAAGAAGACAAGATAGAGAGAGAGAGAGAGAGGCAAGGCCAAAATACAACTATCAGTATTAGAATGTATACATACATACATTGTACATACGCATCATATCTACCGTACTTATCTGAAAGTTCTATCACTTCCATAAGTACACAATGCATATTACACAAAACTACGAGGAGCATGCTCCCTCAACTGTTCACAGTTGTGTATCCTTGTGTGCTCCTTCCATACACACAATACTATATAAAACTAACAATAATGTAGCAGAGATAAGTATATCAAGACCTTTAATAAGAAAAGGAAAGCATATGTATAGTACTGTACGAGCATAGTATTACAATTCACTTTCATCCTCAGAATACGCAAGCAATGCGAAACTATCTTAATTGTCTATTTTTCTTTTAAAAACAAAACGTCAAATTTACACAAGCCTCAACTCCAATTACTATGATTACAGTAGAGTAATTATAACCATGTATCTACTTGAATCATACAATTTCAGATTGTACTATGCTACAATACATATCTACATATATGCACACACTTATGTACATACATAGCTCTATTTCCACACACCCAGGACACAATAGCACGGAGGAAAAAAAGACTAAAATAAAAGTATGACAGTTGAGAGTGCAACCAAGTTTATGGAGCCTTGCCAGGCCAGTCAGTCAGTTAGTTACACAACTTTTCAGCTCCGTTTGTTTATTGTTAAAAGGGAGGGAACAGCAAGGAGACAGAGGCAGGATGAGTGCAAGGAACGAGTTACCAGCCTTTCACAGTATCTAATAAAGCACGTATGTAAATACATATGCATATGGAGCTATCGGTGCACATAAGTATACATATATAAAAAGACATTCCAACATCCAAAGAAGTATCTCACACACACATACATACATACACACACACACACACAAATACTCACACACATCAGCGAAGACTGAAGTGAAACTTCTTTGAACCTTTTGATTCATTTAAGGTTTTTTCGAGGAAAATACAAATAGTTGACTAGAAATAGGTTATTTCATCAGAAATGTACAAATGTATTTCCATGCAATGTAGTAGAAGAAACCCCAATGAAAAGTATCAATAAGTACTCCCATTAGGTTTCTCAAACTCCAGGGCTACTTCCATGAATTGTACAGTAATTAAACAATCACCGTGCATACAAAATAATTAAAGGAGTGTCTCAATTCCTATCTCTTTCTCAGGGAACCTCTCAACTTATTATTTATTTCCAGTCGTTATGTATCCGTATGGGTATGTACTCGTCGTTTAATTGCCAGTTTGTCGGGGGAAAACATAAAGGAGTAATTACAGAGTTGAGTTTCTCAAAAGCCACATTGTACAATCAATTCCCATCGGGAAAAAATGCTCCGATAAATACAATCGTGAGTCACCGTTACTCCGGCACTTGTAACCTCCAAATGTAACACTCCAACATAAATGCTTCTGTTGATTGAAATATCAAACAAAAAATTAGATCGATGCGAGAAATTAAAATGTCATTTACTTAATGCGTTTTCCTAGTCATTGGATAGATAATAGTATGCTTAGGGTAGAGACAGAGCAAGAGCACTGTATATGTGTATTTTCACCCAGAGCAGACGAATAAACAGACATTTGTATTTTACGTTTATGGCTGAAACAATTCTCTAAAATTATGACCCATATAAGAATACACAGGCAAATATAATTATATATATATATAATCTATACATCAAAAAAATATCTAATATCCATATTCCAAAGGTACGCATATCAACACAAGACACAAGCAAATTCGTTTCTGTTTACATTCTGTTGAGGTGTGTGTGTGACTGATAAATAGTAAAATCCCGATGTAGTTTGATTTAATATGAAAGTTGCAGATTGCACGTGTAATTAAGTAATTGACTTGCCCGAATACAAGAATTACTATTCTAAAGATTAACAAGAGTATTTATTGAAATGTTAACAGTTCCGTGTCTTAATGCATTCTGTTACAAGCATTAGTCATCATTGCATCTTAACCAGATCAATGTACTAATACATTACATAAGCTTACTATGCTACATTTCATAGTACTTGCATTACAATTATTATTATAAAAGTAATATTCAATACTTTTGCTATTGTCAATAACTTAGAAATGACAAAAATAGCTAAATAAAATAAATTCACTTTCTTCAAATAAAATTAACAGCAGTAACAATTACCACTGCTACACAGTAGCAAAACTATGCCATTTCACTTCTCAACACATTCAAATACATAATTACTTGGAAAAATCATTAATTTCACACGCTATGTGTAGACACACAAAAAAATCTCATTTCGTTTTCGCATTTAGGTCTAATATCCCAATGCCTCTCCATATTCTTCAAAACAGGATGCCAGGGGATGCTTAGGAAATTTCCTTCCGTACATACATATGTATGTACACAGACGTTGTAGGATGTGAATAGTTCCTTGGGATCAAAACCACTGTAGCTTTAAATAGTACTAAAAAAAAGAGGTTTCTATTTATTCCAAATTCCAATAAGTAAATTCCAAAATCTTCTTTCTAACTATTGAAATTCAAATAGGACATCTCTCTGGCAGAAGCCATGAAAATTAAGTATGTATATAATTACATAAATATATGTACTCATATTCCATGTAGATTTTCTATCTCCCTCCATATAAAATAAATTCGGAATAAAAAACCTCACACGTCCATTTATCATTTCAGATCAACAAATACAGCCTCGTAGGGTAACATAGGGGATCCACATATATACATAGAGTCATGCCTTGAATTTTAAATAGTAAATATATACAAGTATAATGGGTTGCATCCGTATCCCAACTCCAATTTAGAATACCAGGCGGAGAAGGCAGGGGGGTAAAGGATAAAATGTGTTATATCTATGCACAGAAGTCAAATTTATATGCAGATGTACAGGAAAGTTTGAAAGGTGAACGGTCTTCCAGAAAATTCTGCCGATCGAGTGAATGTGCCAACCAGGACACGACAAAGCTAAAGTCCTCCCTCAGCAACCTTTGCATTTCAACCTCGTTTACATTTTCTGCATGCACAACGTTCTCAATTCATTCTTTCTTTCTTTTTTTTTACCCCAAAAACCTCGAGTCAAGATGAAATGAAATAAAGGGAAAATCTATCGAAGCCGAACGACCGTGTCTCTCTCTCTCTCTCTCTCTCTCTCTCTCTCTCTCTCTTCCCACCACGTCCCGGCAACCGTAAAAAAGGCTACATATTTAGTATTCCACATCAAGTATCAACATATATCTCTCTACAATTTACTAACGTCTATAATAATAATGCCTATTGAAAGCATAAAAAAAATACTCAAGTCCATTATATAAGACGTATTTCCCTTGCAATTCACAGTATAAATATCTCCTCTCCTGTGTATCCTTGAATTACGACAGGATCCCAGTCTCAAAGGAAAAACTCATGACAAATATAGTAAACAGCGTGCACAATAATAATTCTACGATGACAATGCAATGCAATGCCAAAAGACAGTAAGGGGGAAAAAACTAAATCCAATGTAACTTTAGGGGGGAAAAAATGAGTGCAATACAGCACAATAAGGGACATTTCTTTTTAGTTCCTCCAAATCGTATTTAGCATAGTACCATGTCAGTAGTAGATAGTAGTCACAGTAACTACTACAAGAAGCTGAAGTAAAAGTAACACAAGTAAGCGTACCTAGACGTACATACATATATTCAACAAGGCAAGGAAGATCCTCTTCAACCTTCTCACAAACTCCAAGATATGAATTGGGCAAGTGTAGAATATCTACAGTACGTACTTGTATGTACGTATAGCATACATACACATGTAGTTAGCTGCTTTATGTACGCCTATAAAAAAATATACTTTTAAGAAAAAAAAAAGTTACGCATCCGCCAGATTTCAACAGCATCAACTCCTACATAAATTTAACTTATCGTTAGGATTTGCGTCTGAGAAAAATGATGAGACGTTCCGCGAAAACTTTATCAAACTCATTTGTTAGCCTTGCGCTTCCTTCCTATTTTTCATACAAAAGCGGGTATCCACATCCACCACCCACAATTTTCTCCCGAACACACACACACACACACACACACACACACACACACACACACAAACACAAACACAAACGCATGGTTAATGCAAATGCATACAAACACGTATATATCCATCCATCTTTACATATACACACCCCTACAACTTAAATACAGCCACTCGTCCGAAATACACAGCATGAACTTCCACGCATAAATGTGTATAACAAACAACCTTACGGGAGAAAATCAGGCTCTCTCTTGCTCTCTCTACGGAGTTCTCCTTCTTGCTTAACAACGTGCCCAAAACCGTCTTCCACTTATCTAGGCAAACAAAATCAGAAAATGGGATCCTACTGAACACACAGAGAGACACACACACACGAACAGTAGTCCTCCATACAATTCCACTTTCATACATACATAAAAATATAATATAATACTAATAGGCATAAGAGGAGCGGAGAAAGGAGACGACTCTCACCCAATAGCCCTTAATTTTGATCTCCAATGAAGAATGAATACACACCATACCCCTAGGTACTATTGAGGGGAAGGAAACTATATACGCTTTTCATTTCCAACCAAAGCATTTACTATACGATTTAATTGAGAGCCAAACTGCATGTAATTATAGATATATTTGTTCATATAGCCTAAGCCGAACTGTACAATTTCCAACAACCAATACTCCAACACACAAATACAGCACGTATGTATGTTATGTGCAGAAGGTCTGAGTCAAATCACAAGTGTCCAAATGTACTCGACTTCTACGATCGATTTCCCATTTAATTTATTAATACGTCAAAATTAATGGCATTTCCATTTCCTTGACCAGCCAATTGTTTCTATACAGTTCATTCCCTAACCATTTATAAATAAATAAAATAAAAAGATACTTAACTTCTCTCTCTCTCTCTCTCTCTCTCTATCTGTACTTATATAAGCATTTATTTGTAAATCAGTCCAATCTGACGGGAAGAATATTGGAAATAGGAATGACTCCATGTACTAGAGAATTCACAAATAATTTAACGTCCACATGGCTAAACCATGGGAAACTACTACAACTGAGCCCTAAATAAGTGAGGGAGTTGTTCGTGAGGAAAGAGTCCATTACATATAAAAAAGACTAGTAAAGAAAAGAGTGGGGATGTGTGGAAGTGGAAAAAAAACCGAAGATCTCTGCAAAAATTTCCGTTTTCGTTCCTTTGACTTGCTCTGTCAGCTGCACTCTTCTAAGGAAGTCTTCTATACTCACTCGCCTTCAGCTCCTCGTGTGTGCTTTTGTGCAATGCTCACGAACTCTGTTGTATGCATATCTATACATACATAGATACATGGTGTGTCCTCATCTGATGTCATTACTCCAAAAAACCAAGATACTATATACTGGTTACTGGATATTTAGATGTACATACATTTAGTTACTACCCATACGAGTACAGAGACCACCTACTACTCATTTCGACAACGATGTGCATCCTTCCGTCTAATACTAAAAATAATTAGGTTCATACCATCCCGGGAAGAAACCTTATCTTAAACAAAACCCCATGTCACGGTTCCTTCTTCACGTCAAGGAAAAACTCTTTTACTTTCCGTACTCTATCTAGCTCTAGCGCATTTATTTTTCTCCCCTTTCACTTGCCTTTTACTACTCTTCTTCTCCCTTCTCCTTTTTTTTTTGCATAGCTACACTATACTATTACAAATAAATACATACATATATCATATCGTGCCCCTACACCAACACATACTATAAAGGCCTATATAGCTTCCTAAGGAAGTTCCATAGGTACATGAACGTTTAAAAATACATAATATGTACTCATCCGTCTATATGTATGTATGTTGGATTGTATGTGTATACATATCTGCATAATAATACTGACACTCCTTCCATCCTCTTCCATTTTATTCCAACATTTTTATGCCTGTGCAAAAACTTTTCCCTGAAAATGATTTCCCTTTACTTTTACCGCTTTAATCAACGTCTGCTCCAACTTCTGCAAAAGTGGAGAATGCACACACATGCACAAATATTTACAACATGTCATATTACAGAGAGACCAGTACGTCAGTAAAATTAATACAAAGTTCCTCATCATATTGCCCTTTACCCTTCCACCCACAAACACACCCCAGTCATCAAAAGGTAGGGTTTACATCAATATCTGTACCAAGTAAATATGATGGCGCTACTGTACTGTGGAATGCCTCAAACTATGTATGTATAAAGCAGGAAGATGTTTGTCCTACTGAAATAGTAGATATATGCCAAAAATTTACCCTTTTAAAATTCAATTAAAAAAAATCTCCTCAGGGTGAAAAATCCATATGTGGTAGATACTAATAATAATTATTGTATTGTTGTATTGTATAGAAATATGGATACGTTAGAATTTCAGAGAGCTCTCCTATTGTTTTTTTTTTTGGTATCTTTCCCTAGTGTATATACCTGTGTGATAGTAGAATATGTATCTATACTAACCAAATCATATGTATCTACTTACTAATCATATAATCCTGAGCACTTTCTAAAATTCTAAGTTCAATCGCGTCTATTATCTCTAATGTCTTTTTAGTAGTATATCTTCCTCGCCCGCACTTCCTTTTGTTTCCGAAATCTCACAAGTAGATCCTATAAATAGCTTTCTAGCCCTTGCAATTCCACGAGCCTGCCTAACCTTCCATTAGTGTAAATCAAGTAAAGAAAAGTATCTCTGCTACAAGTTTAGCATGCAAAATGCAGGCGGAAAGGATGGAACATCTGTTTTTTCCGCCCTCCATTTCGTTCCTCGTTTACATATATCTGTAAGTATATATCTACAGAAGATGAGAAGAGGCACACTTACAAACACACACACACTCCCTCATCCCAATCAGCTGCTGTGAACAAACACTCCACACGAACAATCCCCATCATCAAGAGAATTCATCCTCATCCTCCGCCAAAACAACAACATTTAATCATTGCATCTTTTGAGACTCATCTTTGAATTATGATTGTATTCTATATATCCATCTAATTTTCCATGAAATACTATACAACAGAATCCGACCATCAGTACATCTCTACAAAAACATCCTTATACGTCGAGGAGTACACAGTTCCATATAATCATCCAGATACATATACATATCTACATATAATTACACAATATAATTGAGTAGCTGCCACTTCTTTCCTTTCCCTGCTCACTCCATAATACTGTATACTAACTACTAGTAGTGTTGGAGGCTATGTGGATATGCCTACATTTATATATATGTGTGATCTACAAGGGTAACGTTCATGGCTAGGCCTTTTTAGACTCCTACTAACTACTATTCCTACTACTACTAGTATCTACATACATAAATACGTATCCCCTCAAATCGATTCTTTCGGATGAGTAGAGTATCTTGGCTCCTTGTAGACTTTCCATAATCACTAAAACTACAGATACCAGATATATCAGCTCCTATAAGTGAGAGAGACTCAGAAGAGACAGGGAGGAGAGAGTTATTCTCCCTTACTTTTCATTTAATTAGTATGTCGAACTGAGAGTTCAATTAAAGCAGAGATTGTTCCTCTACACTTGCTCATAATACGCATAAAATCATCATTTTCCTTTTGCCTTCTAAAAGTTATAGCCCTACTCAAACTTCCCACTAGTACTCTCCAACCCATCCATGGTCATACTTACTCCTTCTTCCTTCATCTCCATCTGAAAATTAATAGGGAGCTAGGAGGAAAGTATTCCGAGCTTTCCAACAGAGACAGAGTAAACATAACATGGGGATTTTGTTCGTTAACGAAGGAAGGGAAGGAACCTTCCTAATTCCTACTTATGCATAAGTATAAATACCACAGAGCCGTAGTCTCTTCTCTCCTGTGTGTCTCCTACTCCTGTGTGTATTTCTGTGTGTGTGTGTGTGTGTTTCATCCTCATTGAGTATGATGATGTTGTTATTGCAGTTCAACCTGCAGCTCAAGCCGGAGGAGCGTATCATACAATAGAAATGCACAGTACTTCATTAGAACATCTATTATACCTACATAGGTCTGCGTTTGTCTCAAGAGTACAAACAAATGGATACTGAATAAACTACAGTAGATGACTACTTGGATTTATTTATATAGACACAAACAGACAGACACACACACACCCACACATTTTAACGTACCCTTATAAACTCGAGTACAATTACTAGGATACAGATCCGAGGAGAAAATCCCCAAATGCAAAGTAAGAGCTAACGATTAATGCTTCCTTTAGAACTGCAATGCCTGACAATCTAAAACACAATCCTGAGCTATCTTTTCCCCTTCTGCATCTCTTACATTTTATAGAGCCCCAGTTTAATACAGTAACCCACACACACACACACACACACACACACACAATCCTCACTTCTACATAAATTGTTCCAAAAATCCATGCGAAATGTTAAATTCCAACCTACTTCACAGTTTTATGTAGATCCCATGCTATGATACCTGACACTCAATTTTGGTCCGGTGCACCCAACCAAGATAAAACTACTAGCATACTTAGGGCAATTTAAAAATCAAATGATAAGTAAGCGTACACATTAAAAAATAATACACCACACTTTCCTTATTAGTCTACACTACTAAGCTGTAGATACTACTAAAACCCCAGGGAAATTAATAAGGGCACTCCATTCCCCTACCACGAAACATTTCAAAATAAACAGATTTCCGAGGTTACGACATGCGACTCATACCCCGAGCACTGAATACACAACCAACCAAGGGTACAAAAAAAACAAACAAAATAGCACACACTTGAATATGTGTATTCACATAATTAAATGCACACTAGGACCAGGGCCATATAATAATGCACAAGCGCCCTATCACTAAAATCAAGGGTTGGATGAGTAATCAATTTTGAGCCCACAAAAGTAAATTTTGTAAATGAAACTGTAATGACCCAGATTTTTAGTACTTTATCAGGTGGAAATCTGCACGCATTCCCTATTATTCCTAACACGACGAACGACATGGACAACCAAAACATTGTCGCATGTATGTACATACAAACATATATACGTACATAGTGCATACGAACCAGCAGAGCAGCACGTGCCCTTGTCCTCCAGTCATTTCCTTCCAGCCGAGTATTTTCTAACAGAATCATTGACAATGACATATCAGGCTACAATCAGTGCTCAAATGACTGAATTTGCTAGAGAAAAAAAGAAGTCAAGCCATGCTTATCTCGCAATTTATTACCCCCCTCATTGTAATATATCAAACAAAATTAAATTACTATATAATCACTCCATTATTTCCACAATCCCGTTTATTTTCAATTTCAGAAAATACAGTATATATTTATATAAGCTGTATATGTACATGCACTACATTTTAACAAGGACACACATTGCCTAACTCCTCACTTGTAATCCTCCAACTTTCAAATATAATTATATATCTAATTATATATAAGTATATATATAAAAACCGAGCCGTAATTATTTATTTGTGGAAGTACATATGTTCTTATGTAATTTTAGACTTAAATCAAAAGTAAAGAGTATGATCACCATGCAATGAGTAAACTTGACTTCCTTTCATTTCCATTGGGGCAAAGCCACAAAAGAATTGTTTCAAGGTGACAAAAGTATCCACACTTTACAGAATAGTTTACAAGTACAGAGACTCAGAGACTCAAAGGATAAGATCGCTTACTGTAATAATTGACAATAATTCGAAAAAAAAGTCAATGCTGGTGGACAAAATGCATACACACACATATACAAAATTCAAGAAATCATGAGGCGACTAATGCATCATGACGTTATGCCTGCTTTCGTCCTCTCTCAGTCAGTGCCAAGCCAAGCAAAATGCATGCAAAGAAATATATCTTACAATACAGATATGGAGACAATCAGAGCCGCAGTTAGTTACTATCGTAAAATTACTGTAATGCTGTAAGATCAAGCATAATGCATATCATAACATTTCAATTGCAAGTCTTGCTAAATTCAAATTACACTACACTCTGTGGTCACAACAGTAGTAGTAGTAGTAGTAGTATCAGTTGTCCATACGCCGAAACCGAGGCTGTCCACAGGGGGGTCTCAATATACCAAAAGGAGTCGCCGTATGGGGGGGTGTCAAAATATAGTACGGTCAGGCCATTATTATATAAATCTGCCAGATCCGGGTCTAGAAAAAGTTCCCTAACCTGCGAACCCGGTTAGTCGGGGAAGTGACCCGTCAAAGTCGGAGATTTTAGATATCGGGGAAGTAGGCAAATTTTTTGAAATTTGGCTGTTGGGTTCGCCGGGAAAAATCGACGCAGTCGGAAAATTTCGGAAAATGTGGCTAACGGGGTCGTCGGGAAAACACGATGAAATCGGTTTTTGTTGGAATTTTCCCTGGCGGGGTTGCCGGGAAAACTCGACGAAGTCGGAATTTTTTTGGAAATCTGGCGGGCCGGGTCGCAGGGAAAACTCGACGAAGTCGGACTTTTTTTTGGAATTTACCCTGGTGGGGTCGCAGGGAAAACTCGACGAAGTCGGAATTTTTTTGGAAATCTGGCGGGCCGGGTCGCAAGGAAAACTCGACGAAGTCGGACTTTTTTTGGAATTTACCCTGGTGGGTTCGCCGGGAAAAATCGACGCAGTCGGAAAATTTCGGAAAATGTGGCTAACGGGGTCGTCGGGAAAACACGATGAAGTCGGTTTTTGTTGGAATTTTCCCTGGCGGGGTTGCCGGGAAAACTCGACAAAGTCGCAATTTTTTTGGAAATCTGGCGGGCCGGGTCGCAGGGAAAACTCGACGAAGTCGGACTTTTTTTGGAATTTACCCTGGTGGGTTCGCCGGGAAAAATCGACGCAGTCGGAAAATTTCGGAAAATGTGGCTAACGGGGTCGTCGGGAAAACACGATGAAGTCGGTTTTTGTTGGAATTTTCCCTGGCGGGGTTGCCGGGAAAACTCGACAAAGTCGCAATATTTTTGGAAATCTGGCGGGCCGGGTCGCAGGGAAAACTCCACGAAGTCGGACTTTTTTTGGAATTTACCCTGGTGGGTTCGCCGGGAAAATTCGACGAAGTCGGAAAAATTTTGAAATTGGTAGTCGGCAAATTTCGTGTTTGAGTCGGGGAAGTACCAATTATGGTTAGTCGGGTATTTGGAACTTTTTCCAGACCCGCCAGATCCTGACGAGAAAAATACTAGGCTCCCTAAGTTTCATAGCAAGATTTATTCTTGTATTTAAAATATCTTATCTAACCTCACATTTGGAAGTTTTAAATCGAATGTAGAATTATTAATAATTTTAAGTCACTTCTTTTGAAAATAACTGCATAACCTGCTAAACTTAACCGTATAACAAGGTCACGTCCTGACACCCTAGGTCAACTGGGGTCTGCCCGGACACCCTAGGATACATGGGGTCTGTTCGAATGCACGCGTCAGATCTTTTTAGACTCCTGGAGAAGTTGTAACATTGAGACCCCGGTCAACTGGTGTGTCAACTGGCTCTGAGATAGCTGGGGTCTGTCCGGGAACTCTGGGTCAGCTAGTGTCTGTCCGGAGACCCTGTGAGATGTAGGATCATATTCAGACACTCTGGGTATGTTGGATCTGTCCAGACACCCTGGGTCAGCTGGGGTCTCTTTCGGGACACCCCAGGTGCCTGTCCGGACACCCCAGGGTCAACGGCGTCTGTCCGGACACTCCAAGAGAGCTGGTGTCTCTTTCGGGACACCCAAGGTCCTTCCCTGGACATCGTGGGAAAGCTGGGGTCGTTCGGGACACTCTGGGTCTGAAATGAGACCCTTGTCCGGACACCCTGGAAAAGCTGGGGTCTTTCGGGACACCCGTAGTCAGAAATGAGACCCATGTCCGGCCTCCGGCCGGACATGGGTCTCATTTCTGACCCGCTTCCCAGGGGGGTCTCGATTTGTTCTGGCAATACAGGGTTTCGGCCTATGCAGTTGTCTATGTAGTACACGCTACTTGCACTTGTACAAAACTTGTGCAATAATCCCAGTTTGATCCTTTCAAATTTATAGACTTTTATGTATGCTTCAAGAAAATCCAACTGCCCCAGTACAGATAGATAGATAGATATAGATACACATTCTCTCTATCTCTAATCTCTACAAAGGATCATAATTTTCCCATTTAGCCGCCAGTCAACATGCAATACACTATGAACCATTTTTATAGTTCCCCAAAAACTAGTTTATGTAACAGTGAATGCAGCTCAGCTTCAGCTTAACTGCTAGGAAATACCTGCGTCCTTGTATAGTTTCTAAACTATAACATTAACACAAAAAAAATGCTTACCTCGTGAGCTTATTTTTTCTTTCCCTTTTCTTCAAAAAATAAAAAATAAGAAATCAGCATAATATTTAAATCGAGTCTAAAAATCGAACTCACGAGTTAGAAAAATATTTCAGAGCAAGTAAAAGATCTCAACACAAGGCTGCTAAAAAACACAACAATTTCCACAGAATTGCCAATTGAGTTATCCCCATGCACATACTGTTCAAGTGCAAAGGCTGTTATGCAAATTTACATATTTCTTCAAAAATCTCTTGCTCATACCTATCCGTCGTCAAGTTCTGGATTAATGAATAAAAGAACATTTTGGTGCATTTCGAAAATTACTATTTTGTACAATATCATAGTACGATGATTACATGATTACCACAATGAAGGCTACAACCATGTCATGTTTTACAGCAGTATTACAGTATTTTATAATAATGTCTTGTCTTATTATGATTATTATTATTATTATTATAAAAAATCACATTTACAAATAGATTCAGGCCAGGAGTCATTAAAGTTGAAAATTCTCGAAACCCTTTAATATTCCTAATAACATACACATACCTACTGATGTACGGAGGACTTTTTTTTTATTCAGGCGTACAACGTATATAAGTAGATACTATACTTATGTATGTATGCCTCGTGCAGTGAATCAAGAAGACTCATGCAAAATGAGTTGGTACACACCATCTGTAACCTCATAACTTACTCATCCCTCCAATCATAAAAACAACAGCAGACAAGGTGAATAAGTAGAGAAGTAGCTGGCATAAACCTCACATTTTCATCCAATCTAAATATCCTGTAAACTGACATTTTCGAGTAGTACTCACGAGGAAAATTTAACATTTTCTTATCAATTCTCTTACAAAGTTAGTTGAGAAAATCCTGACGGAAGAATTAACATCAAGTTCAACCAGTTAGAGAGAAAAGAGAAAAAACTTGTTCTTCTCTCCCCATCTTCAAAATGGATGGTTTAGCTTGACACTCTTTCGTGATTGTCATTACATTGAAACATTCATTCATTCACGCCTCATTCCCGTTAGTAGAATTGAAAGCTTCACATAAGTACACATATAAGCAAATGACAATACACAGAACAATGAACTGAAGAAATAGTAGCATGCAAAGTAAATGGTGTAACAAATTGCACCAGAGCGTTATATCTTTTATTGTGTAGACATGCATCATATCAGAATACGAAGAAGTCCCAGAATCCTGCCTCTTTTTGGCCCAATTTTTCCAAATTACCCGAAAATTCTCAAAGTACCTTCGTGCTTGGCTCTGTGTGTGTGTGTGTGTATGTGTATGTGTGTGTGCGTATTCCCCAAACTACCTCATCCCCACCAATGAGCTACTGTATACTCACAATTAGATATGTACATACACACACACACATCTACTACACACGCATATGTAAGTATATATATCCACAAAATCCGGACATCTTCAGGCGGGTAAAATTGCTCCAGCTCAACCCCATTACTAGTAGATAGAGCTTGAGTTGATAAATATATCAGGACCGAGTCTACTTAATAGTACACATTACTGCAACTAGTATAATAATTCTATGTCGACTCCCTATTCATACCTATGTAAGTATAGACACAGCTTTTCTCCTTTTGTAAAACCACCCTAAAAATATATAAATACGTAACATCTAACATCGTACTACGACCTTTTCTATGACTATAAGAGGAAAGTCTTCGCACATTTTGCTATGGTCATATACAACCTACATCTTTAGAGTATTCTGCCAAAGAGTCATAATCGTAAATGCAAGGAGTGTCATTAAAGCAGACGGTCCTTTCCTTATATATTATTTCCTACACATTTATAGAATAATATCAAGTCCCGTACTAGCAATAGTAGTAGGAGTAGTAGTAGTAGCGCATTAGTAGTAGTATTTTACTACATATGCACAAACTTACTCAAGAAAAACGACGAGCATGATAAAAAAAACTTAAGATATAAAAAATTCTGCGATACGGAATTGGTACCACAATGTGTTGGGTTAAACTTACTCACGCACGAAACGAACCTCCACCTCCACTACCATGCCACATAACAACATAAACATATCGTCGGTGAAGAGGCAAAATGATCTAGGTGCACGATCGATTAGAATCAAAATGATCTACTTGCAGTTTCACTAAAGGCAAAATGATCTACTTGCATTGAATTTTAAAAGCAAAATGATCTAAATGCAGCTTTTCCTAAAAGCAAAATGATCTAGATACAAATTATAATAAAAACAATATAAGTAAACACATTCTAATGCCGGTGTACAAAAATGCGAGGTATTCAAAATCTTTTATATATGCATTTAATTCCCCAATGCCTCCATTTCTTTCTTTCAGTACCATTGAAAAAAAAATGTTGTCAATTATGATTTAACTTTTGAAAATGATTCCGAATGTTATGATAATGGTGATGATCGTAAAATACGATTTGAAGAAACTCCACGTTGAGAATTATTAAAGGGAAAACCAATTCAATGTGCACACTAACACATGAGCTTACTGTGATTTTGATTCGTCTTTTAATTCGTCGATTTTAAAATAAATGAATGTTGCAGTTTTCGAAACTAAAAATGTATTAGATGCAATAAGTGAAATTAACTTCAGTTGCTGGAATGATCCTTAGTAATAGCAAACCCTTCAGAGAATATTAACCCACAACCCTAGGTCAATTACAGTCATGGTTAGCCCTTATAAGCCACGTGTCCTCCTTACAGATGCTAGTTTTCTCACAAAAAAAATAGACCAGCACTTAGATCATTTTGCTTTTAAGGAAAATTGTATGTAGATCAGTTTGCTTTTAAAGAGGCTTGCACCCAGTTCATTTTGCCTTTAGGGAAAAAGTTATGTAGATCATTTTGATTCTAATCGATTATGCACCTAGATCATTTTGCCTCTTCACCGACGATATATAAGTATATATACTTAGATACCTGCATAACTCTGTGCATGCAGGCACAAAAGCAAAAGCTAGCGTAGACTGTAATCTAGATAATCATGAACTTTTATGAGTCTAACTACTTTTACCTTTACCTATTTGTCTGATTCAACCTAAACAATAGTTGTTGTCTTGGTCTTTTTGTTCTATTTTTTGCAACTCTCACTCCGCCCGTCCTCCCCCCTCCCCAACATTCTAATAAAGTCTTAAAATCGACAATTTGTTACTCCACGTATTTATCCTAGACGTGGAGGTATGACATATCCATCTATCTATATCTAATTATACGTACATATGTACAATATAGATACTAAGTATCTGATCATTTTAAAAAATTGTCTTTTCCTTGTGAATTTGTTTACTAATATAATTTAAAATATGCACACCTATAGTTATTACAGGGATGTAATAATTTCACATAATTAAAAAAACATACACGATCACATAGAGCAGGGAGATAGACTCAAATTCTGTACTGCATAAAACTTTGCAATTATTTTTGCGCAAGAGATACAATAGCTATACATTTCCGTGCATACACACACACACACACATACCCAGATCCAAAAAAAGAACTGAAATCCCCTCTTCAATACTATTAGCTCATTCACTTATTGATCCAGTGTCCCTATTATTTGAGAAGACGAAAAGTAACATTTCCCAACTCTCTCTCTCTCTCTCAGTCAGAGAGACCATCAGAGCACACACAATAAGCCACTAGTCCTAGTACGACTACACACAATACACTCCTAAACAACAAAATCAATTTTTGGGAATTCCACCATGAATCATCATCTATCTAGAATCACAATTCCGACCCTGCTTCCCCGAAAGACTCCGTGTGTTCCTTTCTATTAATCAATCCTTTCCCCATATGTATCTATAGATATATATGGATGTAAATTTCTCTATTTAAACAGTACGACCCGAGACGTAAAGGCCATGCACAATAGTCCATCGGGCATAATAATACATCCCTTACAAAGAATCCCAAACAGAATATTAACTCCCGCTCTATGTACAGTTTAATTTAACATGATCCACTAAAAGTAAGGAGGAGAAACTAACTCCGAATGACAAAAGCATGTTGTTATTCACAGTTCGCACCCGCTTCCGACGTATGTACTTATACCATTCACACAGGCCACAATAACAACTAACTTTTACCATATGTAGATATAATTACATATACGTATATGAAGGCGCATTGAAGTTCTATACTGTATAGATACATCCAAAGGTAACTACACATACACAGTACAAAGGCATGGTATAGAGACACATCCGTGTATCCAAACATGAAATCAAGAACCGTACACGAAATAATGGAAAATGTACCGTAATGTCACCCCACCAACCAACAACGTATATAATATATGCCAGCAACAGCAGCCACCTCAAAGCAACTTCATCTTCTTGCCTCTAATGCTATATCAAACGCAAAGTCACAACTTCACTGCTGCTCGCTACTTTTGTTACGGCCGTTATTTACACACACACACACACACACACACACACATACACGTATATATATATCTACATACACATGGGTACATAACAGCCTTTGTACATAATTATAGTTACGTACAGAGGCTGTGTGTAGCTAGCTGCTCGCTCCGAGCTGATCTCACAATCAGTCACAGCTCTATTACACCTTGGAAACCTACATACTTCACTCCAAATAACAAGTTACTCAATCATCTCTCACTTTTTCAATGTTCGGATAATTACATTCTACATACATACATACATACATACATACTGATGATGCATAATACTCTTGCTCCTTGCTCTAGCAGAGGTTCATCAGAAGTCATGCCACTTTTTTCCCCTAGTATGCATGTATGTAGATATGTACATGTATAATAATAATATGCAATCATTACGTGTTTAGTACTTCCACACGGTCAACTTTTTAACACATGCACACGCCAAGCTCACTTCACTCATACTGTATTCTGGGGGACCTGGGAGAAACACAATTCCCCTGACAAACATTATCCCGAATCCCATTTAAAATAGATAATCATTCCTTTTCATTTCAATAATAAAAAAGTAGAGATAGATAAAGTATGAGTACTTGAGTTCAATAGTATGGATACTATTGATCATTACATATATATATATAGTACAGTATATACATACTCCGTATTACGGTTCATATGTGTAACCATAAAAGGATTCTGCATTCATTTCTTCCTGAACCGTTGGCTCAAAATTTTAATGGCTCCCATAGGAAGGACTTTGATTCATGGTTCATGGGAATGTAAGATATTGTAGGGTTAGATCAATTCTAATCATGCATGGACATCCATCCCTAATAGGTTTAAAAACTTCCGTATAAAAGAGGAGAGAGAGAGACTGATCTGATCGTTCCTACACGGTCGGAGCTCAGGATCCTTGTTGTACTGTGCACTGGATCTATCTCTCTATGTATGTTTCAACTGTAGCTCTGTGTCCTGCTCTAGTACGTGTGTTGCTGTTATGACTTTTTGACAAATGACAGCTGGGCTCACTACTGCAATCACGAGGATGTATTTACATAAACAAAGATGAAATATCTACATGGAGACAGCCCCGTCCCGAATTTCTCATCATGGATCCCAACCTTTATGAAACGTGGACATGTAGTGTAGTCCTTTAGTAACTGTAGTTCACAACAAAAGGCACTCCTACATATTTAAAGCCGGTCCCAGCCTTATGACGGGAGTCCCTGAATAATAAATTCCACCCGCAGGGTTAAATAATTTTAAATTTCATAAATGCACAAATAATACAAACTTTATTACGTGCCACAAACAATAAATTGCACAATGCTCCATTCCTATCAACCCCAGAGCCCTGTACTACTTCCATGCATATCTACATATGTATGTACATGCAAGTACTAACCATAGATACATTCAAAATTTCGTCAAAGGAGACGAGGGTCTTTTCACAGACGTAAAGCAACCTAATCTGACATCAGATTCCTGAATATAAATCGTACATCTATAGTAACATCCCTAACAACAAAATATCGTACGACAACTTCAAATCTCAACTACTCAAGTGTGAAATCAAAACATACGGTACAGCTTTGCTCTGGGGGAAGAGCAAGACACAAACACATACACACACACACACACACACACACACACACACACACACACACACACACACACACATAACATACAAACACACAAGAAATACCACCACATCCTACCAATCTTCCATATGACAATATCATCATCAAGGTAAAACATACACCTTCTTACTTATGTACATACATACATACACCACCGAGAAAAACAGCAAGGGAGCAATTTGAATTCAACTGATTGTGAGTTCATGTTTAGCATGATCAAATCATAGACCCTTCAGACAGACACTTTTATTCAATCCTCCCTTTGAACAAGTGCAAATCGTGATCAGAATGTTCCCTTCCTTGAATAAAGAGCGCCTGAAATTCTCCCGATAAAAAATACATTTTTACTCCCCATTGTCAAGATTATTATGCTTACGGGATTCAACTAATCCCCATACATATCTATAATTATGTACTGTGTGTATATAAGATATACAGTAAATCTACATAAGTTAAGATATAAGTACATCGACCTATCAAATTGCAGAGGGCAAAAAGGATCAATACTACTTCCATATATGTACTCGTACTCACATACTTACTTATCCTTTTACATTAATCAAACAATCACATGTGTCCAAACTCCAAACCCTTGATCATCTCTCTTCAATAACGGACACAGGGTTCAAAATTGTTTCGCCGAAATTTACAAACCACATTACATAGGACGTAGATAGGAAAGTAAATAAAACAACTTGAAAAACTTGTATGTCTTTATTCCGGTTTACACTCATGTATCCGTTCCACCACAACAAATTCCCCATGTTTCAGCAGTCATTTATCTCCTACTCAATAGATACATATAGGTACTTATACCTCTCAACCTCTTCAGTAATCAAAAGGTGCTTTCAAATATCTATATAAATATTTTTAAAAAAACAAATGCCTAAGCATATATATACACTAAAGGTTAATTTTTCGGCTTCTTTTATATTATTTATTACGTTGCTCTTGAAAAAAGATCTCTCTCGGTTTCCATTACATTAGTACTGGCAAAGTTCATAAATATCAGGAGAAATGCTTGTTTCCCTTAAGACACATAAATTATTTGTAAAAATTATTGTTGTTCATCTTACGTTGTCACAATTTCAGCGACTACTCCTTCCTCTTACTTCACACCTTACTGACACAACATTTTTGCCAAAAAAAAACTGTTTTTACAGTCATCTGAACTCCTGCCCTGACCAAACTCAAACCATGTAACATGATTAAATTTCACATCATCATCATACACACATACACACGTACAGACCTATTTCACGTCTCATCTCTCATACTCTCATCTCATTTCAATTTAACCTGCGTACACGAAGAAACGGATGCAAGTTCACGTGTACAGTATATATGTATGTACATGACTACTAGTTGTAGTACCTGTGAGTAATGACTCAATGACTACTACTGGCTGACTAATAAATGTAAACACGTCCATGCATGCATTTAATTACAAAAGTTACTACATACACTTTTATATAGAAATTTATGTATCATGTATTTCCTATAATTCCAACGAGCTCATCCTAACCTCACCCAGTCCTTTAATAAGCCTCTAATCATTTGTGATGGAATCAAAATAATACTCTACCTCCAGAACCACAAGGGCAGGACAAGGCAGACATTATTATCCACATAATATGTCACCGTCACCAAAATACGTTCATAGGGAAAGAAAGAGGCTGCCTCACACACACACACACACACACACACACACGACAGGCGTCACTCACTCACATGGAAAAATCCGAAGCGATGTGTCTATTGTGACCATACATCCATGAGTAATTACTTCCACCAACAAAGTTGCATTAATTCCATCAATGACGATTTTCTTCCCTGACGAAATGCTGACAGCTGAGACCAGTATGGAAAAACTACTGCCTCCTCTCACACAGTCTCGTGTCGTACAGGGAAATGGCAATAATTTCATACCCGATTCAACTTGCATTATGGGTTACGCCCTAGCGAACCCTTGTTCAGCCTAAAAATTCACATAGACCATCACAACCAGCTTAGAGATACTCTACTAAACATTGCCAACGTATATACCGTCCTCACTGGTGATGTATGTACATACACACAGTGAGAGAAAAACAGATATGTATCTACAGTACAGTATCTACATAATATATATAAATAGTAACCATGTAGCAAAAGGAAAAAATCCTAAGGCTTCCACCATTCCAGCCATTCCCTAACCCACTCACATCGATGTCAAATCATTGAATAGTCCTGTCGTATCCTTCATAACCTTATGATGTGCTCCCTACCATCAATAATGACCATGATTAAGGATTTGGTAAGTCATCAAACTCCGTCGAACCTAAATACCATACAGTTGGTAGACTCACGAACCCAAAGCGCCTACCCTAGCCAATCAAGGAACAATTAATAAATAATACTGTAATCTAACGTGACCCGTCCCAAAAAAGGTGTCCTATGACAACGTCCGACATAAATGTACCCATGGACGTGTGTTTACTTTGTAACCTGAAGAGAAAATAAAGTACTGGGAATGTATGCATCCCACAAGGAATTTAATCCTTCCAACAATCAGATAACTCAGCTACAACATCTTCTTCCCTCTATCAGTCCCATCAGTCATTATCGCATTATGAAAGCATGCAGCCATGTCTTTATTTCAAATTATTATTGGCTTACAAATAAAGAGGAACAATAAAAAAACATATCTGATAGAAAGATCCTCGTTAGCCTTGACAGTGAGATTACAATGCTTTGGCACCTCCTCCTCACTCTCAAGTACAGTACAATAATGGGGTGCGTCTTCATACACCCAACTCTCAAGAAAATTAGTACCTATTAAATCCATGTACAATAATCAGGAATCACAGGAATGTAAAAGTTAAGGACAAGGTCTGCCCATTCCTGCTATACAGGATAGAACAGTCGGAAATTCATGTTTTGTTCCTTCGTCAACGATATGCATCATTACTCTCTCTCTCTCTCTCTCTCTCTCACACACACACACACACATACATAACCACGATTTCTTCGGAATTAAACTCCTCTTAAATTACAATATGACAAAAATATCTACTAAATCCTACTTGCTCCCTGACCAGGCAGCCAATAAATACTCATAATGCACTGAGCTACACATATTTATATATATACCTAAAATCATACAACAGATAGATACTACAACGCATAGTCTGCTCCGTCTATTCAAAAAAACACACCTCATCCTGGATATGTACGCAAAGAGTCTTCCTCAAAAGAGAGGAGTAGTAAAAACAGTCATAAACTTTAGGAATTATTAGATAGAAAGGCACATCAAGTTTCCCTTCAAAGAGATGAACTTTGATGTTATGTTGTATATCGTCGGTGAAGAGGCAAAATGATCTAGGTGCATAATCGATTAGAATCAAAATGATCTACATAACTTTTTCCCTAAAGGCAAAATGAACTGGGTGCAAGCCTCTTTAAAAGTAAAATGATCTACATACAATTTTCCATAAAAGCAAAATGATCTAAGTGCTGGTCTAATTTTTTTTGTGAGAAAAATAGCGTCTGTAAGGAGGACACGTGGCTTATAAGGGCTAACAATGACTGTAATTAACCTTGGGTTGTGGGTTAATATTTTCTGAATTGTTTGATATTACTAAGGATCATTCCGGCAACTAAAGTTAATTTCTCTTATTGCATCTAATACATTTTTAGTTACGAAAACTGCAATATTCATTTATTTTAAAATCGACGAATTAAAAGACGATTCAAAATCACAGTGTGCTCATGTGTTAGTGTGCACATTGAATTGGTTTTCCCTTTAATAATTCTCAACGTGGAGTTTCTTCAAATCGTATTTTACGATCATCACCATTATCATAACATTCGGAATCATTTTCAAATGTTAAATCATAATTGACAATATATTTTTTTCAATGTTACTGAAAGAATGAAATGAAGGCATTGGGGAATTAAATGCACATATAAAAGATTTAGAATACCTCACATTTTTGTGCACCGGCATTAGAACGTGTTTACTTATATTGTTTTTATTATAATTTGTATCTAGATCATTTTGCTTTTAGGAAAAACTGCATCTAGATCATTTTGCTTTTAAAATTCAATGCAAGTAGATCATTTTGCCTTTAGTGAAACTGCAAGTAGATCATTTTGATTCTAATCGATCATGCACCTAGATCATTTTGCCTCTTCACCGACGATATACTCATATATATGTATCTATGTCTACATACAGCAGGAGCCACAGCCTATAGAAAAAGTGATGCATCAACTTTCCATATATTTACATTTATCATCACAAGCTCCCAACATGCACAGGACGGGCTGGAGATAGAGAACCAGAAATGTAGGTCGGGATTATAAATATTCCATCTTAATAGAAAGGAGATGCCAACGCGTTCCGTTAGCACGGTCAGGATAATCACAATTTTTCCTCTTTTCCTAACTTTCAGCTTCTAGTAAAGTACCAGTTTGATAAAAATATCCAATGTTTACTCTCCATGCCCCACTGTTTAAAAGACATGTGCACATCTATACTTATACATAGATACTCTACCCCTATATGCCAAAATATAGGAACGATAAAAACAGTAAAAGGGGGATAGGCTTGGTTTAAAAAATATATTATAATAGCAAACTTTTATTCTAGGGAAGTACCTCTACATGTAATTATGTACAATAAATGTATAAAGGCGTCAAACTCTGTTAGTTCCGTTCTCATTCTAAATATTACAGCACACACACACATACACACACACACGTACACACATACATTTACATAAGGACGTGTACTTACTACTGTACACCACAGAGTAGTGCCAGAGTGCTATACCTTGACAAAATAATAAGTCCATCCGCAGCCAAAACTCGGGTCAGGTTGTAACGTTAAGTAAAACCTAGCCCAGTCTTCATAGTCATTTACCGCAGCTGCTTGTCGTTACAATAAACAATAACCATTTCTCGGTTCGGATCCGTTCTCCTGTGCATGGACATACTTCCATATGTACATACATACATATGTATATAGACTGTGCGTTAGCCCACACTATTATACACTCCCCCCGCACCCCTCCCACCCCTCTTATAAAATTAGATTATTCCCATATAGTTACGCAGCTGGGAGAGAACATACATATACGAAATTGAGGAAATGAATAAGGGAAATACGACATTCTATGTATGAGTACACTATCGATAGATATCCATACTCTATATACATGCATGCATTGCGACTATAGGTAAGTAAGGTCTGAACCTGAAGACAAAGAACACGATAAAAACCCCTACGGCAGCAGGTCTTAGCAATTGTGGAATTTCTCAAGAAACATCACAAGCGAAAATGTCAGGAGTTTGTACTCAAACAGCTTCACATAGAATTGTACTGGGTCCCAATTCAGAACACACACAAACGCACACCTCACATACATACCGTCACCCTCCAAAGTCATACAAAATATATATACATGATACATATTACATAAGGACATTATATAGATAGTCATAGGCTCAAATAGGATACCTGACTCACTCTATGCTTACATATGTACGTACAGAGAGTCTTCCTTTACCTTCCTAAAATTAAAATTTATATTCCTCATGCACACTTCGTGCATTCTGCACACTCAACTTTCTTCATTATCTCGGTTACTTTTAATATCCTCCAACTCTTTTCATTAATTCTCAACTAGTACACACACACAGAGAGAGAGAGAGAGAGAGAGAGAGAGAGAGAGAGAGAGAGAGAGAAGTGAATCCACTACTACTAGTCCAACACGATGCAATTCCATAGTTCATCTTCTTTATACTTCTTTTCCGCTCTTACTTTTTTGATCTCATACCAACTATGGATATGCACCACGTCACAGGTCCACCCTCACAATCAGAGCATAAAACTCATTTTAATATATTTCTCAAGAATCAAATCTTCTAAATCTGGCAAAACCCTCTAGGGTGTCACCCAACTTTTCAAATACCTTCCTGTCCTCTCATAAATCCTAACTTGAGCCAAAAAAAAGACACTTATATAGGAAAAGGTGGTGGTACTATTTATAAGTACAGAAGTAATGCACTATGTAGAATTCATTCCAACTCAATACCCTTCTTCACTCCAAGGAAGGATATGTAAAAAATATTGAATTTAGTTCTCAACTTTAACATCTCTCCAATATATTTCTAATCTAAGGGAAAAGAAATAAACCAAGTACTACAAGGACATTGTAAGAAAAGGAAATAAAATCCAAAAGAGTGACATATAAAGTATTCCACTTGAAATATCCCTAGGACAAGGATAAAGGTACACATTGCATCAGGCACGCATTAATGCGAAATACTTGGCCAAATAGAGCCAGGGCTAGAGAGAGAGAGAGAGAGAGAGAGGAAAAAGAGAAGTCCAATATTTGTTGCTTTCACAAGAAGACGACGACTGTCGTAAGTAGAGGAAAATGGGAAGAAGGGGGGACATAAAATAGCTTAACTTCATATATCTACTTACAAGAATAAATAGATACATATAATAAATACAGATGCCATCCAAAACCACATAACACAATTGGAAATAAAAAGAGATGGGAGAAGGCAGGAAGGAAACCTTTAAAGGTTATAAATTTTTTCCCTATTTATCCCGATCGTGTCTCGAAGGCAACCACATGACGTTGATAAATCTAAACTAGTACTCGGAGAAAAAGAATCACAGAACTTTCCCTTCTTTTCAACCAACCCAAAGTATATAATATTATTACGCCTCTGAAAACTACTTACAGTCCCATAGGATCAAATACAACTGCTCACAGAACAAAATACACACAAATGCATACACAGGATATCATAATACGAAAAATATAAAAACCAAAAATAAAAATACAAAAGCCAAAAAAAATAATGTCGTATTACATTTCAACTTATCCCATCTCCCTTCCAGATGCCTTGCCTCGTATGCTGTACCTACGTATGTATGTATGCACATGTGAATGTGTACCAGGCAGGAACACACCAGACAGTAAAAGTAAAATCGCAAAATCCAACCTCCTTTCAGAATTCAGAGACTACACCAGTTTATCCGGAACTCAGGTTCACTTAAATGTATATAATATACATAGATATACTATGTCCAAGAGAAATAAATTTATTTATACAATGACATTCTTTTCCTTCGCTTCCCAAATGATTTCACATCCCCAATACATAACTCTTTCCCTCGTGTGTGTGTGTGTGTGTGTGTGTGTCGGACTTCTCCTGCAGCTACCAGGATGCTATCCACATATAGAATATTAGCAATAAAAATGTATAACTTTTCTTCATTTGTCACTTCTTTCGTACACATGTAGATACATATTTCAGTAAATAAAAAATATTTTTACAGTATTTATTATTCCGAGTCCGCCTCTGTATGTCAAGCCCGCATGAGTATCCAGATAAGATTTAAATCCATAGAGAAGTATTTATAGATATATGTAATGTGTAGGTATAAAAGAGCATGTACTTATATACATATTCTATGCCCATACGCTGGATCTAATTGTAAGTAATTATTCCCTTGAGCTGCGTGCGGAATGGGATGCAATTTTCCCTAAAAGTTCCTTGTTTAGTACTACATTGAATGATGCCAATCAAATTCGGGAAAAAATCCTAAACTCCACATTCTTTAGCTTCGTGTGTTCCAATTCTTGGAAGAAGAAGAAGAAGAAGAAGAAGAAAAAAAGCTTTGAGGAATAAATTCTGTCCTTCCCAGACCCAGTCTTCCTCCGATAAAAATCTGTAGGATGACCTCCACGAAAGCATCTACTCTGGTCTCTACTGGGATAAATCCTACCCCTACCACTACTCTTTATTTACAATTTCAGTCACATACAAGACAAGGGGGGAAAAGAAGCAATCGAACCGTTTAACTTCCGTCCATACAGCAATGTCATTATGTAACAGCCCACACATAGAGCTACATATGCGGCGAAGCTTTAGGGAATGGTGGGAATTTCCGTGTACAGAAGGAAAAAAACCAATGAAATTTTCTACACTCCATTACCATCTTCATTCAGATACACTAAAAAGTAAGAACAGGGCCCAGCACATCAGGGGGAACCTCTGAATTGGAAATTCTCAGAGAGTACTGATCCAGGCCAATAGGTATCTGACTCACTCATCCACACATATTGCATACAAATACACACATACATACATTTTACATATGTATATATATATTTAACTATAAGTAGATACAGACAGAGCGGAAGTATACGTACATACTTAAAACATATGGGAGCAATACCCCGCAATTTCCAAGAATCCTGGGAAAAAGTGTAAAATCTGCATTATCGCGACCAAATCAAAGAGGCTTTCCTTATAAAGTAATCCCCCCTCACTCTCTCACACACACACACAAACACCGACACACACAAATATCCCTACCAGTACTCTACATCTATAGATAGACCTAGAGGGATATGTAATGCGGATTCCAACCAGCACAAAATCTGGATTCGCTGCAACCCCCAAAAAATATAACTGTAAATATATGTATACTCCCTGAAATAGCTGAGTAATCGAAGAAAGAGGAGTAAACAACTTGAATCCACTTTTGAAATCAAGCCACCGATTTTCTCACCACTAGGAGAAGAAAAAAAATACTAGAGATAGATACACTATCAAGTAATAGCATCGAATTAGCCGTATCAATAGTTACAAGTCACAATGCACTTTTTTTTTAAAGCCCAGGAAATGTCTGGAGAATGAAAAATCGTGCATGCATGCATGCTGGGAGAAAATGCAACCTGAAACATTCCTTTTCTTTTGAAGGAAAGGAAGAAAGAGAGAGAGAGAGAGAGAGAGAGATCGAGCGAGACATTTTCCCCTACTATCTTTCTCTCTCTCTCACACTCTCCTTCATTCCTCAACTCAATTCTGAAAGCAAGGCATCCTCATACGTATGTATGTAAATACACGTACATATATGTAGATAGATACATATAGATAGGTGGGCACAAATCAAGCCAACAACCTCTTGGGTTTAGGTTATTATAAGTACAATATCATCCAACAAGGAGCTAGGGCATCAATACAGAAAGGATACAGAATCACAGGGACAAGGTTTAAGCACCAAAAATAGTGCGATGGAGAGAGAGAGAGAGAGAAAGGAGCAAAGCATTGAATTTGCATCAGAGGGACTCAGGACAGAAAACCAATAAAACAGAGTTATATTGTGAGTGGTTGGTGTATACAGTGCCATGCTCACACACACTATTTACGTCTGCATGGTAGCTCAGATAAAATCCAAATGAATGGGACCAAGACCGTCATTCTGTCTCTCAGTTTTCTCTATCCACATTTCTTTCCTCTTTCTGTCTCTCTCTCTCTCCCTCTCCCTCTCTTTCTGTCCCTGCCCTGCAGTATAGAGTTATGTATGTATGTATGTAGGCTCAAAAAAATGCGTGGGTTAGAGAGAGCAGTAGATCCTCCTACATACCTACATTCTCTCCATTACAACAAACCCCCACTTCTCCTAGCTTTCCCTCAGTCCTTTCTAGAATTTCCCTTTCTTTGCTTCCCTATAGATAGGTACACAAACACACACACAGCCATGCACATCAATTCCATGGTCTTTTTGATGCACCTCTCCATGGTGCAGTCGAGTTTTAGGGTTTTGTGTGCGTGCGTGTGTGTGTATAGGTACATATATATAGCATGTATCTATATGCACAAAAGTCCAGCTTTACTTTAGCTCTCAGGAGCAAGAGGAGGTTACCTTGGACCTCCACTTCATATATAGGTACAGAGCAATTCACAGAACTACCAGTCAAACAGTCACTTCAAATATATGTTTCGTACATATACATAGGCATTGTGCACTGCAACAACATCCAAGCGCTAACTTCTTCCAGCTTGGTTCCTTCCTTATTTTTTCTGTACTTTTTGTTCTTTACTTTCACTCTCCTCTCACTCCCTCGCCTGCCTGCTTTCTAGCTTGTACTTTCACTGTCGTCGTCCGACAACCTCCTAGAAAAAGCATATCCCAACTTGTAACCTTAGACCTATGTACGTAGCTGGCTTAGCACAAATATACACACATAGTAGTAGTCGTACATGTAGTATGTGTATCTGCTTGCTCTTTCTTCCCATTTCCCATTTCATTCTATTTTATTCCCTTTCGCGATTCTAGAGCTATTGCACAAAGCTTACTTGCTCTCCCCTTTCCGTCCCCCTCTCTCTCTCTCTCTCTCTTTCACTCTCTCTCTCTCATACTCCCTCTCGTCATACCTTTTACTGCATAACATTCGTTCAAGTAGATATACAAAAAAGGTATATCATACGTGTGCATATAACAATATAAATGTACAGCAAGCATTCAGCCAGCCAGCCAGGACTCTCTCCCTTTCTTCTCTTGGCTCGGTTTCGGTTTTCAACGAAATCCAAATGGTATAGAGTGGATTCTTGGTACTGGGGACTGGTTCACAATGTGTGTGTCTCTCTCCCTCTCTCTCTCTCTCTCTCTCTCTCGTCTCCCTTTCGTTTCATTAGATTTTATGCTCTCATTTTCATTACACACAGCATATTTAATCCATCCATCTATCTTATTTTATGGGCATACCCTCCACTCCAAATAGTGCGTACCATCTAATTTTCTGCATACTATGTACGTACATATCTACTCCATTGAGTTTTGAGCATACTATATACAACACACAGATATCCGCAGTTATGTACATTACTCTAGCCAGTACAAATAATAGATATGGTAAATGTGAATTTACCCTAGCCTGTGTCCTTTAAAGCATGCTTATTCATGAGTCCAATAAATGAGACTCCAGTCCCAGAACCACATCGAGAGGAGACATGCACATAAAAAGAAACCTTAAATGAAACATAAACACATTTGGGAGTGCGGTGAAATGAGTCCGGTACATGTATTTTAATACGTTTCTGAATGCCAAATTCTTAGTTCGCATACCGGGACACATTTTTTTACACCACATATCCCAGGAAGTCCGTATCTACCTCTCTACGTCCATGTACGTCCATACGTACATACGTACTGTCATCATATTTAAAACTCATATTTTCCTTCCACATAGGATAACATAACCAACCATTCATTTACAATGCTTCCTCTTCATAAACCACATATGATTATTCTCTCCTCGTTCAAGAAAACAATGCCAAAAGAAGCTAGAGCTAGATTTTTTTTCTTTACCGAAACATTTCTCTTTAAGAAATTTATGAATAGATATGTGTAGATACTTATATATAGTTACTCCAGAAAAAAACTGTCAAATCAGCTTAGGCATGTTTCTCTATGTACAAATATGTAAATGTACCTATCTATAGATATGATAATTATCTATATACACACTAAAACTGACTAAACCACAGAGACTACACGTAAGTACGTATCCTCAGAAAAAAACACAAGCCAACATGTATACGTAAGTATGTATGTAGAGCATATCACAAGGAGCACACATTCCGGTTTATAAATGTTTTTGCGTAGATTCTCCATTCATTTCCAAACAGTAAATTCCTTTTTCCTTGATAGCTCTCTGCCTCAAAGACACTTCACAGCCGTAATTTGACATAACAGCACGCACGTAGCCCAGCAAATGGAAAGGCAACACATGTCGTCGCTTTAGTTTTTGTAGCAATAATTCCTATCAGAATCACACTTGATGTGATTCCCTTTTCCCATAATCAAATAGTCCCAACAACAGCCCTACACCATCCACATCCAAAGACATAAGTATAGACAGCAGAAGAACATTACAACAGAAAGTAGTCCCGAGTCCTGTCCTACCTACATACATACATAACTTCCCTACAAAGTAGATAGTATAGTTTAAGTTGCGTAAAACAACATTCTCACGACCCCTCACTATCAGCATAAACCGCTTAAAAATAGTCTGAGAGTTTACATTGCAAAATACATTAAGCTCACCACACACGAGGCCAGGACTCTGTATATACATATATAAATGTATCCACAAGTATGCACACATGGAGTCAAAGCCCAGCTCCGCAACTCCTATTAACTGGACTAACGATCTAGAACTCCTCTCAAGCTTTTCCCTCCTTTTAAGTTACGCGATCAAATCAACTGATCAGAGCGGAGCACAAACGCTTTTAATAAATGTAATTTTTATCATAGAAAAAACTTGTCATGGAGCTTAATGGCTACTTCTCCTCAAAATATTCCACTGAATAAAAGGGCCTATCTAAATCCAACGTACTACATACATACTTACACAGTCATATTTCACAAACTACCTTTTAGCGCAATCTTTATTACGCATGCACGGATTCATTATATAATACATATGTAAATAATAGGTGTAGATATATGTAAGTATAAAGCTACAAAATAGGTCGATCACACCTTTCGGCAATTTCGACATTACACATTTCCGTTTCCCCCCATATATACATATCTAATAATAATAATAATAAGCGCACTTAATAATCGGTGATCTCAGAACCATCGTCTTGACGAAGTTGCAGAAGTTACTCTTAACTTTAGCAGGACTAGCGACTGCTATATACTTACATATCTGGGAATAATAGTATGTTGAGTTTGTGTGAGTGTAGGGCTTTGCAATCCCTTCTGGGTGCATTCATCTACATCTGTATATATAATTTATATATCTTATATATGTAAGTTTATACAAAATCCTTGGAAGTACCGCAGGAGGAAGGGAACGCGTAAATGGTCCTTTGATACAAAAGGAATGGCGACAACTGAACCCGTTAACTTTTACGAGATACCATAAAGTGATCCCGTCACCTCCGTCGCCAATAACAATAATTCAGAAATCTTTGATACTTCCCTGTCACATGGACACACCACTTACGTAATTACTTTCCTATAGACCCAAACTTAGCATCAACAGACTCTCTCCACATCTTAAGCCAATCAGACAGGACTCTCGATGAAGGAGCTATAGATAGATAGAGAGTGAGAGAAGGTTCGCAAAGCATCAAGGAACAAATCTTACCGCTACATTCCCATCTACATGCATATCTAATATCTACACATAGATAGATACATATGTATATACATACACAATTACATTCCAAGCAGGACTAATACAATTCAGCAAGAAACGAATTCTCTGTTACTACTTTACTCCCGTACATTCGTATCTCTAGATAGAACGAACCATGTTCATTCACTGTACCATGTGAGTACAGTATACAGAGTATAAAATGTACTCTCTCTATAATGGCACCCGTACAAGAAGCCAGTTTAAGTGTCATTTAAAATCTTTATAATATAACAAGTGCATACTGTAATCGTAATCTAACTGAATGCTCAATTTACATATGTTCCATGTATGTACCTATACCTATACAAAATCCCTCCACATACGCATAAATACATAAAAATACATAATAAAGGCACATATACATAATAAGCAGTAATAATCAACATCATTGACATCTCGGAGCCCTTCCGTACCATTAAAAATCTTTACTTGGGGTAAATTATACGGCTTCCTTCTGCAATAAAAGGAGCTCCTCATAGTCAGGACCATTTCTATTTACATATACACGTTTCTTTTAATCCTTGTTTACTCATATTTATTCCCATACATACACCCTCTATATCTACAACCTGAACACCTTTAAGATTACAGCTTAGAGTCTTATTTAGATTGTAATCCAATCATGAATGAAGGACAGGAAAATCTACAGAAGTACTTATGTATACATACTATAAGTACCTACATATGTGAGTACATCCACATGCTTAAAACAGGGGCTTTCATGTAGATTTCCATTATTTCCAGACGTAGTTAGTGTGCAATCAAATAGATAGTATATACCTATTTGAACAAGTACTACTATATATTTACAGTACTTTATTACTTTAGGAAACTACATGCATACATACATACATATACAAGAATTATTAGATTCTGTGTATCTGCATATTTTAGTATGTATTATGCATACGGTTCAAACACCCACTCAAACAGAATCATTCCCACGGAAACTTACTTTAATTCTGGTATAAAAAGGCAGGAAGACGAAATGATGGAAACGAAAAACGTAGTTTTCTTTACACATTCAATGACTGGGCCAGGATGTCACACAAAATCTAATCTAAACTTTCAAAGGTTATAGTTTTGGGTGAGGTAAGAAAAAGAGAGAAGCGAAGAGAGGAGGTGGAGAGAGAGAGAGGGAGAGAGAAAGAACCTTAGCCTTAAAGTAAGTATATTCTTTAAAGCATGATGCACTTCAACGATAACAGGACACGGTGGTTTTGACAGTAAAGAACTTCCTACAAAATGTGAATCTTAAAATCAATATTTCAACAGTAACTTCTCACTCTCTTCTTCTTCTTTTTTTTTCCTACAACGACCAACATCCTTTTCCTGAACCAGCCTTAAGACCTTTTTACTATATTAGACGGCATCAGAGGGTTTACAACCATTTTTTTCACCTTCATTCCCTACAAACTCCCTTCTTCAGTTTCTCCTAAAATTTACTGGAAGGCGTGTGACGGTGTGACAATTCAATGGTATAAGTCTACTATCCTTGTTATCCTATCCTTTATCGCCTATAGACGCACGCACCTTCAATATACAGGGGTATCCACTCTATCTGTATATATGTATGTACATATATAAGGAAACCCTTAGAATATTCCCATGAATAACATTTCTGGCCAAAGTACAAATACTTACAATTTACACTGTCGGAAGACTCTCAACATTTATTCTGGTTAAAGACAGTTCTTGTCAAGTTTGCATGATCCACCATATTTACGCAGTCCATCGACTTAACCTATTTTTTAGCCTAGTTTTTCTCTCTCCCTCTCTCTCTCTCTCTCTCTCTCCTTCTTTCCCTGACATCCCTATATTTGCGTCTTCCATCTCAATTTGTGTCTATTGCGATGACAAGCACGAGCACCAACTTTGCAAACATCTCTACCAAATTTCTATCGCTACGATGATTACGTACCGTACAGTAGTACGACTGAAAATCGAAACCTGTCAAGTTCCTTACTCCTTGCCTTTTCCAACCAAGCCATCAGCCTTCAAAAATGTTTATAAATTTTACTTATGCCATGTCCCATTTTTTTTATCCTTCAATAAACGATAGCTAGTGATGTTATGTAGTATAAGATATGTATATGAATTGCACACGTACGTGCAGAAATATGTGCACGCAATAATCCATGTATGTTTCGAGATTTTCAAGAACACAAGGGAAATGTATTTTAGTTAATAACTGCTCCCTGCCACTTGCCACTTTCCCCTTCTCTCCTCACAGAATACAGTATCTAGATAACCTACGTATACTGTACAATTAATATTCTAGGAGAAAACCTCCAAAAAATACTTACTCCAGATTAGAGAGCACATTTGCCCTCTTTCATACATATCTACATATGTAATTATATATACATATGAAGAGCGAGACGAGAAAAGAGGAAAACCCAGAGATGCTTACACACACACAATGGTGCGTGAAAAACTTATTTCCGTGTTTCATTAAGTTAAGAGCTGTATTCATATGTTTACTTCCCATGTTCCCATGCACTTGTGCGTTCAAAATAGTTCATAAATCCACACACTTACTGTGCTATTGTGAGTTGTCTCGAGAGCCCAGACAAGTACAAATATAAGTAAGTAAGTACATACATCAATATGTGTGTACACACACAAACACACACACACACAATAGTTCCAGTAGCAAATGGCCAGAGACTTAACTTAAGAGGGATAACTTAACTTAGAATTTTTTCTCTCATTTGACTCATTCTTTTTTTCAAAATTAATGAATCAAATAAATACTTACATTCTCAAGCATTACGAGACACGGGACAAGGTTCCAAGGGAGATGGTGAAAATAAGGAAGGGGAAGGGAATATTCCAGAAATAAATTATACTTTTATTTGTGCAACTCAAGGAAAAACAGAAACATAGATAAACGTAAATATGACGAAAATACACCTACATGTGGACGTACATACATACACATTCTATGTACATGCATATAAAAATATGAGAAACCGTGTGCAGGTACAGTACGTTGGAGGAGCCCATAAAAACCAGCTAAGGCTCTGCCCAGTACCAACATCCAAAAGAATTTTACTCCGTACATATGTACATACATGCATAGTCGGAAAGCGACATATTTTCTAAGTCTCCGCAATATATAACACGCCGAAATGACTTCTTGCATGAATGCACGGAAAGTTTACGGGGAGAAGGAATTGTAGAAATTTCAGTCCTATGTATACATTCTCCACAGTGTAAAAACACACTCTAGAGAGAAAATACCTGACAATTTTTCATTTTTCCTCCATTTCATTTCACATCGCAAGCGCAAAAAGCTCGGGGCTTCAAATATATGATTATCGTTACATTCATACTACACCCATACGAGATAGTGTATCCACACCGGAATGAGAGCATAAAAACTCAAAAATATTACATTTCGAATCCACGAGAAGAAAAGTTCAAATGTTTTACATTCACTCACGTACCTAATACATATGTATGTGTATATCTCCGGATATAAGAATACTTCAATATAAGTACAAAAAAAAATTCTCACATGGATGAAAAAAATATACCAACAGATATCTATAAATACATTATTTTAGTTAATTTAACGCAACTTTTTCAATTGTACATACATACTCAAATAATATAAATACCTTTATACGCTTATTGTATATAATATAATATAGTGTATGTATAAATACCCTTATAGTAAAACCTAATTCCTGATAATAAATAAATTAGCTAGCTAACGCTTGAACGATACGTGTTCAAAATCTAGAAAGAGGATTAAATATTTAGCGAAAAAAAAAAAGAAGAAAATAAATAAATATTACAGGAAGGCTTATAGAAATATATTCATACACATTTATATATGTGAGTACATATATTTATCAACTTCCACGCATAAAAGTAGATACATAGGTAATATTTAGAGAGAAAGAATGTCAGCCTCTTTACAAAAAGATTCAATGTATTTTTTTCTTCTCTCCCCTTCTCTCAAGAGGATATACCTATGTATATAGGAAAATATTTCCCGTAATATTTTTCTTCCTCCAAGTCTCTTCCGTGTTCACATTCCTCCATTTACATCTCCATAATATGAGAAATTGCACGAGCCTTCCAAACTGACAACAGCCACCGGACTCATTTTTATTGCGAAAGCAATTTTGTCAACAAACTTTGCAAATATTTGAGTTTCGCGCTGGATCACACACACACACACACACACACACATACCATACATTGTTTCCATAAAATATGGAAAATATTTCCTCCATCCCAGGCAAAACATCCTTCTTCTTCCGAGCACGTAAGTGTGGATGGTATGTAGATTGGATAGAATCTGCTACATGCTGCTTCTACCACTACTACTATTACTACCACGACTATCTCCTGCACAGGAAACCGAAAGAACGAATTCCTACCAGCAGGAAGACTTTCCCGTATTTTGATGGATATGTTTTCCGAATGCGGGACAAACATGGGCTAGAAGTGTAACAGAGGTTAGCATTTCAGACCTTACTTGACTTTCCCTAAAAAGAGACAGACAGACTTCTACTTCAGGGGGAAACGGAGAAGAAAAGGCATTACATTTCCTCTATAAGTAGATACCTACACTTATATATACATATATATGTGTGCATATATTGCAGCAGGAGGAAAAGCCACATTAAAAAAAATTCTAGTAGTAGCATCTTGAATGGTTTTTTTCTCTCCAAATTCAATTCTTACAATTTCCCGTACAAGTGGATACTGTATAAGTATAATACGTACGAGCATATGTACGTATAATTACATACATACACACATATGCATTATCTACATACACTACAGCATTTGCCTGTTCGTTTAAAGAAGTACTGGAACTTAATGTGATATAGATACTTATAGATGCGAGAGAAGTGATAGTCATCCCGATAAAGCATCCCTCCGTTATCTCCTTACATCTAACTAAGCATATACTACAAACCAGATGAGACAAGGACTAAAAAAACAAAAACGGAGTCTTAATTGACGTTGACAGCAGCTGCACACTCGAAGAAAAGAATAGTGGAAAATAATTTGGTAAATCTGCAAGGAGCGAATGTGTAGATACTTATATAAAACCAGAAACTAGGTCACTGCTCACACAAAAGCAAACTGACTGCGTTTATCTATACGGTGATGGAGAATGTCTAATAGACATGGGTACATGCACATATATATGTATAGTTTAGTTACGTAAAAACACTTTTTTTTCAACTTGAAACGAATATTTGTCTTCTTTACCTAGAAAGCTCCAAGAAAGGGAAAGAAAGAGCTGCGAGGAAAAGAGAGAGAGACAGAGACAGAGACAGAAAAGGAGAAAGAAGAATTTCTGGAATCGTCCAAACTTAATAGATTCTATAGACCATTACTATCTCCTTCGTATGCGTACATTTCAGAAGCTACTCTTTTTCAATGACTGGAATCACACAACTACTGTTTTACAACACCATCAAATTTTACTCCATAGAGGGACAGAAACGTACGAGAGGGAAGGAAGGCCCTAAACGATATTAGGTCTCAGATGTTTCCAATTTCGGTCTCAGATGTTGCCCCACCAAAAAAAAAAAAATCTCATCGAGCCAGTCCTCCCCTACCAAATCAGGATCATTTTTAAACACACACTATATCGTCGTTGAAGAGGCCATATGATCTACACATGCTATGTTTTTGTACAGCATGTAGAACATTTTGGCTCCTCAGCGACGATATATTGTCTTCTGTCGTCACTTCATCCTATCTCCTGTGGTCCCCTAGCAGAGCCTAATCTCACGTTTCTCAACAACAACAACAACAACAACAAAACAACAGCAGTTGTTGGAGAGTCCACAGAAGAGTAGAATTTACCTCGAATCTCTCTTCCATACATATTTGATTTGTCATAAGTCACGCTCGTACTTTATCCAACTTCCTCGACAAAAACTTGAGAGTCAGAGTAATTACTTTTAACCAATTTGACTTTCATAATAATCTACATAGCCGGATAGCAGTAATCTTGAAGAAAGAGTGTGTGGTACAAGAGGGAATTCTCACCACCAAATTTGTTAAAATGATAGGGCAAAAATGTAAATCCTTCATGACTGGCACGTTCTCAGTCCCAATCAGCACCTCATATATCATTAAAATTAAAATACCACATGTTATACGTTCACAGTTATTATACATGTAGATATAGGGACTCGTCGACAACTAGCAGTGACACAGGGAATCCAAAAAAAAAGTAGTCAAGCAACGATGAATTAATCCATGCAAATTCCTTCAGCATGACAACCTAAGTATGTACACACAGTATGCGTGCTTCCTTAAAAATATTCCCATAGGATCTTAGACTCCTGGGAGATGAATTGTACACTTGAGTCAAGTCCTCCCATCCCATCTACATATATCTATAAGAAATCTGAAACATAGTAATTTATATATCTAGTTGGTTTCGTCTCAATATTCTCATCCTGTATTCTCTCAAGAATATCATTTCCTTTTTATTATTCAAGATAATCAATATATTAAATTGACTCAAGTTGAGACTTCCACAATAATACAATCCTATGCACGATACTGAGATATATAAGCCTACAGAAGACTTCCCAGTGATCTCTATACATGACGGTAGCCTTAAAACCCAAAGCAGGAGAATACAAGACCAAGCACATTATGAAAAGTTTAAGGGAGTGGATCTCTAGCATGGATATATGTACATATGTACATAGGTAGATATACACAACCACATCTCTTCCTCTTCCGCTAAAGCCCAGTGAGCAAGTTTGAATATAAGTATACACAACGAACACCGGCAATGTATATTTATCATAATTATATGCATTTTTATTCAGACGCCGTGTCTCGTAATAATTCTATTAACATTTTCAAGCTCTGCAACTTTGGCTCTACAGTTGTAGTAGGAGTCTCTTTTCATTTCAGGCCAGACCGTTTTGGCCTTTTCAGGGGAGCTTTAGTGCATAATAACATAATTATACATAGAGATACATACATGCAAAGTTTAAGTACGGAACTTTAAGCCGGGAATAAAATAGACACAACAATGCATTCAAAAAAAAATACAATATCAAGGCTTACACATCTCAGTAAATAGTGTTATCTGGTAGAAGACACAGTGGGCGTTCTCTTCCCCATGAAACTTACATATGCAATTGTAGATATACATATACATATGTACGTTACGGTCATTTCACACACCCTGAGAAAATACCATGCTAGCGAACCTACACAGGATCTTCCTTCATCTTCCTTTCTCATTCAGAACTGACCATCTATAAATAATTAACGCTTCGCTGCTAAAACTTTGTCCATTTATTTTGCATTCAAATAATCCTTTACATTTCAAATCTACAGTTCCTTGACTTTTGCTACACATAACTCGGAAATTCCAGCCCGAACCTGAATCTTTGTCATTCATAATTATGTAGGCATAGTAATAAAAGGAAATTTCTCAATGGGACTCACTTCAGTCATGAATTGTCAATTGTCATTCCGTAACCTTGTGTAGATACTTACATATCTATCTATTCAAAACTAAAATGCTAATAAGTACTTACACAAATATAAATTAATCTGGACTACTAAATATAGGTATATAAAAGAGGAGAGATACTACTGATAATATAGACAAGGCAACTGACTGTAGTATCTGTATATGTAGACATGAGACATGACAAAGTTCTAAGTTCAACGGACTTTCCAAATTCCAATTCACCGGAGCGGTTTGGAGAGTATAAACTGTTGACACATATCCAAATTTACACTTTTCACCTCTCCATATTGCAATCTCATGACTCGGACCAGATTTTACTAACCAACTACTAACTACATCCTATGTGTAACTTATAGAGTGTGAGTACGGTGTATTTATGTACATTTCAAAAAAGAAAAAAAAGTTCAGTTGCAAAGGAAATTCCTTTTCCCTCTCCGGCAAATAGTTCATTTAGTCAGCACGAACTCACCACAAGAAGGATGACATGTGAAAAGTACCACATTGTTCAGAAGAGTCAACCACCTTCGATTTAAAATCGGGCCTTAGCAAAAGTAATTTACTTCCACAATTACATATGCCAAATGCCAATAGAACCCCTTTACTATCTGTAGCTCCACACATTCTGTATTAGACAGGTAAGTCAATTGTTGAGGGAGTGCATAGTGAATTGATACGTATGTACGTACATACATTTCCATCCCCGCATTTTAATGCTACATGCTCGCTCTGGAATGATCTCAAATTAATTCCAACATTTTTTCCAAGAAGACCCCAGCAATGGTCATGCAACCTTTTACAGACTTCAAAACTGCGATTTGACTTGAAATAAAAAAAAACACGCGCCAGCTCAGAACAGCAAATCTCATCTGAGAATTGAACTCCGAAGGGCGTTGGTTATTTCCTGAATTGCAGAATCCATTGAAACCAATGATCTTCGACTGAAGGCAACTCTATATAAATTTCCATTTCCAAGTCACAAACACATAGACACATACAGACACACACACACACACACTCATACACACTCACCTTCTATGAAATTTCGCATGTAGATAGACAGATACCATATGAGCTCAATAATTATTGCAAGTGCACAAAAAAGCCACTACAGAGCACTACATTAATATATGTGTGAACTGTAAGTATATGTATAGATATCTACATGAAATAATGTTGAACAAATACTAACTTCATTTGTGAGTCATATTTGCAAGTAATAATGTCCTTAATATCCGCCTAAGCCCCATAGCTCTAACATCAATGATGTTTTTTTTCAAATCTGCACTACTACAACAGTATCCTTCATTTTAATACAATGAACAGAAAATCCCTAAACTGATCATGCCAACATTTAACTCGTTTGTACTCAACCCCCATAAAAAAAATTGTAGCAAAAACGGACAAAAGGCAACACAATATGCTGAACAAAGGCTTTTTAAAGCAAAAAAACTGTAATTCATCGCTACTGCTCCATATGTACTTTTCTAACTTACTCTACTCTCGGGGCATTATTCCATGTTTTAATATTATATATAGAGAGAGAGAATATCTCGAGCGTTTTCTGAGTTCATTACACTTTATTACCAAGAACGATGACAGGGGTACTAGCCGAATCCAATGGACACGGATAACTACAGTTTTGTAATAGTAAGTACCCGAAGTACTGACCAAACCATGAGAGACGGGGCATGACTCAATAAATAAGTCGAACACAAACTTCAAATTAAACGGACGTCAACATAATAGTAATTAAATATTCCGTCATACATTAGCATGCACGTATCTCTAGTAATAATAGAATTTCAAATCGACCAGTGTACCACACAGTATCGTCGTAGTACCGCAAAGCACGGAGACTACGAGCTACGAGTACTTACTTATATATTGCTGTGCAACAAAGTAACGACTAACGACTAAGGAGTGACTAATACTCAATAATGCTGAAACATAACAATCTTGATGACGCAAAAGCTTGCTTACGAATAACTAACCAAATTCCATACTACATACTATCGTTCCCCTCTGAAACTTCCCGAGCAAATCTCGCTTTTAAATAACGAACTTGATTAAACGGCGAAAATTATTATTAAATAATCCAGTCCTGAGCAGAATGACATGGTACGAAGCTTGCGTACATAGGAAATTTTAACTAATTATTTCCATCAGAGAATTGTCTGCCCATGTATATTGCATACGAATCATACGTGATGATAGGGTTGGACCTGAAAAACGTACAACAGACTGGATTAAAGCAAAAGGAAATAATGTTACCTCTCTGCTCTCTCTCTCTCTCTCTCTCTCTTTGCGTCTAACTCGAACTACTCCTCTTAAATACATACACAATACACACACAATAATACAATACATAACTACTACCTGCTTCATCATATATGTAGATATTCTATAGATATAAAAGTACTACCCACGCCAGGACTTACACAGTACGCGTAGTTACTTCCATGAGGTCATTATATACTACATACATACATTACATAGGAAACAACAACAATTGTTTACGTCGGGGCAACTTTACATTGGCATCTACCATTAACGTATCGCTTGGCTGCATCACCGCATTCAACAATTTTCAAGTTCATGATATTTCCGCTCAAGTTATCAACCATCAGTATTCCACTTGATCTTGTACCTTATCCACACAAGTACATTTTTATGTATCTACACCTCTTCGACGTATGTAAGTACAAAATCGAGTCAGAGTGAAAGAGCTCATATATAATTATATGTACGTAGAATATAACTGGAAGGGTTATATAGTAGTATGTATGTAAGGAAAAAAATTATAACTCTCTGTGCCAGGTGCAATCTTTTAGAGTACATTGAGCACAAAATAATCAAATGACTACAGACACATAAAAACCCTCCAAGGTATTGCATGGTTACTATCAGTTACATTAAATGTGGATACATGGACAATCATAGTACTGTAATACATGCATATACATACATAATTACACATACACAAGTACTACTGTACTGTAGATAAAGTCCCTATTTTGCTTTGGTTGAAAGCGTATTGCAAAAACAGTGCCAGACGGAGCAGAAGTTGTAAGTTTGTCTGTGTTCCTGTCCCTACACATACATACTTTTGTACTCTGTACATATCCGGAGAACAACATTGAGTAAAAATATAATGATAAAAGCTGAACTGAAGGAAAGTGAAAAACTCTTTTTCTTCCTTAGCTCCATTTCAGACACTTGACGTATTTCATTTGACAGCTTTACTCCAGTATATTCTGGATATACTTACACATTTCTCGTCATTCCTTTCTTCCCTTCCCTCATGAAATTTATCACTTCAGTGGTATTGTACAAGAAGGAAGAAGGAAATGTTTGAAAAAGTCGGAAGAAAAGATGGGGAATATGTAAAAGTAGGGGGAAATCAAATAAAGATGAAAAATTCTTCGAATGAGTTTGAATGGAAGAAAAAAAAATTAAATCAGACTTTCCCATGGATAGATCTTCTTCCCCATCCTCATCCCGACTTTTCTCAAGAAGATATGTACGAAAATTATATTACACCGCCACCCCGTCCCAGTTTCTATTTATTTCAATACCCCTGCTAACTTTATAACGAAGTTCCTTCAATAATGACACATATCGGCGGGACTGGAGAGAGGCGGTCTGTTTATAAGAGCCGCCATCGGGCTGACAAAAATTTAATTTGGAGAACCCTGTCAATTCATTTGAGAGATAACTACACTTGTAGTAACAGTTCAAAATTTAATGAAGAAACTGATGCCGAAGAGTGTCTCGTCATTCCCTAGTCTTAAAAAATATATCAACTACTACTTGCAGATAAACGCAAAGGTGGTTCGACAAGGAAGGATTAAGTTGCTTGAACCTGTTGTATTGTTCTACCTTCTCTTTCCCTATAAATGTTGTTACACGTAGCGAGTAGCGACGTAGCATGCTCTCAACAAAGCATTACGTAATGATTGTGGAGTGTAATTTAAAAATCAATTATTAAGCCGCTGGCATTCCGAAAAACAAATTAGAAGTTTATATATCTACATAGGTTCGAGATAACGAGATCAAACCTAAATATAATTACTATAGATATATACTCTTTGGGAATAGCTTTACTAAATTTCTGCAAAGTCTAGAGGAACGTCATTTCTTCCTAAAAAGAATGATAACCAAAGTAACCACACATATTGGGGGCAAATCTGGGTTTTTGAAACTACTTTTTCCAGGGAAAACTTTCGACCTTTGAAGTTTACTGGAGTAGATTAGGGCCTGCGGGTTAATTAAATATAACTTTAAAAGTAGAGACTGTTCCTGCTGGAAATTCGGATGTTGGCGAGTTTTTGTGCTTATCACAAATTTAGACGCTTGGTAACAAAAGTGGGCTACGTGAGACCAATAAACAAGGAATAGAGAGGGTGTGCACCATCCATACACACATAGGCGGAGAAACCACCACACTTCCGAGCTATTACGTATAGTAGAGCTTCAGGCTTCAATTGAGGTAATAAAAAATATAGTTCCAGGCAATCTTTGGGAGACAAAATAAGAGTTCAAATTACTGCACGCATAAACCTAATTCACGTGAAATGGATGACTGTTCTCGAGCATTAGAGACAAAGTAGGGTTATTACATCAAATCTGTCAAAAGTGGTACACCCAAAGTCGAAACAGACTTAAAGTGACGTCCTCATAAATGGTGGACAGGAATGGTTTTTGGGTTGTTGGAGGGAACTTTTCCCAACAACATTTTACGCTGTCCATGAAAACTGCAATTAACGCTTCGTTCTTCAATTTTTTAATAGGACGACGCCACCGCAGCTAACAAGATTGTCAGCCAAAGGATGCTCTCCCCGAATTGTTTAGAACCATAACCTACAAAAGCTGACCTAGTAAAATTTGGTAGTTGAAATTTCCCAAAACTGCTTTAATGTTACGGTTTCCATTCTCATCATTGTCCCTTAAATTAAGTATGAGATAAACCCGTAGTTGGAAATAAACTTTCGAAAGAGGATGGACCAAACTATGTAAAAAAAAAATTCGAATCATCCTTCGTTAGTTTCAAATCATTCCCTCTTTCCACGACAATTGTATCAAAATTCCAGGTTTATGATATCATTCAATGAACTCAAACAGGCTTAGCCATCGGCAATTTATTAAACAATCTGCGGCCTAAAATTACAACAATCCTCGGCATATCAAAGTCATTTCGCCGCTTTTGAATTGCATGCAATAGAAACGAAGGTTCTTCATGACAGGGTTTAAGTACCGACATCAACATCGTACCACGGACCGACTCTGAGAGTCATTGTTAATCCCTCCTCGTGTAGGGAAACGTAAACACAGGAGACTCCAAGTTTAGTTGAATTTAACTATTAAATGGAATGTTCAGTAATTAGTGCTAGTTCGGCAACTTTTACGTTATAAAACCCACGAAATATCTTACTTATATATATATTTCTAAACTATTGTAATTGAAAACCTTGCGTCATCATTTTTCACACTACGCTTCTCGCGTGCGGTAGTGTTCCTTCGATTTTAACTTTGAAATTGTCATTATATATATATAAGTAATAGTTAAGGTTTAAGGTACTTGCTACACAAGCAAAAATATCTCTCTTACCGACTGTGAGTCCCGCAGAGCTAATACTTTTTATGTACTTACATAAAATGAACACAAGCAAGAAGAGCTTTCATATTAAATATAATATTATGTTAGTAAAATACTCACACAAGGAGATTTAGGACCGTGTTTGTCAAGGTTATTTCTGAATAGAACACACACATATATGCATACTAACATGAAGCTGCAATACTGAAAAGTGAAAAAAAAATTGCAAAGATCCTTCACAACCATAAGCCTTGGTAAATTATTGTGTCTACTACTAATTACTAAAGTCTAACTTCACGGTAAGCCTGAATCCCTCCTTATAACTCCAACATATGAATATACATTCACAGAAATAGCATATCGATTAGGTCATAATAAAAGAACTCATGTAGTGTACTATGTACATAGTTAGGGAGATATTTTTGAAGACGCTGTTGTATGGACCTGAAGTAAGTAGAAATGTAGTACCTTCCATGCTATTAAAGTCTGTCTGCTAAAGTCTCTCTTTCTCTACCTCTCAACTTCCCAAGTTGATTAATCAATACATACTACTCCGGGCACAGGGAAGTATAAGTAGTTGTTGCTCTTCCCCTGACAAAATTTAATTAGTAGACATGAATACAAGGGAAACATGACCTTCATCTCCTTGACAAAAGCAAAGTACATTTGGAGATATATCTATCTACCCGACTCTCTTATCATTTTCAATATCTTTTAAGCCCCTAGAGGTAAACGAAGAGCTCCCTACTCAATTTTAAGCCATCGGCATGAGACAACAACCACAAAACCCAATGTTTGCAATTCATTTCTTGCGACAGCGTTAAAAATTGAATTAAGTTCCCCTTTTAAGAAGTCCGCGAGAAACACTCCTGCCTACGTAAAAACAACTGAAACTCTAGAAGGTTCATTTAATACGCCACGAATAGTGTATGCATATTCACAAGAAGGGCTAAGGCTAAGACAACCTAACGGATAAAATTAGCAAGGCCGTGAATTAGTCATGCTGACATAATCAAGTCTTGCTTTAACTCCATAGTAGTGCACTTCCGATTCAAAAAAACTGATAGGCCGTAAATGACGGCCCCTTACGTATGTAAAGACGATGTTCAGCTTTTAACGAGACTATACTGTCGCAAAAAAAATGTCACTTTCAGAGCTACACAATCAAGACAACGAATTGTATGAATACGTACTCAACAGTCAACAAATGTTATTTGCGATTCAACTCCTACACGGTGATGCAATACTTTGATAAGGACAACTGCCGTTAGGTTGCTACAGGACTGTCGAGAGGTGAGGTTGTGCTCATCTGAGCTCCCTTATCTTTTGGCAGATCTGCATAAAAACTTTGAGACACATAATTCTTTTTTTTTTGTCTCCACCACCCGAGTCTCTCTGCTTGGAGAGTTGTGATCCCTGCTGTCAAGTGTCTACCGGGCGAGCGTCTTGCACCATAACGCTACCTTGTGCTGTTAGTGATTTGTCACCACCGAATCAGCACTTGATTCCCGGGTAGTTTGCACCCATAGGCTTTTGTGACATTTTGATTTAGCAGTGATTACCACGAATCCACGTCATTGCCTTGAGGTATTGACTTGGGGGTGAGTGTCCCAATATCTGGCACATTCCTCAGGTTCTGCATAAAGTGCAGAGGCTCACCTGCATTTTACTCTTGGTAGAATAGCAGCCGGAGCCCCTGAAATAACTTGAGTAGATTGCATATCTTAGTGAAGCAGTTGCCCAAATAGCAACTTAGGGATACGAAATCGGATAAGCAAATTCAGGAAAGTGGACATCCCATGCTCACTCTTCCAATGCTATTCGTAAATTAACATGTTCGACAGGGTAATCTGCAATGGGCCCACTGATGGCCTGAGCAGTGTCCCATAACTTTGGTTGTGGGACCCCCTAAAATACATACATACATACAACTGCCGTTGATTTCTGTTAGATTTTCTTGTTAACAGTCAATGAAACATTTTGTGTCTCATCGATAGAATCAACTTTCGAGCAAATAATGGGAAGGATTTTAATCATCCTAAACGAGGCTGTTCAAACTTCCACAATGAAGGAATTTTACTTTTTTTGTGTGTCGTTTGTGTACGTATGTATGCATATAATGCATACTTATATATAATTATGTATGAATAAACGTAGAATTACTACTTCCATTTCAAAATTAAGTCATTCAGGTTAAATGCGGGTTATAGAAGTTGAATGGTGGACATTTTTCTTACCCTGTTTGCTCTCTAAGTGTGCCAATTACTTTTAATACTTTTCTAGCTCTTCCCATTATTGTGAGTGTAGCAGTTCAAACGTCTAATCTAATCGATTATAGTACATTTACAGTATCTCTGGGTTTTTTCCCAAGTCTTTGGTTTTAGGTAAGTGCATACTAAATAAAACCTTGTCGAAGTACATATATCTTGTGATATGGAGTATTAGCTTCAGTACTATTTTCTGTCAGTGCAACTTGCAACGTTCTCGTTTGTTATCGCTTCCTGGGAAGATTACCAACACTGACACCATAATGCTTGTACAATGGAATGAGCTGAATAATATTAGTTGTGATAGCTTCAACCTAAAAAGATTTTTTCGCGTAATGTGTAGTGTGTAGTACCCTTTTTCTCTCGAAAGTTTCACGACTGTTCTGCTTGCACAATGACAGACAGGATGAGTAATAGTCTTTCACAAAACTATCTTTTAAAGTTTAGCTTGAGAAGCCTACTCTGGCTTTGAATATGAAACTAAAGCCATGGAAATGAGTGACATTGTGAACAATTAAATCATTTGCTATTTCAATTCTATAGTATTAAACAATCAACTTTCAAATGCTGACATGCTCATGTGAGTGCTATATACACGGGACATGGGAGTAGGCAGAAAATTTGTTAAGCCATAAATTTAATGACTAAATCGAAGCTTCACAGCACGCTTGAGGCTTAGTTTTTGTCTCAACACCCTGCCGCAAAGGTAAAGTCTTGAATAATTAGACCGAAGAAAACAGAGCAGATGAAACTATCAATTACTACTTAAACAAGAGGATTTAAATGGATTGCATAAACAATTCCTGTACTTTTCTAATCTTGTCTTGAATACGGGGATTCAAATTATAATCCCTTGGCTATTTTTATCCTTTTCTTAGCCGACCGTGCAACTCTGATATGTGTCTAGATGCCGTAGTTGACTTGATAAAATTTCTGTATCAACAAGCTAAACCACCCAGCGTTTCATATTTCCGATGAGTCAAACTCGTCCCGGCTGTGGGTTCGTGTCAATGTCTTCATAATGTTCACCACATGTGCCGACCTGCTACTGAAGTGATAGGAAAGGTAGACATGAAACTGTAGGAACGTGGGAACTTTCTAGAGATTTCAAATCCATTTAATATGACAAGATGCGAAATAATTGCATTCCTATATATATTGATCTTCTGTAGAGCCGTGTGAAAGAGCCTTGCAGGACGAGGAACTGTTTTCGTTATTACACATGAACAACTTTTATCAGTCTCTGGATCCAAAACTACCCCCAAAAAGCTTAAAAAGAATTAAATGTCAATTTCTCGATTTGACGATTATTGTGGGCGTACTTACCTCCTTCAATACATGGGAAAAAGACGAGCAAGAACCGAAGAAGTAAAACTCGTTTATTCTTCAACATGTTGGGGCTGATGCCATCCGATATTAACTATTTATCAGCTGTACGAAGCTGGAATAGCTCTAGAGGAACCCAGTAGTCACGCGTCACTCAATCAAATCGAATGCGTGTTCATTCACCGAAATGCCATACCTGAAAGGTAATTTAATATAGAATATACAATTGAACTTGAATAGAGACAGAACACAGGACAAGACGGTTCAAGTGGTCCTTCTTTAATTGTTATATATACCGTTTAATCCCTTTCGTTCAATGTAAGTCCAAACAACTGAAACTCAGTCATATAACAATTTAAATATTAACTAATGTTCTCCCAAATATCCAAGCCCACACGAAAGTACTTTTTATCCGCTGAATTAATTACAAGCTGAAACACGACTGGTAATTGAATCACAGTCCGAATGACGAAAAACCATTAACGTCCTAGAAATTCCTTTTCTCAGAATCTAATCCCGTCGATCGACCCCACAAGATAGTCAAATGGAAGTTGTTGAAACTTTGAACTGATAAAAGTTTTAATTTCAATACCCACCCGAACAAATCCGATAATAATGAGTATCTAAAAGTATATAAGGTCCATTAAAAACCAACCCTTCAAAAAAATATATATATAAAAGCCCAGATCAGATTTTCTTTACACAGGATATCCACAACGTCACTGTCCTTCCTCGATGTCCTTTATCCGTTGATTATGTTTTTAAAAGGCAACGTTGAACGGAACAGATGACAAATCCCATATTTACACACCAAGGAAATGAATAATAGCTTGAAATCAATTCCTCACACAAGAAACTATACCGTCGATGGAGTGAAGCTTCAAACAAAGGTATTTGACCTGTCACTTTTCAAGGGTGTTGACGTTCTGTTCTGATATTCTGACTCCCCAACTCTACATCCACAAGAAAGCTCTCAATAAGCTTTTACAAAAAACAAAATCCCGTACAGATAGAAAATGCTATACACTATATATAAACTCTTGTTTACTTTCAAATTCTATTATTTCCCCGTCCCTTCTCACGTCCGTCCACTCATTAAAATTCCTTGTGAACACCTATACTTCTAATTATTTCTCAAGTTCAGTTTTTTTTTTCAACATTAAAATCTTTTTGGCATACGTCTGTCCATTTAAATCTCAACCATTCAATTGTACGAGAGTCACTACTAATTAAATTATACCTTCTCCAAATTCCACAAGCTCTTGATAAATTCACACCGGGGGAGAAAAATACACCAAGTCATACAATTCAATATTTATCCAATAAATCCACGCACTCTGACTGTGAGTCGAACTTCATTAAAATAAAACGTTTCAATGATCAACATCAACTTACAACCATGATTACTACAAATTCCACTTGAACAAAATTAATCTATGGTGGTGGTTGGTATTTGTAGGGGTGGGTGGGACGCAGGCAAAACTAAACAATAACACAAGTCACTTTACATCTGTAATCCAATGTTTTTGTCTTCTTCCTATTTCAATGAATAACTTTTCTACACTGCACTATATAGTACCTATTTAAAAGTGAACCACAACTATTTTCTGTATATGATAAAAACAAAGGCGTTAAAAGTTAATGCTCTGTCCGTTCAGAACCGCTTTACGCTGTATTTCAAACGGAGTGAGCAAGCAGACTGCTCAACCCCATGCAAAATACACAATAATAATAGAAGGATTCACAGCTGAAGGAACTCTCAAACTCACCTCGTCTATCCTCTCCTAGTAGTAAGGGTAAGTGCTTAAACTTATTACATTCTATACACACACACACGGAGGGAATGTGTGAAGCATTGGAACATTGGAGGAGTATTAGCATGCGCTTGTACACATGCAATAGGCAAGAGAGGGGAAAAAAATAAATGAGATCCTTATAACTACATACAGTGACAGAGAGACAGGACAGAGCCCAATCCAAGTCTACCCTTTGAATTCCCCAACGAGCTCACAGTGGTCGCTTCAATCTGCCCCTCACTTCCTTAGACAAGTAGACTGGCGGCGAAATCCTGACCAAAATGCCTAATCCAACATTCATAGGCGCAAGATAAGACAGAAGTAGCCAAAAGCATAGATGGGCAATTTTCTGTCTCTGTGGGAGAGATGGAATATAGCATAGGAATACACTCCTCTCCCTCGCTCTCATGAGTGCCTTCGTTATTTTATATTGAACTAAATAAACCCCCCCCCCTACAGTTTCCTACAATCCCTGTACTTCCAAATAACTTTTTCACGGGCACTTGTTTGAAATAAGACAGTTTCAAATTTTAAATTTTTTCGTTGTTAATTTTCGCTTCTGAAGCAGCTCCTTCAACTTTTCTTGGTGTCTTGTCCACAATCTCGGAGGGTATTAAATAGCTCTCTGAAAAGCCTATTCAAGTTGCTAGAAACGACTACAAAATAATTTTAAGTGACGAGGGAGTTTATATTTGTTAATTTAGTAATAGTGGACACTTTTGACTTTGCTTCCTTTTTTTTAATTAAAAATTAAAATTTAAGTACTGACAGGTCTTAGGCCTAATGTGGATACCCGAACTAAAGTTTGTGTCAATTCGAGGGGGTTCCTTCGACTGTGGTTGCGAAATCTAGACTTTCCGTTGATAATGGGCCCATTGGGCTCACTTTTTATTCTTGCACTTGGGTTCACATAATGTCAGCTGCCACTGCAAGATTTAATCTCTCAAATTTGAATTTTCCAACGCAACAGTAACAATTATTCCAAATTATGTCCTGACAGTTAAAATTTGTGCATGTTAGTTCCCCCTAAGATACGGAAATTTTTGCATTTCAACGAAAATCAATTAAAAATGTGACGACTTTCTGACATTAGAACGATTTGACAAACTTTTTTTGTGCTAATCTCGCTGTAACGGGCGGTTAACTAGCGGTTATTTGCATATATATAAGTGAATCTTCAGCACTCCCGTGAAAAATGGCAAGATCAGAATGTCTTTCTGAACTGTTTTTTTGCTCGTAATACAGTATTTTCTTAATCTTGTTCTCCGTTATTACTATACATACCCCCAGTTCTGAACTTAAGGAACTTTTGGATAGCTTAGAAAGTGTATAAAACTTCCTACCACCTAGCCTCCAAAATTATTTTAGAAAAAATGTGTTGTTGAAATAAATTACTGTATTCAAAGTAGTGCCCTTTATTGGTACAAGTTTTACCCGGGTATGTATTTGGATACAGGTACAGGTGAGTATTAAATAACACATTTTTGTACCCATCCGGTTTGGGTACTGGTTCAAATAGATGTCTGCAAATTTTGGCTTAGGTATGGGTACAGGTTCAAAAACAAATACATATAATCCATCAGGTATAGGTACACAGTACACATTCGGTAAATACAGGGTCGTTCGTACATCCTTGGACCGATTTTTAAATTTAATTTGTGTAACTAAGAAGGCGCCTAAATTCACAATTAAAATTATTTTGTGCTCCTCATATATCCTTTGCTATGCCCTCGAAGTTTTACCGGGTTTCTCGGGTTCGGTTAAAGTCTACAGGGCATAACGTAAGACCCTCTTCTCGGGGGCGTTTCCGGAGTCCGGCGCTAGGCGAGACCCTAGTTGGTACAAGAATTATTTCCCTATCCCGAAATTAAAAATATGCAAGTGTTGATATTCCAGATGACTTCATGGATACGTGGGCCTCACTTACTTTCATCATAATAGTCTTACTCTTCAGATTACCTATTTATGCCCGGGTATATTGGGCAATCTATGAGTCTTCTCTGTTATCACGTCCATTAAAACTTGCGGTATCATCCTCATGGTGCTAACCAAAATTTCCGTGGGGTAAATGGCTTGAGACACAGTAAATATAGTGGGCTGCACTGGCGTGAACTTTAAAGGGCACTTTAAATCGAAGCAGAAAGCCCCTTCCGGTAGTTACCCGGGCGTGAATTTGCTTGTTAACAATCTCACCTCCGCCTTTACCTTAGGTATGCTGGTCGCCGTATGTTTCTTAAAATATTGTTTATATTAGTAGGCCAGAGTTCCAACCACTGGCGAATATCCCTTCTTCGATTTCCGCACACAATATATATTTTATTCCTGCAGGGATCCTACAAAATGCCCGGGAGATGATCCATGTATGAATTCCGTATGACCTTCGAACACGAATCATCTTTTTGGTTCTTACAACAATATCCATGCGAATTATTCCATTCAAAGTACACACAGGAATCTCAGGGTTCTAGGAGATTTCAATTCGACGCAATCAATTTACCCTGGAGGTCACTAAGCCCACATGCAGAAAAAACCGAATTTCGGGCTTTTCCGCAGGTTATCTTTGTTTGGCTCTGGAAGCTGTCATGGCATAGCCAACCCTCTAGTTTTTACGAAAATAAACCTAGCTGTCACTGTGCTATGAAAAAACACGAAATTATAAAATTATAAGTGACCCCTGCCATGACATCAGGTCAAGCGCTCACCGGAAACGTATATTATAGACCTCTCAACTTTGGAGGGTAGTAGCGGGTAAAGTTTTCGGAGAAGCGCAATGAAACTCTCTACACACGTTGGTCATGTTATTGCTAACAACATTTCAAAATATATAAAATGTCCTGTAGTCGCGCTAAAAGTTATGAAGCATGACGTCACTGTCCAAGGATGTACGAACGACCCTGTACCTGTGCCTGAACGTAAAGTATAGTTATGATACATTTAGGTATGTAATTGTTCGTTCCAAAAAATTTGGTTTCCTGTATAATTTTAAAAGGTATAAAAACCCTGAAGAATTGACAATGCTTTTGTGATTTTGCCCTGAAAATAACGTAAATTATAAGTTTAAAATTCCAATTCATTGGTAAAAAAGTGCCTACCTTCCTTATATTTTAATTTTCGACAAAATGGAAAAATTACAGTACTCAAGCTAGAGTATGTTGTTATAAAAGGCAATTTTGTCGATTTTTGACAATCATTATTCGTTATATTTGGTTCAGTAACTCAGGAAACGACTATTATTGATCAAAACTTTTTTCTCACAATCCGCCTCAGTCTAAGACTAGCCACAAGTAGTTTCATAACCTCAGACTAGTAATATTAAATCTTAAGGCCTGAAAACCGCATTAATAAACATTTATTCTGGAGTTTAACATGAGAAATTTTAAGGTAAACAGGACCTTTTACGTTTATAAATTAAAACTTCGGATTTTTGCGCTGGACCATAAACCATCTACCTAAGCTCACGTAAAACATTATCCTATCACATGCATGGGACGACGGTAACTTGTTAGATTACTGTAAGTGAAGTTGACGTTATGAAGTTGGGTTTGCTACAGAACAATATAGTATGTATGATTTTTGCAAAGGTTAAGGTAAGATCAGGGTTGCACAAATGAAAATGCCTTAGGTGTTATGCCTGCATTCCTGAAAATGCCCTGAAAATGCCCAAAACGCCGAAAATGCCCTGAAAATGCCTTACTCTGAAAATGCCCGGCATATGGGACATATTTACAGAAACTTATACATTATGACCCTTATTGGTCCTTTAGCGAATATAAGGGAGCTTTTCATAGCATAATCGAACCCATCCAGTTTTAGAAAATGGTATAGTTGATTTTTAAAAAACAATTTAATTCGTCGAGAGTTTCGAAGCTCACAAAGATATTTTTAATCTTTTAACAACTATTTTATCTTTTTGTGTTGCGGCTTTACCCGAATATGTTTGTCCTTGGTCTAAATAATTACAGATACAAGCAAATTTTTATTACAAAATAAGTAAAATAGAATTATTATTATTTTCCCATAAATGTCTATATCAACTTGCTCCAGGTTTCAACCTTTTTGGAAACAGTTTGTTTCTATAATTTTATCGTGTAATCCAGTTGAATATTAAAATTATTTGCAACATTTTGTGACTTATTTTGGAAAATTAGCAGGTAGGTAAAGCCATATATTTAAAAATTGGAGCGAATATGCCGAAAATGCCTGCTCTACATGCTGAATATACCCAAAGTGCCATAGATGCCGAAAATTCCATGAAATGAAAATGCCCAAAATGCCAGGGCGTTTTGGGCAGGCATAATAATAATTTATAATAAATTAAAATGATTAAATAAATGCATTAAATTGAAATGCCATGGCATTTTCAATTGTGCAACCCTGGGTAAGATAAGGTGTGAGGTCTTATATGTGCACTCTGCCTCCCCCTCTTTTGTTCACATCCTCTCCTTAGGTTCTCTCTCTCTCACGTTCATGAGAGCGCCTAAAATCAAAGTGTACTCGCCATCACTCTTTCAGTTTGTGAGGACGAGGGAGAGGGCGAGGCATCTCTCTTTCCCTTGTGAGTGTGCCCGTGTATGGCCAACTGTAACATACTAACGTACATATATGTAGATTACGTTTGAATTTGAATTTCGTGGGAAATTGGAGTTCCGGAAGAGCACGTGCTTTTTGGGGATAAGTACGAGTCCGTGGGAAGTGTTTGTACGAATAGGCGGTGTTAAATGAGGCTCTCTTCAAACCTTAGAACGCGTAAATGAAGGAGCATTTAAGTGAGGGAGTGTAGTAGTGCGAGCTCTCTGCCACCACTCCGTCTCTTGCAAGGAAGACCTCTCCACGTGGTGAGGTGTATGTTGTGAAGTTGAGTTAATTTTCGAAATTTTGTGGTGTAGTTGTAGTTAAAATTTTGAAAAAGTCTAGAACGGAGAGAGGAGAAGGAGGACATCATGTCGCAGTACAATTTTAAGAAGATTGCGGTCGTCCCGACCTCGACGGTGAGTTTTGTTTTGAGACTTAATTTTGTTGGAGTATGGAGAGATTGTACGTAAAGTGGGGACAATATTGGGGGTAGAATTTTTGAAGAATTTTGAAAGGGGATTTTGAAGGGGATACAGTAAGTGTAAGAGTTAAAGTTGGAAGACAAATATTGAACTGATGGGGTAAATGTGTAAGATGTAGATGAATTGAGATTGATGGGGATTGTGAGTTTGTAAATGATGTGAATTTTTGGGATTGATTTGCAGGACTTCATTGACATTATATTGTCGAAGACGCAGAGGAAGACACCCACGGTGGTGCATAAGAGTTACAAGATCACGAGGATTAGGGCATTTTATATGCGAAAGGTCCGGTACACTCAGCAGAATTTCCATGATCGGCTGTCGCAAATCATTCAGGAGTTTCCGAAATTGGAGGATGTGCATCCGTTCTATGCGGATTTGATGAATGTTCTGTATGACAAGGACCATTACAAGCTGGCTTTGGGGCAGATTAATACGGCGAGACATTTGATTGATAAGTAAGTTCTGGATGGGGTATTCGTTTGTTTTAGGGGATGTTTCAGGATTGTAGTCTTTTGAGGGGTGGGTTAGTTTTGGGAGGATTTGGAAAGGTAGAGGAATAAAGGTTACCAGGGAAAAGATATTCCAAATTATGTAACAAACATGGGATTAACTGAGAGAAAATATGTTCAGGATGGTTCAAAATTTTCAGTTTTTCAATTATTTTGGGGGATTGGGGCAGAAATGGGATTATTTACTTTTAACACAAGGACAAGTAGTTTGGTAGTATAAAAAACCTGTATACATATGAATTGGCATGATCTACCTGCTGAAAACTCAACAGGCTGCTTAAGAATAGTCAGTTACAGGAAGGATTAGTCCTTTATTTAAAATAAAATTTTACGGGAATGATGTCATAGTGTCCCAGGAATTGATTTTCAAAATTTATTATTTACTGGAACGGTTGTACTAAAATTGGGACTAGGTATTCCATACATTATGACAACGGTTTGAATTTTAATTCTAGTATTGCAAAGGATTTTTCCCGGCTAATCAAGTATGGCGACTCGCTGTACCGTTGTAAGCAGCTAAAGAAAGCTGCTATGGGACGTATGGCGACTTTAATGAAAAAGCAAGCTTCTAGTTTGAAATATTTGGAGCAAGTTCGTCAGCATCTTGCACGTCTACCATCAATTGATCCGAATACTCGAACTATTCTTGTGTGTGGATTCCCAAATGTTGGTAAATCTTCATTTGTCAACAAGGTAATATGTCAAAACGAAATCCAATTACATTAATAAGTTCTGGTTTCGTGTTCGTGCAAGCTTTAAAAAGCTATTTTGTTTTGCAGATCACTCGTGCGGATGTGGAGGTTCAACCATACGCTTTTACGACCAAATCTTTATACGTAGGACACACTGATTACAAATATTTGAGGTACACTGGGATAAGTTAACCTATGCAGTCACTAAGTTTCGGTGCTATTATTTAATAATAGCTATTCATGGGAATATTTTGTAAAAAGATTCACCTGTGTGATGCTTATCCATAGTTAAGTATCCGGTGATGTTGAGAATTCGTCTTTAATTTAGTTATGTTCTCTTTTTGAACAGATGGCAAGTAGTGGATACACCTGGAATTTTGGATCATCCGTTAGAATCCAGGAATACCATCGAAATGCAAGCTATTACGGCTTTAGCACATTTACGTGCAGCTGTTTTGTATGTCAGCGATCCTTCTGAACAGTGTGGCCACAGTATTGAAGAACAAATAAGTCTGTTCAATAATATAAAACCATTGTTTGCGAATAAGCCTTTACTATTCGTTCTGAATAAGACCGATATAATCAGAATGGAGGACCTTCCGGATGAAAAACGGGCTTGTTATGAAGAAGTTATCAGTGACCCTAACATTAAAGTTCTAGAAATGAGCACTTTCGATGAAACTGGGATTACGAGCGTGAAAGACGAGGTAGGCCAAAAATGGTTTGACTTGATTTCGTAACTAAAGTTAATTTGTTATTCGTCTTCCCGTTGCTGTGTTAAACGTGGCTAGTCTGGATTAATTTTAGGCCTGCGAGAGGTTGATGAACTATCGAGTGGAAAGCAAAATGCGAACCAAAAAGGTTAATGAGTTCTTGAATCGACTTCATGTAGCAGTCCCGCAAGCTCGAGATGATAAAGTTCGGCTTCCGTTTATTCCAGGTGGGTATAATTCCAATCACTAGTTACCTATCTATGTTTTTTGATACACTAACAATCAGATGGTTTTATTAATATTCTCATTTCTTAAAACAGAAAAAGTCCTCGAAAAACAGCGAGCGATGGAAGAGTCGGCCGAAAGACGAAAGAAAAAGCTGGAAAGGGATATTGAAGAAGAGCTAGGGGATGATTATATCCTCGACCTGAAAAAGCATTATGATTTGCCTGAAGATTATAAGTATGACGTGATACCCGAAATATGGCAAGGACATAATATTGCAGATTATATTGACCCGGACATTCTTAAGGTATTTTACTTCCTTAATTGTAATCATTATACCTATATCTTATATTATGCTCACATTATTATTAGTATGTCCACTAATTCTGCTGAACCTATAAATTGTTTTATTACAGAAATTAGATGAGTTAGAAAAAGAAGAAGAATTGAGAGAGGAAGCTGGATTTTATGATATGTCTGAAGAAGAAGATGATGAATCAATGGCAGAAATCAGGGAATTAGCTGCGCAAATTCGTACTAAAAAGAGTTTCCTTAAGGTGTGTAACGACTAGAAAATTCGCACCTCGTTGTAGTACTGTCACAATATTTCAGTTTCATTTATAATCGGGGATTGAAGATAATACAGTAGGTGGTTAAACACATATTTAAATTATTTGTTTGCAGGACCAGAAACAGATGACTAAATCAAGCACTAAACCAATTATGCCTCGAAATACAGCAGCCCGGAAAAGAGGAAGGAGCGTATCTGGTCTGCGAGACAAAATGAGTGAACTTGGAGTTAACCTGGAGGATAATCCAAATGTAATAATTGTCTTAGCACATACTGTTGCGGATACTTATGGTTATACATATGAGTAATTGGTTTAATTTGTCTGTTATTAAACTATATTTTCGTTTGTTGATATTCACAGGCACATTATATGAGATCAGTTAGCCGCAAGCCTAAGCGAATGAAGTTGGAAATTGAACCTAAGAGTCGATCGCGCTCAAGATCAATGTCTAAACCCAGGAATGAAATGGGTGTTAAGGATGAAGCGGTAAATTTTTCATCTTTGGACATGTTTATTGCAGTATTCTTTTGTTTTGGTATCTGTAATTCAGTGTATTCATGATGTTGATATTGCACCAGTTATTTATTGCATTTTATTTCAATATGTAGATGCGCGTAAAATTGAACAAGGGCATTCAGAAGACCATGAAGAAGAAGATTAACAAATTTGCCCGGAAGGGTGAAGGTGATCGTCATATACCTGACTTGAAACCAAAACATCTTTTTACTGGAAGACGTGGTATCGGAAAAACAGACAGACGATAATTTTCTGTCCTTATGCTTTACACATTGAGCCGTTGTTTTGTTAATAAAAAACTTTCTTTTGAACATCTAAGGCCCAGGTAGCTGAGTCAGATTAACTTCATTTCCGTTTTCGTATGTATCATAATAAGGGTTTGTTGATTCAAATTCAACAACTAAAACATGCCAAAATGCCCTTATTTTAGGTATTATCATGACTAAATCCTTGGAACATTTAACAAAACTGTTTTGCGATGAACCAACATTGTTTGATTAGCTTAGACTTGCCTACTTAGCATATTTATTCTAAGTTATGTTGGCGAAGCGTGTCGAAAGTGACAATTGTGAATGTCTGGCTCTATTTGTCAGTAAACACCTAACCTGCCATCAATATGAATGAATGAATGAATGAATGAATGATTTATTGTGTTTTTAAGACATTGTCTACAACACAGGTAGTTATAACATAGGTTTCGTTTTACATTAAGAAAGTTAATTATCACGGCACCACTCACGTAGTCGTAGTGCCTTCCTTATAAAGTAAACAATGTTATAGTAATTTTTTTGGTTATAATTCTGAAAAAGATGCTCGGGCCAATTTCTAGGGGTAATGGATTTGAGGTTTAAGTTTAACATATGTACATTTCTAAGAGGGGTAAGTATACGGCAGATAAACATGAAGTGAAAAATGTCGTCAGGACCGCAGTGTGAACAAACATCACACGTGGTCAACGGGTTGAACTTGTAAATGGAACTGTAGCATTTGAAGCGCTGTGGGAGGTGGGATTGGTTTGTTGCTAGCCGTAGGTGTGCAATAATTCTCGATATATGAAGCGGGAGATGAACTAAGTATTTGGACGCATGTATGGAAGTCGAAACTGAAAGGTAGCGGTTGTTATAGGAGGATGCATCGGCTCTCTCTAGGTCGGCTTGACGAAGGGAGTCCGCACATGTTTGCATGATGATGGGTAGGAGATATTTAGAGATGAGCGGGTCTTGAAGGTTCCAGACGAAGGAATATCCGTGATGGTCAAGAAGCTGTTTAATTTGAAGGGGCCATGAGCCGGGAGTTTCCATTAGTTGTAGGTAGCAGCGTTTCGGGAGTCTGGTATCGTGCATGGTGAGAATTCGGATCCAGAGTTGCAGAGTGATTTTGCTGATGTTAAAACTTGCGTGGAGCTGACCTGTCTCTATTCGCAGTAAGTAGCCCGGGGTATAAGTGATCAATATAGGCATCAGTCAATACAGTTTTTTACAATGACGAAATATGCAAGACGTAAGAAATACCATGTTTTGATTTTATGCATTTGGCCAACGAAAATTATGGGTGTAGTAGCAAATAAACGAACGCATGAAGAGGTAAGATATAATCTGGAATGAGTCTATTTCTTAATAATTTGCTCTAAAGCCGTAGGGATTCATGGGTAAAATCCTAAATTTCAAAAGTTATTTGAAGTAGGATCAATAGTGTCTTGGATGCAATGCTGAATAAGCCCAAACGTTTCTTCGGTGCAAATCGGATTAAGTCCACGGATCAATTGTGTTCCTACATTTGGTTTTATGTATGTGAGTATATTTCTATATATGAGCGATATTATTATTGATATTTACTTTATCCGTTAAAGTATTACGTTAACAGGAAGTTTGGTGCAAAAGAGTGTCCACGTTTTTCAAACATAAATGTTTATTGCCGACGAAGTATTTGAGAGAATTTTAGTAATCAGTAATAGTTCTGTGACAGGCTACATATAAACATGTTACTACTCTTTCGTATAAAAATATTACGAACTTGCAATTTTCAACCTTTTGTAATTGACATTGACATATCTTTAGTTTCTGCTGTAAAGTATTTCAGAATGGTCTTATTCCAGTTTTATCTCACCTCCTGTTATACATGATGTATGCATGCGGTATAACGTACAAGATGAGAAAGCTCATCGTAATCATCTATACTTACAAATAGGAAAAATATTTTATGTAAATTGATCTTTTGTGACTTTTGGGATGTTATCCAGAGGTAGATTTTGCCCCAATCACGCAAATTGTAAAATCCAAAATGAGCTGCGAAATCAAAGCGCTGTTGAAATGAACGTTTGAATATTTATTTGCTTCATGACCTCTTTTAATTTCCTGAGGTTGAAACGGATGACCCGATCTCCTCTAATATATAATTAATATAAATGGATGACACCTGTCTGATTAAATCATATATTACTAAAAAGTTTGAAATGTCTGATGACATTCGGACAAGCCGTCAGCCAAACATAACATCTACAATAGCGACTTTCCCTGCTCTTCGCCCCCAAAAAGCATTGGTGATTGGTCGATTGGTGATTACAGTATCACTGAACGGCTACTCTCCTAGCACAAATAAATTTAGCAATTAAAAACCAATATATTCACTCATTTAACTTGTTCACTCACATCGTATTTAATTCTATTTAATTTAATTAATCGCAATTAATTATTTTAAATTAGGTTTTTCCCAGCTTTTATTAATACAACCGGTATATTGTATGCAATGGTATATTATAAGCTAGTATTTCCTTCTCTGTCACGAAATTGTAAGGACAAAAACACTCATTTTTACCTAATGTACTTACTCACGTCCACGGCATTTAGTTTCCCAATGGAAAGCAGTAAAATTGTGTAGGATAAGGAAAACAGCCGAGTTCTACTTACCCGGTCAGAAATCAAATAGTTACCACCTCATACATACATCGCCTTTAAGAACGCATTCTAATACATACCTAAATGCCCCTGTTGGATTAATTATTTTATCAACTACCATGTTTACCATTAGCTTTTAAATTGTTATTTCTAATATTACTATCTCTGTTGATAATTATTACTTTTAGAATATTATAATTACTTTGACCAATGAATGCATTCTATTATTTAAGTGCACTAGTCACTGTGATCGTAGCGGCATCTGACAATGAGAGTAGCACTTCTACTACGAAACGAACATTGTCAAAAAAAATACTTGAAATTTACATCCGTTAAACTGTGGAATTAGTTTTACGTGTTCTGAAATGTAGTCTTAATGTATATCGTCGGCTAAATTCTAAAAAGTACCATTTTCATTTGCGAACCCGTTTAGAACCCCCATAGTTTGTGAAAGGAAAATGGTACTTTTTAGAATTTAGCCAACGATATGCTTTTTGATGAAACATCTAATGTAGCAAATTTCTTGATAATCAGTTTCAAGTTTAAGGATTTTTTCAAAGTTGTAGTCTTCATTCCATTTTGAATGTATAGATATAATGCTTTTACGGAGGAAATAAAACGAGCTACACGTCAACTTGGTACAAGCGTTGACCAATTGGTTGGAATCGTTGAATACGGGAGGAATGCTTTGCTGACAAATGTATTTTCAATCTTCACACTCCATGAATCAGAGCTTCTGCCGGGGACGGGGACGGGACGTCGGGACACTCGACGGACCGGGACGGGACGGGGACAAAAAAAAATGTCCCCATTATATCGGGGACAAAACAAATTTTCCCCACTATATTCGGGACGGGACGGTGACAAAAACAATTGTCCCCATTATATTCGGGACGGGACATGCTTTTTGGTTGTGTGTATAACGGGACGCGACGAGCAAGCATAGCAGAACAAGGATAACGTTTCAGCTTTAATGCTCATGAGTAAACTATTCTGTGAACACTATTTCACCGAATGTAAGACATTCTATTTTAGGTTGTAGAAAATGAGGCTTGTTGCTCAAAAAGTTAAGGAAGAATCTTGGAGCCACGATTCTATAAATGTGTTTTTTATGTCTTTAGTACAAATATTTTTTGTACGAAATTTTCCTCATGTTCCGATTTTCGGGTTGAGAATGTCGACAACTGTTTTCAGTAATTATCGGGACGGTACAGGAATTTTGTTCACATGCCACGATTTTCGGGACCGGGGACAATATTTTTTTTTAATTTTGCGGACGGGACCGGGGACAACGTTTTTTAAAAATTTTGGGGACGGGACGGGGACAAGATTTTTGTCCCCATGTCCCGACTGTCGGGACGGGACCGGGGACAACGTTTTTATAATTTTTTGAGGACGGGACGGGGACATGGTTTTTGTCACCGTGTCCCGATTGTCGGGACGGGACTGGGGACAAAGGTTTTGAAAAAATATCGGGACGGGACGGGGACGGGACAAGAATTTTGTCCCCAACAGAAGCTCTGCCATGAATCAACCTAGAATATTAGAAAGTAAAAGGTTTTAGAAGATAAATAATTCCCACATCTTCGAATTTGATGGTTATGCTACTCATTATCAATTTTATCATCAATGTGTACTCGTTCTTATTTAAATAAATGCAGTGATTTGTGCACCATACGATGGGCAAAACATAGCCACATCTATCCATAGACAAGTTTCTACTTTTTGTGAGACCCACCCGTTACTTATGCAACAAGAAATTCAGCAGCACGATTTCTTATATATGTATGTATCCTAGAAACCAAAAGTGATGAATTCATTTTAGCTAGCAAAATGATACAAAGAATTATCTTAAAAACCAGGATTTATTTAAATAATGCCGTAAGGTAAATGTTCTGTACAACAGAATATATGTAATTATCTAGATGAATTGCCCTATGAAATAATTTGATATGTCCATACTACAAATACTACAATGACGGCTAAATTACAATACCAAACAAACAGTAGTATTTAAGCCAAATAACATATTGCTGAACAAACTATTCAATTAATTATTTATGAAAAACCCCTTTGTATTGAAATACTTTGTGTTCACACAAACTCTTCAGAGTTCAAATAATACAGACCTCCGGGTGGGTTTTTAACATTTAAAAAAAAAACAACCTAACAAATTACCATGATAAAGTTCCTGTAATTAATTCGAGTAGTTGCTGGTTCCGGCTCAATCAGAAATGTGTAGCTAAACCAGTAACTAAAAACAATTTTCTTCTGAATGTTTAAAAAATATTCAAGTTCGTCTGTCAAGTGAGGATAAAACTATTAAAAAACGTCAATAAATTAGAAACCCTGAATAGGTTCAGAATAATAAATAATAAATGTACACCCTGCGGACCTACATGTACAAATACTGCTTTGAGAAGTCTAGAAAATGTTTGAGATTCTTTGCGTCATGGAATTCGAAAATTTACAAATGGTCTAGAACTTGAATAAATTCTGGACGAAGTATTTTTTGAGAGTGGCGGAAATGAGTGCGCTCAGTTGTTTCTGAACATCTGGCTGGATCCGATTTGTGAAGACTGTCTCGATCTCTTTCTCTAGGTCCAGCAAGGAGTCATGGTCTTCACGATGTTCTTTAGCAAAGTCTGCAGTCGGAGCTGCGTAGTAAATTTCATTGATACTGGTATGCTCCTCGCGAATCTTCTCCATCTTGACAATCAAGGGGTCCAACTTCAGCTTCACACTCATTGCTCCCGTATGGATCGGAAAGATAGAGTGGATATCGAAGAGACGGACAGAGTCAGCAATGAAGCGGGTCTCATGGAAATGAAATTCAAATTTTTGTGTTGTACTGTCAATGTTCTCGCTGGGACATCTTAGTTCCACCAGAGGTTCGTGAAGAGACCTGACCTGCTGAATGGTGACAATGTACTTTGGATGGCGCTTCAGTCGCTGCTGGAACTTCAGGTTGTCCAATCCCCATTTATGATGCACAATTGATTTTTGGATCTCATGCTGGATTTTCGAGCAAGGGTCCCGGCCGGATCGTCGTTCTTCCGCATCTAAATGAACAATAGTCAAAAATTAATAGTTACCAATATTGAATGAAGTGATGATAAAACGAGAGTTCGAGTAAATTTTTTCATAAATGTTTCCTCTGAACAGCAAAGCGTCAGTCACACTCTAAAAAGTACCACAAGCGCCATCTTATTTAAAAAACATTTTTCTGAAATACTATTGGTACTTTTTGGAATTATGTCGACGAAATGCTGACGTACAATAAAATCTTTACCCTAGTCCTGGAGTATCATCTTAGTCGAAAATAATATTAATTTATTATATAATGAAAAGTCTTTTTTATCTTAAATTTCTTTAAAATCCTTGTACAGGATCATAGAAATCTCTCTACCTATTTTTTAAAAAATCTCCTGAATTTGCGCCCTCTTACGAAGCTATAATTTGTTTCCCCCAGCCTCTCAACTTGTACTCTTAAAATTATTTATGAGGGGTCGTCTTTAGTAAAAAAAACGAATCATTTATGATCCCTGAAAATCAGACTTTATCCCTCTGTTTTGTCACTCAAGCTGCCAATTTTAAAATTGGTCAGTGAAAACAAATATAGAAATTAAAAAATTGCTTTTTCAGATTTTTGTCTGTATTTTCAGTTTCTTAGTTATAAGAGCCAGGAAGATTATTAAAATATTTGTTGGAACCCTTCACATGCTGTAGCTTCCTGTTTTGAAGTATGAGTTTGGTCATAGTAAGGTCCAAAAATATTAGGTATCCGGTTCAAGAAAAAATAAACTCTCAGTCTTTAATGAAATGGCTGCTCTTTTTCCGTTCAACTACCGTAATTTGAAGGATTAAGCCACAAGGGTCTGTATGCTTTTTTAATTAAATGAATTTTTTGTAAACGGAGCGGAACGTCAAACCTAATAACTGAACCTACCAGCGACGCCGAGCATCACTGACAAGGCTAGGAGAGCAAAAGTGAGGTTATTTCTGAGCAACTTCTGATACTTCATGTTGATGCAGAGGATCATGAGTCTGGAGAGGAAGTAGATACTGGAAGCACTTGTATCGTATATTCTAGTGTGGAATCCCGCTCCTGAACAAAACTCGAGAACTTGAGTGATATATCTTGACAATTTCTTGTTGCTGATGAGAGTGTCGGTCGATTACTGGAAACTAAGGCAAATGATTCAGCAATTTAGACTGGCCTCAAGACTGCGATACCCCATTCCTCCACATGTGTGAGAGATCCTCACCTTCCCATTCTGTATGGTTGCATGCAGGTAAACGGAGCCAGTTGGGAATCGAGTCTGCCTTTGCCTTGTCAAAATGTAAGGGACTTCATGTTGACTGAGAAGAGAGATGAGGAGGTTCAGTAAACAGGCTTTCAACCTCTTGTCTGTTGGGAGGCAATCAGTGTCGTTCCGTGTATAGGAATTAAATTAGAGGAATAGCAAGGAGATGTGTACCTTCTCAATTTGAAATCAAGGTACCGTAAAAAAAAAGTATAGAAGACTCTGAAGCATCTTATTGACATGATATGATGGGTTTAAATCTTTATTCGGGGCAAAATGAGACAGAGTAAACTAACCATCCGCCATAAGTAAGTAAGAGTAATAAAATATTTACTGCGTTCGTTCAAAGGACATGGCTCAAAGATCACATTTAACAGTAAGCGCAACCAGAATGAATTGCCTCAGGTGGGGTGGGATGTGCAACTCCATCCCAGGAAAAAAACATCTCCTGAATACGTAACAATCAGTGCGGATTTCACATTTACGGTACTTTGCACTTGCATTCTGCGACTCTTCCGTCCCGTCCCAGCTAGTATATATGTACTGTAGTATTTTGTGCGTAACTAACACAGTAGCATTTTTCATGCTCAAAGTCTCCTGCTAATAACTATTTCTGGTCTTAAACTCGCTCAGTGAGTTTCTTCCCATTATTTCATCTTTCTAATACAGCCTCCTGATCTTCATTTCATCGCTTTCGTCTCTCGCATCCTCAAAAGTCTATCTCATCTCACCTAACTAACCTATGGTCATACTACCAGAGGTGTATCTTTATAGCTATATCCGAAACGTGTTTTTTTTTTCTATATCTTCCTTTTGCTCATTGAACTCAGTCGTTTTTACGAATGAAGCTATCAACAGTTTGCCTGCCCGTACTATTACGTTACTGTGATTACTTGCAACATTCTGTCATTATACAGCACGTTTTTTTTTGTCTTTTTAAGGGAAATCTAACATGCAGTTTCTGGTGTTCTTATCCTTAATAGCTATTGCTATGTATATGTATATACATATGGACCCCAACCCTATCATCCAGCTGACTTGTTTTCTTCAAGCATTACAAATAATTTAAATTACACTTTAGTTAAGCTTTCGTTATTACTCAACTTCACAAAAGAGAACTTCGAAAGGATTAATTTTTAATGACTACTGACGTCATTATTTCAGTTTGCTTGAAACAAAAGATCTCTTAGGTTTTGACCAATACTTTGAAGTAGTATGGGGGCAATGCAATTAAACAGTAAGTAATAAAGCAATAACCAGTAACGGGGTTGACGGCAAAAACTATGTAGTACAAGCTTAATTTTGTATGCCCCAAAAAGTCTTTAGCTCGGAGATCGAATCAATAAGTTACGCCACAGAAACCATTTTTTCTATGACTCTTAACTAACAGGCCGGACTTCTACACACACAAATTATCTACTGTTAAAATGTTTTTCCTCTCTTACAAACTTCCAAGAACATGTAACTTTTCACGGAAATAAAATTCAGTAGAGTCAGTCAGCTGCTGTCAAAGTTTCAGAGGAGGGTTGATTTTATTCGTTTAGATACAATTTATTCAACTGGTAAAATTTGTGATTCGAAATATATAATCATGTTCATCCCTGCAGGATTACATTGGTAGATCCAAGATCCCTAACAGTAGCAGAGGTATTTTCCTTCCTTTGATAGTCTTCCTGCTACTTCAGGATTTGATTGCTCACTTGAAATGCCGGTTTTCAAGGGTTGACAACTAGTTCCTGCAAAAAAAGATACCATGATTTTCCGAGTCATTGAAACTCTACAAAAGGAGTTTATATTCTTTGTTATTAATCCCCCGAGTTGTTACAGCTTCATATCAAGCATCATTTTTATACTTCTTGGCTTCAGGTCCTGAAACAATAATTATTATTATCACCAACTGTTTCTACAATAAAAAAAAAGAATAAGTTCATGAATGCTTGTTAACTTCCGTTAATAAGCATTCCATCATAATATTCCTGATTTGGTCATTTTTATCTCATTGGAAATGTTCGCTGGATGGGAAGATAAAAGAAGTTGATGAGCTTCTCTCCAAAGGTTGAAATCTTTAGTAGGTGATTATTTCATCGTTGATTGACTCCCAAACCAATATTTGAATATGAGATAATTTACATAAAAGCAATAAATATATTTCGCACGGCTACTAATTAAGGTTGATATACAGTTGTAGGTGTACATACATATTTGTATATACATGAATTTGGAGGTGATTACGTTTAAGATGATGCTCATTAAATGTTGCAATGTGTGCCAATACTGCCAATAGCAAGTAATATGAATCTCTTAAAAGTTATCCCGAAACATAGAACTTGGAGTCGTAAAAGACTGCAGGGATATTGTGACCGTGGACCTCATTTTGGGGTCACCAGTAGCTGTATTCATTATTTCTGGGTTTACTATCAGTATATATGCATTTACAATTGGGTAGTTCAACATAATACACAACAACGCACCTCTCCACACTGAATAATTTTGTTTGTTTCAGTCTACATGACAACTGCATTTATGTAAATGTGATGATATATTATTAAGTGCATTAAGGCTGGGAAATGTATGAGGACAAGGCTTATCACCAATTATTGCTTCTACGGCGTGTGAACCCCCCTTTCGTTTAATTGATACTTTAACAGTAGTTACTTTTAAAATGTGGACGAAATTGCTTGTTGCCATTCAGCCTATGTATGTACGTGTACCTACTTACGACAGGCAGAAGTGGAGCGATGAAATGAACATTAAATGCAAATGTGACGGTATAAGAATGGTACAGATTCATTAAAAACTCCTTGGAGAACTAGCAATGGTGGCGACACGATATTAAAGAGATTTAAAATTATTTTTCCACGTTAAATCATATCTCTCCTCCTACATAACCTCAATGTCTTTTTTCATGGCTGAGAATCCTCCGTTTACAAGACCATAAATGACAATGAGTCGTAAATCATAAATGAACTAGAATATTGAGCTGCATGTATGTACGTGTAAGGAGTGAGTCGTAGTTATAGCTAAAGTGTTAAATAAAGCTGGAAGTATTACATTTCTTTTTAGTTTGTCTTTCCTGTCTCCAATAATTAATTATTTTTAATAATTCATATGCCCTGGATGCACCGAGATCCCTCAATGGGATTTTTGATAATTAATTATATAACAAGTTGTTTACTATATAGTTTTCTTACTCCTTGAAAAAAAAAGATCATTTTTCTTTTGCAGCGATTACGGTAATATTGTAACGCATGGAGTTGTTGTGGGAACACTTACAGGATTACTTATTGCATGATTTTTACTGTCCTGTGCTCATTCGATGAGGCTCTAAAATGCGTGGAAGAACACTCGGTACATTATGAGAAAGTCACAGTCAGTCGTTTGATTTCTTCCATGTGAAGATCACGCGGCATGAAGAGGCTGTTGAAGAAGACGGATGAATGTAGTGTGCTGAAACGATCCACTTCCTTCAAGAGGAAACCATTTAAGATATTCAGTTCCAACAAGGTTGGAACAACTAAACAAATGCAGCGTTGCGACCTGAAGTGATGGAAACAATCGTAACGTGTCTACATGCATTCAGTCAATTGTTCAAGCTAGAATTGGAAACTGAACTACTACTCCTATTGTCTTCTCCTGTCATTCTTCTCGTCAGACTTGAAGGAACTACTGGGTTACACGCTAACCCAGCCCCAACCCTTACACAGAAGCTCTACATCTTTATTTAGCTCTTGTAAGCACTTTTTGTGACAAAGAAATTCCCTGAGGATCATAGTGTCCGAAATGGCACTTTTTTGATGTAATGTCATAAATTCAAATTAATGAATTATTATAGTCGGAGCTGGTATAAGAACAGTTTCATATGGTTGTCTTTATTATTATTCACTAATGAGTCAAGCACTTCCAGTGGTGCGAAGTAGCACCCAAACCGTGGATTTTTCGATACACATGGCATCATTAATTTTTTTACTAGCAAGTCTTTGTGGGAATTTTTAACTTAAATTGTAATGCTTGATATTGTTATCCACACCCACTAGAATCTCAAACTGTCAAAAATGACAACTACCAATTTTGTTTTCATTAAATTTTTACTTTAATTGAGAAAGTGGAAAGTGAACTCGACAAAAAGTTTCATATTATATGATATTCAAAAAAAATGCAGTAATGTAATGCAGGTATGATTTCCAGTAGCAATAATAATAATTTAAGAGTAAGAATGTATTCAAAATTCGATTTCAAACTTTATAATTGTGTTATTTCTGGAATAGTAGATAAAGACTGATATCCCCACCACCTCCCAACCCCGCAGTAACATTTTATAATCTTACCTCAGATTTTTAGTTCCTGAGGCCCGAATTTGTTACTTGTGGTAATAATGCATGTTTTGCAAATAAATCCCAGTATTCTCTACAAGCTTAGTATTTCCGAACTGGGTTTATTTCACACCTATAGTTTGCCCCTTGAGTTTCTAAGGCTGAATTTCCCCCACCTTGTTTTCTTTTTAACTGACGTGGCCATGATTCTCAACATCGTGACAAGTAGTATAGCTCCTTGGAAAGCTCATGATATTTCCTACAAAAGCGTACCTAAAGAAGTTTCGGGGAGAGAATTTGGGAGGAAATGAAACACTGCTTTTCTGAAATCTTTACAAAACCCCGATTTTCCTACACGTTTTGACCATTAGTCCATGTTGCCTCTTCAGCTTTGATATGTGACTGCAAAAATTGCTGTAGGCCAGCGAAAGCAATTTTAGATTATTTGGTAAATAATTTTCTTTAAAACAGGGGGATTCAAATTTTTCGCTTCATTGTCCATAGCATGGGCTACGGGGGGGGGGGGCGAAAGTTAATTGCAACTTGCGTACATTCTAAATTACTCGATATTTGACATTGTACAAAACCAAAGAAAGAAAACACTGGGCATGAAATACAGCATTTAGTCAAAACACTCTCGACCTCGTACAACTAGTAAGTATATTTGATTCTTTCCAAAAACTATTTTAAATTAAAAATTCCAAGTCACAATATTTTAGAAGATGTTGTCGGGGGCTCTTTTGAAATGTGTAAATATTAGCATCAAACCTGAGGAAACAGGCAAAAGAGCCGAGATCTAGGCTTTTGCACATGAGCATTCCCCCGCAGAGAGAACGTATTCTTTTCATTCGGAAGACAAATGACTACAGAGTAATTATTTACACGTAAGGTGGTACTACCATTCATCCCTTATTATATAACCCTCACATTGAATTTGTCAATCCATACAAGTTTGTCATGCTGAAATTAATTTTATCCCAAATTTATGCAAATTTATTTGATTGATCTGGGTAAGTATTCACGATGATCGTAGTAATCAGTAATGTTATTCAAAAGTAAGCTACAATAAGTATACTGGTGGTATGGGATCCTCATTTGTCGCCACTATTAGCCGAAATAAGATGCACAGAAATCAGGACGTTATAGTATCTGACAGGTTATTTCTTAAGGGCTAGATAGGCTCAAGTAATATTAACTAATGTGTACAATCTTAACCTTAAGTGCTTACCATGGGAATCCAATTAACGATTCTCGTTGAATGCAGCTGCCAGTTTAAATACAGGAAAAATCACAAAAATACTTATAAAATACTTATACTTATAAAAAATACAAAAATATCTTTGGCTTACGTGGTTGTGGTTAGCTTTATTAAACAAGCTAAATAATATGCAAGCTTTCGACATCTAACAGACTGTCATCACCAGGCACTAACAAGTAAGTGATAGATAATTTGCATAATTATTGAGAAAAAATGTCATTTTTTGACAATCAGTTTTCGAGGAATGCACTTATGTTTAAAACTTTCAGTTTTGTTTACTAAAAATCGTGACTCTTCCAGCCTTTTGGTTTGGTACCTTTTGCCTTTCATGAAACTCTGCTTTTTAATATTGTTGTTTGCCTGTCGCTGTGTTACCGCCATACTTCGGCATAATTCAGACAATGCATTCAAGGAGTCATGCCAAGCTTTCCCCATAGAGGACAGTGCATTGGTATATGACATTTCTATGAACTTTTTTAAGCCTTTTCTTTTAATCCAATGATTGTGAGAATTCTTTCCAAATTCAATGCACGCATGCCTAGTATTGGTTTTTTATCGTTTACGAACTCTTGAAAATTATTTATGGTCAAAATTTATTACGATTCAGATCATTTTTGATGATTTTTCAACCAAATGGGATATGGTCGTGTAATTTGTTAGTATACATATTTAGCTTCATGTCTTTTTAAAATCCCATCTAAAAATTATAATAAAATATATAAGTACTAAAAGCAAAGTCGAGCTCGTATTCAGTTTACCTTTATCAATCAGGAATAAGGATTTCATCTGGCTGTTTAAATTTGGGAGGTTATTAACCCGGAGTGTACGTGTATTAAGATAGTCGCCCAATTCTCAACGTAAAGAGTCTTTACTAAAGACCCATCAGGTAGTTTCCTGGAAAGTCCTTAAACCGTCGAAGGTTTTCTTTAAAAAATTACACGAGAATAAGAATTGTTGAATTCATAACCCTTAAAAAATTCCAACTTTGCTTCCCGTCTATGACCCCAAAGTCCCCAAAAATTGACGTAGATCAACATAACAAATTTTAGAAAAACGGGAACTAAATGTGATATAAACCAGGGAAATTAAGTATTTTATGAGTTACTCCCTTATATTTGCTAGATGGGACAATCCTTTCTCGGAACCCAGAACAGACAGATGAGCGTACTCCCTCACAAAAGTCACAAGCGGGTAAGTTGCTCCAGTTCATACCAAGAATTTATCAGGAACAGTTAGGGTAAAGGAAAAAAATTATTGTAAATGCATGAATTTAAAGGAAGCTTACTGTCGCTAGGTTGTTTTTTCCCAGTAGAGAATCCATAAAAGGCAAAAAAAATATGAGGGGATAAAAACAATTTTTTACACTGCATCTCTCCAGTAAAGCCATCTGGAGTAAGTACTTACATTGGGGTACATAAAAATGTGTAACGGGACCCTATGTACTGACGAGTCAATCAGTGCCATCAGAGTTTTTAGTGTAGCATGACAAACAATGTTATGCTGAGCATGTGTTCTTTGTTGAGTGACCCTTTGTTCCCAATTTTTTACAAGCATGGATTTCATATTACGATGAAAGGGATAACTTTATTACACTAAAGGGTCAAAAAACGAGTGCGAAAGGCCAAGGGCACTCGTCGGAGAACAACAAATTATGCAGAATGTACAAGGGTTCACATTATATGCCCGACTGGGTTAAGCATAAGCTAATTATCATGCCCACTTTTCTGCACCCATCTTATTACAGCATGGCTTGGTCAAATACAAAGGTCATACACAGTAAAAGTATACTGCTCAATATTTCTGTCGTATAAGAATGCTCTCCTGCCGATAATCTTAACCCTCAGCTGGTCATAAAAAACATCCCATGCAAAGCTGGCATAATTTACGGTTTCAATTTTTGGTTTTTACATCATTTAAATCCTGAAATTCCGATTCCAGCTTTGAAATCCTCGTAACAAGTATTCAATTAGAACTCGTCCAAAAAGCCAATTTAAGAGTTAATAAATAACCGAAATACATGCAATAATGCTTTGGATTTTCATGTTTTTGTTCTTCATCATATTTCACAGATACTGGAACTTTCAAGCTGCTATTTCCTTGCTGGGATCTTGATTTGAAAATAATATGAAACTCGTGCAAGTCGAATGAATTTTCATTGTCACCGAGCTACTATAGCGTGAACATTACACCAATAAAAGGGAAAACATACAAAATGAGCTGCAGTATGTTTTCATTTGGTAAGGTCATTCATGCAAGTTCCAAAGTAAAAGTATCCAATGTACTATCAATTGTCATCGATAGCTTTTGGATATTTAACGGCAGGACGTATACATACGTATGCACAACTTTCATAGTAAAATAATCGTTTGAGTCTACCATGTACATATATGTATGCACATGCTATATATTTACTATCTTGAAATACTTATTATTTTGGCAAGGGTATATTTAATTCATTAGGTAGCTTTGCATGGACAGTTTAAGTTATTATGGACTTACGACGAGATTCTAGATTTCATGGATTGCTTGTTTTTGTATACTTCCTTGCTGCACACGCGATAGCGGAGTATGTGATAGAGAGAAGTTGAAATAAATGAAGGGGAAGTCACGTTAATGCCTTCCATGTCTTACTGTGCAAGAGATCAATGTCAATTTATAAAGGACCAAATTACCACAGTGGGATTTATAGGTTGACGATTAAGTGAGCCCAAATCCAATGCTGCTCGCTAGTCTGCTCAGGCCTGGATTGGAACAAAGTTTCTCCCCTAAAAATAAATGGTAACTCAGAACCATTCCATTACAGCATTGTCTCATGGGGTGTTCCAACAACTATGAACACTATGGTAAGATGAACAATTTATAATGCCTTCAGAAACAATTACAGCACTCCTGCAGTCAAAGTCGACACGGAATGTGACCAGGATGATTTCTTTCCTAGGAAGTATTTAGTGGCTTTTCTGAAAATACTCATTAAGTTTTTAGCACTTACAATAAGTAACTCAAGGCTCAGCGTCAAGCAGTCTAACAAAATCTTAAATACTTTTGGGATTAAAGGCTCAAAGAATAAAAATATAATTCTGATCAGCAGGTCCATAGGAAAGTCCTTCCTAGTAGTGTATAGAAAGGGACTGAGCTCCACAGCTGGAGTAGTAAATGCCTCATATTTGAATCACAAATCCTTTCTTTTCGTACGAATTGGCTTTATGATGGTCAATTCATGCTAAGTATTAAGACTTAAATAAATTTTTCCGGGCGGAAATTTTGTTTCACGGTTAAAAATTATTTACAACTCTTTATAAATTTTGAGAACTTGAGCTGGTAATTTCAATTGTAATTCTATTTTTTTATTATCCTTGCAGTTGTGCTGTTGTGCACACTTCCCCAGTAAAATTTTGACATTGACTTGTCAACTCTTACTTTTAGCTTTCCAGAACTCCTATTCCTGGATGTTTGGACGTGCTGTAAACATGTAATTACATATGCAGTATACACACCACGCGGAAGTATCTCGAGCTAAAAAAGATGTAACATTACATGTATTACATTTACATGCATATGTAAACACATTGGGAGTATTACCAGGAGAAATTCTGGAAGCGTTTCTAATATTATATATGGGCTTAATAGTTTGTGCCGAATCTCTTACAAGTCAATGCAGTAGGTACTTATTGTCATTTATACAACCTGCTGTATACTTGTGACCATGGCGAAATGTACACTGGTGTATTTCCCTCAGCTGAGTTGTAATAGATGCAATTATGCTATACTTCCAATGAGGTCTGTTTGTTTGCAATGTGTATACATTTGGGTGCCCACATATGTAAGCATATGAAAACACTAGTTAATAAGGCACATGTACACAGAAGTAAACAAACAAAAGAAATGGCTTTGGTGGTCAACGTTATGGAAATCATCTGAAATAGATCGCTTGTTCATTGTTATTTACTGAAGAAGGGAGGGCCAAAATGTTCATTTATCACGCGGAGTTGACAACCCTACTGGATTTGTTTTACCTCTCGACACTTGACCGTTCCTATACCGCTGGACAATTTTCTTTACAAACTTGGATAGCCTATAGGTTGTGATATGTACTCACATTACACACGATCGAAAAAACACGATTTTAAATCCTATTATCACCCTTGCTGTTATAGCCCCAACTTAAACCTTCCAATGTTGACTTCTGTGGATATGAGATTTTTCCTCAGTCACGGTTACAATAATTCCACAGTTAGCATTATAGCCCACCGTAGAGCTTGTTTTCCCTTAAGGCCAAATAAACATACACACATATGCATAGGTACTAAGTGTAATGAACGTCCACACACTTGCTACCCTTCAGGAGTTACTACTTTTCGGGGGGCTTTGAAAGTCCTGCGTATGTGTATACTGTACAGTACAGTCAAGTACTAATACTTACATTTCGACATGCTTTTTTCTTGCAACCTATACCTCGTCCACACTTAATGCTTGTGCTAAAGTCTTGAAATACCATAACCTACCAAAATAAAGGACGAAATGACAGCGGAAATAATCTTTGGCTGAAGGCGTTCGCACTTGAGTTTCGAGAAATATTTCAGGAATTCAGGTCGTATCTCTTCCTTTCATCCCTGTTTTGTGCAGCTGACATTATTGATACTAGCTGAATGACAAGTCGTCGATCATCGTCTAAATTATGATAGGCAGATAAAAGCTTGTAGGCGGCGCAGTCCAAAGGACTACATTCCAGTCATCTCTTCTCATTTTTGAAAACTCACATAATTGCATGATTGTCTCCTCTCGAACGCCTTAATAATAAATGAATGAAATAAATCCACCGGTGAAAGATGCAATTTAACTTCTTTAAAAAAACAATCAGAATTTCTCATTTAAGAAAGTCAGATTGCAGAATAATGTCATGATCGCGCATAAATGTATCAAGTATCAATGAACGAAGTAAATACATACTCCATATGATACATATGTTAACCTTGCATTCAGAAATGCATTTCACTACACACCCCTCGGATGAAAGCTCAAGTATGCATTTTTATTGAGCATGCAACTTTCTAATTGAACTTCTAATAAAGCCTTATTTGAAATATCCCCATAGGAATTACTACTGTCTCGTCAGTTTGTGAAATACTACAATTATGATCGTGGCGGTTAGCAGCCATCATATAAGCACATATCACTAGACGTAGATATAAATAATCCTCCTCATACACAAACAGTATATAACAGTACTTTCCAACTTTATTTCAATACAAGTGTTTATTCTCAGGCGAGCCCATGACAGTTTTATTACTCCATATAGCCTGACAGAGTTGGATTTTAAAAAATCAATGGATAAATATCAGCTATACTTACAATTACACACCAGCCAGTGACATACATATAGAAGGTGAATGAATGTTTAGGGAAACTGTCAAGTTTCATTTACGGATAGATACTATAACTATAATATTGTTGGTTAGTGTCTGGCATCTATTTACTATTTACATATACACACGCTAAAACTCTATTATTGCCTCGGATTTTCTGAGAGCAGACCAATATGTGCTATTATAGCCTTGTCAATCCATGCATAGCATGTACATAACTATCTGTACACTGTCGGAGAAGTAAACAATCTAAACATACAATCTGAGAGAAGTGTGAAAGTCTTAAAGAGTAAATGAACTCTTGCAAGTCTGTACTACTGTTATTTTACGAACTGTGTATTATATTTCTTAATATGCATACATATGTACATATAATTACAGGGACAAGATATTCAAATCCCAGATTATATAGGACAATAATTTATTGATGATAATAATGATGATATGTTCATAAACGTCTCCCACTTTAGAAGCAACAAGCACAAAACAAACAACAAACAACACTCCTTACCTTACCCTTACAATGCTACAATATTACATGTCTATTTCTATGTATGTACATACATGTTGTTTACTTCCTGTATGTCCTACTGCATTCAGCACGTGCAATGTGCTCAGAGCAATTACTCCACTCGCATCCTGAAATCAACAAGAACAAATTCATGCTGTATTTAAACAGTTAGTTGTAATTATTACATAATATATGTTAGACTTAAATATAAATTAATAATTAATATTTTTTTAGCTAATTATTTTTTTATTACAGATTGCAGCTTCGATTTCATTTACTTAAGTTCTAATCCATCTATCGGGTATATTTTGCAAATACTAATAAAAGCAGCAGAAAGCTTCACGAATCAATTTTACATAAAATGTGTTCGTTGTGCATATTGAGATTCTGACGTCAGAAGTCAGAAATGTCAACAAGCTTTATTTTATTAGTACAATTATAAATTTCGTATCGCCAGAAAAAACAGGTAAAGACATACTTTTAAGAGTTTTAAGTTAAGTCATTCATTTTGTTAATTTTTAATGTTGTGGTTTAATTGTAAGTTTCGTTTGTTGAGTCCATTGATGGACTTTTATTGAGTAACCGATTTTTGATCTCGTGCTCAAGTCAGTGGATTAGTAAATTATTATTATTTTTTAAACAGGGGATTTAATTATTTTTGTGGAAGTATAATCTAACGGACCATCAAGCTAATCTTCATCTACTTGGAGGACTAGAGTAACTATTGGGGGTTTGTAAAATTACTTAATATAGATTACTTTCGTTTTTGTTGAACTTTGCGGATGTATATGTTGCTGTATATGTTAATATTATTAGCAATAATTTATTTTTTTTTCGCCCTCAAAGGAAATGAAGAAAAATCATGCAAGAGGGGATGGCCCGATTCCGGAGTTCAGTAAACTTGGATTACAATCGCAGAGGAGGCGTTCAAAATTAGAGAATTTTGAGAAGGTTGATATGGTGGAGGTACTTCGGAGGAGACTGTTGAGCATCACAGTTGGCGTTGTGGTGTACCTATTGGTGGAAGAAAGGGAGAGTATTCAGAGGAAGTATGAAAGAGCAAATGATCTGGTGGATTTGATGCATATTTTCCTGTTGGTGACGTTTTTGGTTAGTTTGGCTCCCATTAGTCAGTTGCTTTGGGATTGCATCGCCCTGACGCTTCACTGGATATTTTCGGGTGGATTTTGGCTTAAAGGACGACAAAGTAACTGGTGTAAGCGGATGATTGGGGCCATGCATGGGTGTGTTGTGAGTGGATTTATTTTAAAATGTATTAATTTTGAGCTTTTAATGTTGGATTTGCTTGGGAGTGAGATTAAGTATTTTGGATTCATTTTGTTTTTATTTGATCAAAACTTGTAGGGGTTGTATGGGTACTTTTTGGCACGGTTTGGCTCAGGAATGTGGAGAGATTTGGAAGAGAAAAGTAGCTGTCTTGTGCGTTGGAGGGGATCCGCTGACAGTGGACCGCCTTGTGAATATCACATTCTAAGGATTACGGTTGGGCTGGAAAGGAAGGTGATGTTTACGAAGTTTTTAGAGTAGGAACAGTGACGTGGAGAGAGGCAGTATATTTATGAAGAAGAGTTATTATACTATGGCAGAATCTTTAAACTTACTTTGCCTTTTACTGCGTAGTTTTGCGAAGAATCATCTCCTGTGTGTTCGAAGCTTGTGTTTCTTGGTCCTTATATGCTCCTTGGAGGCTTGTTGACGTTAATTGGAGCCCTGGTCACTATGGAATATATTGGATGCTATGATAGTAATTTTATTGAGGGAGGAGATACTTCCAGGATTGGTAACATTAATCCCCAAACTTTGAGATTTCCGAGTAAAGACCAGAAAGAAGTGGATGCCGGGGATGTTCCAGATCCAGAATAGTCTGCTGGTAGGGATTTTACTAGTTGCTTTGCCACTTTTGGGGTGAGGAGTTTACATTGCGTTAGGAAAAATCGTTTTACACAAATAATTAAAAATTTAAGAATGTTTTCGGTAAATGATAAGGCAATTGATCGGAATGTAAAGTTAGAACTACAAGTTATCACACGTATCTTACTTCTCATTTGATATATAAAATATTATGTGTTAATTTTTCCATATTAGTTTGTAGTACAATTCGGGTGTAATAATTTAGTGTCTGCTTGTGAGTGTGTTGCTTATTCCTGAGCGCTGTAGATATAATCCTTAATAAGTCAGAACACAAAGTAATTCGAATTTAAACAAAGGGTTTTAAAAGAGGGCGTGAAAAAAGTATGCGATTTAAAAAAATTAAATGTAGTAAAGTAATCAGTTGAATTAAAAAATAATTTTATTTTCCTGGTTATTGTGTCGTTTGTTTGTACCTTAAATTGAGGAAACTCTGTCAGGTTTTTGTTTTTAATGTAACTTTGCGTCACTATTATAAAAATAAATTATTTCCCTTTCTCGAATCCGAACAATAATTTGAATTTCCTTGTCCTGTTTTCCCTGTGTGATTTTGCTTTTCCTTTGTACATCCAGTGTACATATTCCCAATCCCTTCTCTTCCCCCTTTTACCTGGATTTGTGAGCTATATAAAGTATTATTATAAATTATTGCACAGCGATTCATTTCTCAAAATGAGTAACTTATTATTAATACTTAATTTCACAACACGTCGGGCTACGCCCAACACAATGAATTACTTTTGAATAATACATTTGAATGATTGATGTCATCATTATAGTGTAATAAAGGTTTGTTAAGTGAAATTCAAGCTATCTGAGAAGGAAATCTGATAAAAACTCCAGCACCTACCAGATTTTTTTATTCGATCATTATATACTGTATGCTCGTGAAAAAAGAACTCAAGCATGGCACAGAGTGTTTCTACTAGAGGAATCCAATTTAATAAGTCGTGACTTCGGTCTGTAAATCTGTAATGGAGTTGCAAATGTATGTACATAGTACAAAATGTAAAATTTACTTTGATTTGTACTTTTATATTCTAGTTTGTGCTTGTAACTGATTATTTTCACTTGTCTAAAGAAACCGACAGTGTAATAATTGTTGAGACAATTCAACATACGCTGCCACATTCTCCCTATACAACAGTCATTTTGGAAACATGCAAACTCTACTTAATTAGTGCAATCCCATAGACAGTATTTTTTGTGGTAGTAGAAGAGACATAAAAATTTTATTTACAACTGTCATCTCAATGATGCTTGCCATAGACACAGTACATATATTAATTTGTTGTTACAAAAGAAATACTTGTTTTCCAATTCAATTCCTTTTAAGAACCTTGTTTAAGAACAGTTCCCCCATGTGTATATATTTTATTTTGTTGTGTAACGAATATGCTATAATTATTATTGCCGTTTCCATGTTTCTAGCAAAGGCTCTGATATTTTGTTTGACTGACAATTTTCCTTTCTTCATTTTTATGGTGAATCTAGGATTGTTAGATTAGCATTTATCAAGAAGGGCCAAATTATTAGGCAAATCGTTTATGCTGCCCATAGTGAAACTGCTGAACTAGGTCCAATGGAGGTAAAATTCGTTATTGATTTAATGTTTGTACTCACCTCTGTCATCCGAATGCTGAAAACTCACAATCAGCATAAACGGTTAGTTATTACAAATTAATTTATGTGTAATATTTTTTCAGTAGGTAGTTACTGCTGGTAGTGTAATATTAATCTTGCTGCTGTTTTACACGACTGTATTGTCGTAGCATCTGTATGTTACTCTCCCATTACTACAGAACCTCCACCGTTATTTGTCTCCCCCCGAAGATCGTGACTCCCTAATAATTATTGTAACTCGAAAAGTTTTATGCCGTACGGATGCGTGTACTATAATAATAATTCTAAAATGATTAGATAATGGAAGAGATTATTTCCCTTTGTGAATTGTCTCCCTCCAACTTCCCGACTCAACGACAACGGTCAACCTAGTCAGAATTTTCACCTCTGTCATGTCATCTTCAGACTGTACTGTCATATACAATAGATATTCTCCCCTCACTGTAATAAAATGACCTTACGGTGTATCCTCGATGACCTTCATTTCCACACACTTACCTGTGCACAATAATAATAATTTATGATTGTTTTGGCAACTTTTGGTTTTAGTCCGGCTTCTCCCCGAGGATTAGGCGACAGTCGTTTATTACATGTCTCATAATAACAGGTCCTACCTGCAATACCACTTAATCCTGGGTCATCTCATTACCTTTCTAATTCAACCTAGCCCTCATATAATTATATTGCGGTGGGCAAGGCAGCGGTTCCACAGCGCACTCCTCTAATCAACACAAGTCTCAATTGCCTTTTACCCTGCCACTGCATTAATTCAACTCAATCACATCCAGGTATCCCATCCTCCCAATAGATACATACATACACACTACTTTCTACACACATTGCCGACACCAGTTGCCCCCATAACCCAAGTGTCCCAGGTCATCCGCTCTTGCCCCATCATATAATTACTAAAATCCTTTTACAGCCCCATCCCCCATGTTATTAACAAAAACAAAATATCCCCTCCAACATCCCTATGCACATTCCACTATTCACAATTAATTTATTATTATTAATCATCAATAATAATCATTACAAAAATCCAAACCACCTTAATCCCAATCCCTCCCCTTACTACTGATTCTATTCTTTTATATATCATCATATCACCAACATCCCCCACACATACATATGTACATATAATCATTCATAACTCTAAATGCAAAATTCTCCTCCAGTCTGCACCTCCAAAAGAGCATCCTTTCAAGTACCATAATAATACACATAAAACTCCTACAGTACTTACAATCATCCCTTGACCTAAAATTAAATATTTCCTAAAAATGTACATTTTTTAAAATGGGAATAGTATATATTTTTGTCCCATGCTTTTAAAAGGCTAACAATCTGAATACTAATTAAATCAAACACTTAATTCCATAGCTTTCACTCCCTTCATCCCCAAAGCACAGTTCATCTTCCCAAATGACATTTGACATTTGTTCATATCACCGTCCCAGAACTTCGGCTCATGCACACGGATTACTCCGTCGCACCTTACCCCATTACCCATACCAGGCTCTGGTGACCCGAGTATATACGCACGGGACATTGGAATTAGCTAAATCCGACCATACTTTTAATCTCATCTCCGCAGGTATCCCCCTCAGATGAGACTTGAGGCTCGGAAGATTATATATGTAGCATCACATGGTTATAATAATGTTTACAAGTTTTTAGATCTCCGTTTGATTGTCCGTGTCCGTAGAGTTTCGTCCCGCTGTGTGTCTGAGTCTCTGACATAGTAAGTGAGGACGGGTCTATGCTTATACCATAATTACATACATGAGAGTGAACAACTTCTGGGGATAGAAGATGAGGCTCATATATATATAGTCGAGTATAATAATACAGAGACCAAATGGAAATAGAGAGACGAAGGAGAGGAAGCCATCGTCATTGTCGACGTTAGGTAAATGGGACATGATTTTCCGCTGATCGAAAGAATGACGCGCAAGGGCTGATGATTGGGCCGGGATGGCTATCATTTAGACGTTGTTACCTCCTCCTCGTCTCACTGGTAACTACTCGCTCGGGCCGGCCCTCACCGTATACCTCCAAAGTTAAGCTCCCTTTCCACAAAACTTCAAAGTGTCTTCACTCGCTCGTCATCCTTTCCCTTCATTCCCGTCTTGTGAGTTATTGTGATCACACGCTGTCTGCGTCTATTGGGTAGATCCCCAAAAGTCTCTACTCTGTAGCCCAGTAACCACATACGAGATTGAGTTGTGGACTTGCATCTCTGTTAATTATAATTATTAATAGTATACATATTGAACACAATAATTAGCATCCTTATCAACGGCGTTATTCCTAGACTTTTATAATTCCTTGAGAGGGAGTCTGTCTTGATCCAAGAGTGGGATTACAAAAAAAAAAATTGCGAGGATATTTAAAGCAGACACGTTACATTGAGGAAAACGTTTAGCAGTTCCTTATCACTGTTTTTCTAGAATCATTGCTAATAAATAGTGAATAATAATAATTGTAAGTTAGAATTAGGGGGCTAAAGAGTGGGCTCTTTCTTAATTAGTGGATCCTTGCATCGGACGTCTGCCCCTGTGAACTGTGCATTTTTGTCTGACCTCTGAGAACATTGGGAACTGTATGCGGTGTTTGTGCATTTGAGAACTGCAACGTTTATTGGGATTGATTGTCTGGGACTGTATTTTTGGTTGGCGGGGAGGTGTTAAATGAATCTTGTGCACAAGATGCAGCCGACGAGGCAACAACTTGGCGACCCCAATAGTGAAATTAACATAAGTTCAATGTGTGCAGCAACTGCTAATGGTCTATTGCGAATTCAAGATATTCTGAGACCGAGAGGGGCGGAAATGATGGGCCCACATGGACATCTCCATCCTCAGCATCCTCCACATTTGATGGGTCATCCAGGACTTCCGGGGATGGGAGGGATGCAGCACTTTGCGGGTCTTAATATGAAGGCTTCCTCGATATCTCCGCCGATTGGACCGGATCAGAGTCCCCCCGCGACTCCTCCGATGACCTCCCTTCACTCACCGGACTCTATGAAGGGGATGAAGAAAGATAAGGACAGGGATGATGGGCTGAATGGGAAACATTCGGATAAAGGTAAATCAATTGAAGAATTTAGTAGTGGGATTGAGTGTCTCTCGTGGGATTGAAATCTTTTTATTTGTGGGTATTATTTTGTGCATTATGATGCGGTTGGAATTATTGTAGAGATGAGAGCCGTCCCCAGACCGGATCCTGTGTTTGTTTCCTTCTTGCTTAATTGCTAAACTAAATGAGTTAATGAACTCTATTCCTGTAACTGGTGGATGTTTTTTCTGGGAGGAGCTTTTATAGGAGCATGGGATTTCTCTTGACGGCAGGGTATACACTTACTTGGATAGGCCTGGAATCACCTTCAAGATTTATTTATTTACTTTGTCAGGGGAGTAATCTTGGGAGTAATGTAGGAGTCGTTGGTATTGTTAATGTTAAGGTAGTTAGTCAGATATTTTGATATGATTCACTGTTGTTAATGTAAATATATATCCGCGTTAGGAGAGTACGGATTTCCTGGATGTTCAAATCGTGGTAGGAATCAATAGGGGTAATTAAATGCATGATCTATATGGAATTATTAGGTGTAGCAGTTGTTGAAGAAGCTTCACGGTTGAAACATAAAGTTGTTTATGTTTTGATGACGGAGTTATCATCGCCGTTCCTGTCGTCTTCTGTCGATATCATCTATAGTTGTAGCTAATTATGGGAAAGGTGTAGTATGGAAGCCCCGTTTTAAATCGTATCTATCTTTTTAGTATATAGTATTTGTAAGTCTATGCTATCAGTCAGAATGATAATATTGTGTTGCAGGAGAAATGACGAGTCATTACAAGCCTACTCAAGGTTATAATGTATGTATACAGTTTACCACAAGGGTGATATCGTTTAAGGGAATAGGGATTTCGTTGTGCATGATATGTATATTTAATTGGTTTGGTATATCACGGAGGTAATTTTAGCAATTACTGTACAGGAGCTACAGGTATTAGTCCTATCAACTCAAGCTAAAGATATCCTGAAGAAAACCTCAGGAAATTGGTCTGGAGGAGGGTGGATAGTGGATATGTATGAAAAGATAGCATAAATTCTCAACTCGGCGTGAGTAGGAGGTATTCTTTTGTGCTCAGTTTAGGTGACTATCGTATAAACGTCAGCTAGTTGTCACAATAGAAAAGAAGTCAAGAGAGCTAACCTTTCGTCCGGCACATGCCTTTCCTATTTAGCTCATTATACTTCCCGAGGGTTGAAAAGCTTTCAGTTGTATATATAACAAGTATTTACAATAAACATGGTTATATTGCTACAAAAGCGCCTAGTGCCTACGCCTTTATTACGGATTCCTATAAAGGACCTCTGGACAAATCTATGTACGGGGGGACACTCTTCGGTCATTCTTAAATTTATGCTCATCTTATTGTATGCGTTACTTTTACATGTCCAATGGTCAAGCAGGAGTCCTGACGCTGTTCAAAGAATTCAATGTGGATATCCTGCTGGCCGTCAGGAATACCAAGATAAAAGCCCACCCACACTTGGTACACAATTTCGGTTTTCGATGTCCTCCTCCCATTCAGCGTGTCAGAACAGATCAATCTTGTTTGCAGGACTCCTCAATTCAATTTTTGTTGGAGTATTATTGCCCTTAAAACTTATTTGCCATATATAAGTGGACCAAATTATACTTTTGTCCATTCTATTTTTAGATGGCAATAAATTCTTTCATTGAGTCCCTTCCAATTTGTGCCTACAGTATTGTGTAAAAAGATTCGTTTTGTAGGAAATAGTTTTTCGAAGAAGTTGTTAAACCATATGAGTGATTACGATAAGGATAGAGCTACCACCATGAGGTCTTTATCTGTAAGCTCATTTAAGATTAGAATTTGAGTAAGAAAGTAAGGACGTTTGGTTCAGTTTAAAAAGTAATTATAAAAAATTCCCGACCTATAATCTTCAATAATGCTCTTTTGTACTCGGATGATTAGAGATATATACTTGCTGTGAGCCTGGAGGAAATCGGTTATCAATCTGTTATTTGTATGTAAATAAATACAAGGGCTCATGTTGCAGGTGGCTTCTCCAAAGTTTGGATAAAGATACCGACGAAAGTTTATAAATCCTGGGCTTAACTTTTCCAAAGCCACACCTCAAACTACCCTTAATGGCCTTATCTGTGCTTGGGTTGTGGTGATACCGTGGTTGAGTTTTCCTTTGAGGAGTAATTTATTTCTGGTATAGTACACACACTCCAATATCCATGAACGTATAGTCCTCCCTCATGTCTGAACAGTTGCACCTCAGTCTCTTCTCGGGTTGTGTGGGAGTGTAAACACTTTGTGACTGTCCTATTTGTTTATTATAGTGTCTACGTGCATTAAGTGTAGGTGCACTTACAGTGTTGTTTCATATCTTCAGCATTTTGTTCCAGTCTTATTTATTCGAAAAATGGGAAAACAGTGTTTGTATCCATTCAACTTAGAATTCGATTCCGGTACATGGCTCAAAAAGTTATTTAATTACAATACGAGTTTTACTTGTTTAAGATGTTGATTTTTTTCGGAATCGGAGCTTGACATTCTTGACAATATAAATCAATGTATTTATTTGACTGTTTAGATTCGGACAAGTCCGGAGGCAATTCCAATGAAGGGATTCGTCGGTATAGAACGGCTTTTACACGGGAGCAGTTAGCACGGTTGGAAAAGGAATTCTTCAAAGAGAATTATGTCTCCCGACCACGGAGGTGTGAACTAGCAGCTCAGCTCAATCTTCCGGAGTCTACAATAAAGGTACTTTTTATTTATTTTGTTTGTGTTTCTACATGCTTGATGCTTCATATCTTGTCATTACTTTTACTTTTCTTGCTTCAAAAACTTCATTTTCAAATCAATTTTTAAATCAAACTACAATTTTGAACCGAATTGTGTGTATTGCATTTACACGTGCGCTTGATAAAATTTCCATGCATGTGTTTGGAGGGAGAAATAGTGACATCAATAGGCTGTATACATGTCACTTGATTTTTTATTGCTTGTCGTCGTTGGGAGGTCCAAGGTTTGTTGTCGAACCATTCCTCACACCCTCAGAGTTAGTTGAAACAGAAAAATTTCCGACAGTTCAATAACTCCAGTGAATACAGTCATTTTATAACTGAACAATGTGAGGAAACTACATTTTCTTTGGAATTTCCCGACATAACAATACATTTGTGTCTGAGCACAGGCGCTTTCATGAACTTCAAGGAACTTAAATGAAAGTAATTTGGTTTCTGTCATCAAAAATAATGATGCCAGACTTTTAATAATTAAAACCCATTAACCCTGAAAACGCATGTATTCTTTGGAAAGAATAAATTAGAGGCAACTTTATAAGGACGACGGTGTCGTAATTGGAGATAATGTGTTCGCTAAGGAACTATTATCACAGGTTTTAACATTCATGTTTTCATCATATCTGCCTGCTTGTGTATGTAAGTGTCTTTATGCATAGAAAAGATCGTATGCCCCATAGTAGCTAGTAAAGGAAATTTCCTATTTTGGTGTGTGCGAGCTAGAGCTAGCAGAGCTTCAAGTTAGTAAAAGAGATGGTAATAATTGAAGTGCAAAAGAGATGTTGAGAAAATTGTTGGGGAAAAGACCTCCTAGACACTGCCTATATATTGTTTCTAGTTATACAGTCTGGATACTGTAAATGGTACTGTACGTACGTAAGTACGTATAATGCAGACACTACTGGTATTAACCTCTGATGATGCGTGTATATTTAGACTGTAAGTGTAAAACATAATTTACACAGATTTTAGGTATGAGCTGGGCTTATGGTTGCGTTAAAAACTACCACCTTTAGCTAAAGACATTGGGAGAGACCCCAATCTTTTAAATAGGATTTTGGTTGTAACGCTGTAATGCCGTATTTACTATTTACATGCATGTGTTCAGGATAGGAAGGCATCTATGTTGTCATGTAATAAAGTTGTTGCACACTTTACACGTTGCATGAACTGCCGTACTAGTCATCGGCTTGAATGTAACTCGTGAGTGAAGATACATGATTTGGAAGTGTTAGTTTAATACATTGTACAGAGATTGTTAGAGGTATTTCTTTCGTGAGCACAATACAAGCACAGGAAGAGAACAAGGAGGTAGGAGGGTGAAGCTAACTTTTTGGTAATGGTGTTAAAAGGTGGTCATAAAAAGAAATAGAATGCATCTAGGTATGTAGTCCTGGAGGAACTATGTGTAATAATAAAGAGTAAAGTTATACAAGGCAAGGAGAGTAAAGTTTGGAATGAAAGGGCTGCGGCAGGATGCATCTCTCCTCTGCTTTTCTTTCTTTACCATCACCAAGTTGCTCACTTCACATCGTATCATCGCTCGATAATTGAGTTGCTAAAATCTCGGTGGAATTCAACTGAAGAGCATGAAAAGGGAGTGAAAAAACACGTTAAGTTTTAATTAGCAACTTTGCTTCAGAGTTACTTTTCATATTAGATACGCCGTCGGCTTATGGTTATTCTCCCTCTCGTCTTTCTGTGTCTGTCCGACTCTTAGTGTTCTGCAACATCTCTGAACTTCTTAGTGAGATATTCCGATCTTCTTAGCACATAGAAGATTTCGACACTATGCGATCATTGTTGTTTTACTAAGTTGATCTTTTGCAACGGTTTAAGGTTAAAGCAACGGTTCATTCATTCAACTCTATTTTTTTTATGTACTTTCTTGTAGGTTTGGTTTCAAAATCGGCGAATGAAAGATAAGCGTCAACGAATGGCACTTGCTTGGCCCTATGCGGATCCAGCACTAGCGGCATATATTCTTCATGCTGCAGCGTCTGCAACGAACTATCCGTACACCCCAGCTTCCTTCTACCAAGCATATTATCCTCATCCAGCTGCAGCCGCAGCGGCGGCTGCCGCAGCTTCTATGCCACCTGGACGTGCTCCATATCCTCATCAACAACAATCACCCGCTCCGGGACCGATCCGAGGATACCATTCTCCATCACATTATTCTTCACCATTAAGCTCTCAACCTGCTCCGCGTCCTCCTACAATGTTTCCTTATTTACCAAGGTCTCCCGTCTTGAATCCAGCATCAAGTCCTGTGGGAGGTCTAGATTTAAATGGGGAAAGTCCTATGAAAATCCCAATGGCTTCTTCACCATCTTCCAACTCCTCTAGTGATAACAACTCTACCTGCCATCAGTGTGTAGCTCCTCAGAGTAATCAAGTTTCTCCTGGTATTCTCAGTAACGGCAACCATCATCATCATATTAGTGGATCTCCTTCCCCGACCCATACCACTACGACTGTATCCTCTGCCCCTGTTTTGTTCCAGCCTTACAAAGAAACCAGTAAGGTTTGAGGAAGTTATCACGACTACCGGAAATCTCCCATAGATTGTAAAGTCATGGTAAATTAAATGTAATTATTTAATCAAGTGAGAATCTCTTGTAGTTAAGCAAAACTTGATGTACTTAAAATCATGTTTCAGAAAGACTACACGGAAATAATTAGGTGTAGTACCAGTAGTTGATTTTCCATCGTGCGTACCATTCTACTAGAATCGTCTTTACAAATATTAGTGTTATTTAGCTTTTGTACTGCTTTATTTCAACTCCCTTTTCAGCGTTATTAGTTTTGGTAGAAACTTTAGACATTTATTTTATCGAATTTAAATGTAGTAGTAGAAGATGTAGAGGGTTGTATAGTAATTACTTTCATGTACGTGACATCGTGACAAACATTAACATAAGCATAAAAAACTGTAAATATTGATCGAAACGAGTTTTTATTTTGTTACCATTTTTAGACTCATTGTCAGTAAGTTAGTACTATCTATATATAGATACTTGTGTTTACAAATTACACTATTTTAATTGCTAAGTATTTCAAGTAATCTTGTCATGAAAATGCAACGTAAGGTATTTCAGTCCGCAGTATTTGTAGATTTTAGTTGTTCCTATATGGCAAGAATTCGGCTTCATCAATACTCCTATTAGTTATTAGTTAATAAAAAAAAGGCAACTAAAACCTGAGTCTCATGGCTTAGCTTCTAAACTGTAAACTCAATCTTAAATCTCATAACTGTTAGTGTGTATGATTACGTGGAGTTAAGATGGTTTTAATTGTTAGATAATTTTTTTGATTGTATTTAAAATTGTACATATGACTTGTAAATCGCGAGTGGTGTATCCAAGTAAATCTGAACTTGTTACTCAAAGAGTCAGTAGGTTGGTAAAAAAAAGTGTTCATTTCATGAGTGTGGAAATAAAGCGAAACTTTCCTAAAAGCAAAATCATATTCGTGTAGTATGAATTCAAGTAGCTTTTTATCAGGTTATTTATAGCTCGTAAACCATTTCTATTTATTCCTCGAAGGTTTTATCCTTCTTCAAGAGACAAACAAAATGTTTTATTTATTTATTGTCTGCTGTCTTTGCATGTCCCACAGTTTCACCAGTAACATTTTGATTGGCTAAAGTAAAAGGAAAATCAAAGGACGTGTTTTGATATTATTATAGCCGTGAGCATGGCCCATCAAATGGTGTAAAAGCATTTCATCATCACTTAATACATTATGACTTAGGTGTATAAACATGGTCATAACGCAGACGACGAGCTAGGCTTGGGCCAGGCTAGAGGCAGCACAACAGACATAGGCTATTAAGCTAAGGGCTATAAACCTTGGGAAGGATAAGGATAAGAAGCAATGGAGCCGGGTACTTTTCACTTAAACTCCTATAGAACACAAGATGGTTACTGGAAATAAGGGTTCCATTAGAGTGCCTAATTAAGATATGAGCTTGAATTACACCATAATGGGAAGACTTGTGTAGTAAGTGAATAGCTATAAAATTCTGATGGGTAATGCTCTTTATCATACTTATATGCATGTGCGTATACTACAGCCTAAAGGATAAAGGCGAGGGTGAACTGGTGCAACGTAGTCAGGGGTAGATAATAGAAAGTGGCATTTAATAAGATGGTGGTTGCCCGGAATAACGTTAACAACTCTGTAATAGAAGCAAGGCTCGGAATCTGTCGGAGGATATAATCTCATCCAATATAAACTTAGGCTATTATTTTATTTTGAATGGCCATTTTCCTCTCAAGTACTGCCCATTTCTTTCATTTACACACATAAGGTCCTCCTAAACCCTAGCCCCTGCAGTAATAAGCGAGCATAATGTACAATACATACCTGTTGTGAATTGTGAATATAATGTGATATCTTCTCTGTTCGAGACACTTACTTTTTTAAAACATGAGTCTAGTTTCAGCAAAAAATAAAATAAGGCTGATCTCCTCAAGTGCTCCTTTACTGACATGGTAATCAGGACACCATAAAACCATAATATTGTCTCAGGCAGTCATGTCATGATGTATATTTTGGCACTCCGCTATCATTTCTTTTCTTTACTCTAGTAACCTTTTCAAGACTATCAGTACCATGAACCATCTCAGTTTATGTTGCCAAATTCGGAGCAACAAAATAAGAGAACTATGGCTTCAGATAAAAATACTACCACTTAAATACTTTTATTGGCGGCTACACTACTATATTGACCATCATCCTTTCAGTATTTAAATTACAGCCCTCAATATGTATGTAAAGCCTTCAGTATCTTGCGCAGAAAAAGAGATTAGTCTACAGTCTACGGAACTCATTCTTTTATTTTTCAACACAACAAACTATCATTAATTAATTGTTACCTTTACAGTTACCCTTATAGTAGAAATGAAATCACATTTACATACACTCCGAATTCTCAAGCATACTTTAATTTCTCAGGCTTACAATAATTATTAGACTTTCGCAATATTTTATTGTAGACTGTTTTGTGTTGAAAACACACGGCAAGAACGGCTATTGAGTACTTCGATGGAGTTTCATCCATTAACATGAATCCCAGGACTATTCGTAGAATCTGTGCAAAACATTTAGGTAAACATACGTACACATAATTACTGTATTACATATACATAGATAAATGTGTAGAAGCCTAATATAACCTTAAGAAATATATTCATAGACAGAGTATACACTGTGTGCAATAGTATATATCTATATGTATATACATGCTTGTATTTTCAGCTTGAAACTATCGTTACCATAGTAATGCATGTATTAGTACTGTATAAATAATGCTCTATTCCCTGGGCTTGTCCATGAGCGGAGGGAATGGTGAGTTTGTGAGAAGGAACAATTTATCTGCATCAAAGAAGGCAGGACGACGGGAGTATCTACATGGAATGGAATTCAGATGAGCTTGGAAATTATATTGCGTTACGACAATAGATGAAATCTAGATGAGCCTCAACGAGGAATAACTGCAAAGCAAGTAAAAGCAACACATGATCCCCTCCATTCCATTTATTTCCCTTCATTCAGTGCTATCTCAGTTCCATTAAATAAACGCGCCGTGAATTATTTTCCTCGGATGTTAGTACTCAGGGCTTAACCAAATGCCAAATAGTCACTTTGGATATCACAGCGTTCGTAAATATTCTATATAAATGCAGGAAAACACTCTTGTGTCAAACATACGGGGCATTTATCATGGAAATTCCCTCTTCTAATCTCCTCTTCCCAAACTATGATAAAAACTTGCTATTATTTTGAAACCGTGGTTAGATTACGTACACTTATCATTGTACATGCCCAAAGTATGAGCTATTTGCTCCTTCCAAGTCCAGCCCCGTCAATTTCCTTCATTTTCCCATACTTGAGTCAGTTTGTATTACAGTTCGTATCAAAATTCAATCGGAATTAACGATTAGGGAAAGTCACTCGAAAACCAAATTACAATCTCATTGATACGTCAATATTCCAGTAGGACATATTATATGGACTATACCACACTACTTCTAGCAATGTTTTAGGTAAATGTCCCTATGAATGACAATTTATCAAGTCCAGTTGAAATTTCTTTAAGTATTGCTCGGACTCTAAATTGGACAAATAAGCTAAGCGGCTCTTTTGAGCCCCCTCACAAAACACACTGTGAGTTGATCACCGCGATGATTTCTGACATGAATTATTATTTTTTTCAAAAGAAAATAATATATTTCTTTAAACTAGTAAACCCCATAGGGTTCCTGTTCCTTCGCATTTGCCCAACCCTCCAGCCATAGATACATGAATATTCATGTACAGGGCTCGCATTGGAATGTACCAATAACCCTTAAAAATGACAACGGTGTCCTCAGGATAATCCGTTTAACTCAATACAGGGAAAATAAAACTGGCTCAAGAGCGGCATCATTGATTTACGAATGTACTCATGTCAATTTTATTTTTTAACTATTATTTCCTATGCACCCTTTCTTTACTGTTTTTGTTTGTTGTCTTGTCAAGAGTGGGAGAGTCATGGTTGAGTAGTTTCGTAAATATCAAAGGGTTCCGATACTAGTAACTGGTAACTACCAATGCATTTAACTCGTTTTATGAACAATAGTTTCCTTCAAGATTTTTTCCCAATTTTTCCACAACTTTCTTCCAACAGCCATATGCACAATACTAAATATCCGTGTGGTGTGCCTAGCATTACAACTTACAAGTCCATGCATGCGTATAGCTAAGTGTGGGGTATAGGTACTTACATTCGCCTAGTATTAGAATGTAGATAAAACTTGTTCTCCCCAAGAATTTCGCACCTGCAAGAAAATGTCAACTGAGGGAACTATAACGTGACAAGTTCTTTAGTTTAGGGAGTCTAGTGTGAAGGAACCTATTTATGTACATGTAAGAATCATCCATTCGACTCAGTAGTAGTGAGGACATGTAAAAGACTCATGAGAAGTTCGTATATACGTATAGCAGAGAGCTAAAAAGGAAAAGTAGTAGTGAATGGCATAGGCAGCAGGACAACATGGAGAAGGAGCTTTTTTTGGGGGAAAAAGCCGTGCCGAAAAATAATCGTTCACACATGTACTAATAGGCTAGCGGCAGAAGCTCATAATCCTTCCTTATACTCTTTTACCGCCTTCCTTTTAGTGCCGGCTTCGGTTTCCACCATCTCGTCCCCCATGTTAACTTCCTGATTTGATCGATTTTTTACAGAGTTTGCGTCCTCATTTCCCCCCAAGTGCATACATACTATTCCTTCACACATGTATTCAAGACCTTCCAGCCCGACCCGCGCATAGATTGGGAGTAGCAAGTACGAGGAAATTTGAGTGAATATTTTTTCTATCTTGGAGGAAGCCGGGTTAGGGGGAATTAGCTTTGAAAAATTTGAGCTTGAAAATGGAAGTCAATTTCTATGCCGTTTAATTTGGATGATAAAATTTAATCATTGAGTTGCTCCGATGTGTATCGAAATGGTTGATTTTGATTTGAAGGAAATATGAATATTTGATGACATATATGGTTATAATATTTTATGTATGCTCATTTGATCCAGAACATGATTAGATGATTCAGGGAGAAAATTTGAATTTATAGGATGAAGGCAGGGAAGTAGCACGGGATGTGTATGCATAACTGTATCTATTTATTGTTTGAGTACAGCCATGCATTGTTTAGATAGTCGATGAAAATTTCCGGGAAGAAATGACTTGAGATGATGAAGGCTTTTTCCTGGGAACTCCCAGCCCAATTCGTATGCATGAAGTAAGTATCTATGTGTATGAAAGAAGCGAAAGCCAAAACACGATGATAAAACATTCAGCTTCCGAGTCCCTACAGTTTGTCTCAGGATACAGGAACAGAGCTGAGTACATGGGAACCCGTGATAAGGTATATGAGTGTATGCCCGAGCTAAATTTGTTCCCAGGAAGAGTGCTTCCCAAGATGTTGGTTTACCCGAGAGTGAAAGAGGGAGGAAGAAACAGAACATATCAAGTTATCTTGAAAGGGAAAAGGGAAGAAAGGATAATGGAGGGAGGACGAGGATTGGCCCCAGACGAAAATTGATGCTCCATCTCAGCTCCAATGGAATTGGATCTCGTAATAGCACTTTATGAGATAAATTACGGCAATATTTTCTCGAATAAAATGCCGGCCGACAGATAATTTTTTCTCCACTTCCAACCCCGACAGCTCCGACGACATCTTCCATCGCATCTTTCCCTCCCGCTTTCTTCTCTCACTCCAGCCCCAGCCCTGAGACGTGCATACTTAGCATGATCATGGTGCAACCAAAGCATCTGCAACAGAACTCTTACTCACTCAGGATGATGCTATCGGGGAATAGTACAGCTCAAAAGGAGGGAATACAGCTCTACTACATATAGGTAGATACATATATATAAAATATATAAAGTACACGCTCGCCCAGGATTTTTCAGGGTATTCCATAATGCTCATGCCCGGAGAAATAAGAACTTCTCCTTCAACTCCCGCATCCTATATCCATTGGAGAGGAGCTCACAGCTGCTAATGTCTCTCAAGCCTTCAAAGGAATGTATCAAAATAGGGTCAAAAAGTTGAAATAATTTGAATACAATCACAGCAGGCACGCCTCGTGGTAATGGTGCCATCTGCCTCAAGATAAAATTCAATTTGTTGGAACGTAGATACTCTATAAAAAAGAATTGTTCTTCGAGGTAATCTAATCTTAAGTCTGGGCCAGGCTGAATAATTGAATGAGGTGGAGGTTCGCTATGGGAGCTGAGCGTTTAATAAAAATTAACACGGCACGTTCAATCCTAAGGATCCATTTAATGAGCCTATGAACGACCTTGTTGTGATTGTTTAATAATTCTTCCCTTGCCTTAACTATCCCGAATCTATGGACATGTGGAAGCAATTATACAATTACTAGTATTTCCACCAAAGGAAGATACTACTTATACCTTTTAATGCTTGGGTAAATGCTGGGTTTACCGCAGGGACACCGTATAAAATATTGGCTTCGAGTCGTCTCCAGACTTTAATTTCCCTTTCTCTTGATTTTATTTCCAACTCCGGTCTACCCCCAACTTTTCAAATATTTTAACATCCAGACCCGACCATGCTCATGGGTACGGAGCTATAATCCCCTCCATTATTTTCAGGTAGATTCGCAAAACCCCCAAGAGTTTCTGTGGTTACGGAGAACAACTTTTACCACACTGCTAAAAACACTGTATCTATATTACATACATACATACTACCTACACCTCTCAAAATTGTATATCTGTACAATAGATATTAATACAATTTCAAGTGTTTCCCCAACTATGAACATACATACATTTATAAATGTATCACATCAGTACTGCCCTAATGTAATGCTTCCACATATGTCCATACTACAGAACAACTCACTCTGTACAGTACGGTTCTTGTAAAGGTTCGGTAGTTTGTCTACAGAATGGGAACCGAATTTCATTCGTCCCAACTCATGGTGAGTTGAGGTTGACCATTATCGTAAATCAAGTTCTCTATAGTCTACAATGTCCTCCGACGCTTCCCCGTGTGTAGACCTTTTGTTTGTAGCCAAAGACATACTCCAAACAATTGGATTTTTGGCTCCTTGATTATACCAAAAGTATACAGTTCCAATCTAACAATGTACAATTTAACCACGGCGTCCAGATACCGTACTGAATGTCTCATTCCATTTATGATGTTATATCTGTATCTATGTATGTGCTGCCAGGAACCGTCTTTCCAATCTCTAACATATGCAAGTACTTCTTATCTCTATCTATATTTGTACTTTGCCAGTATATATAAATAAAAGGTGAAGCAAACTATCGTATAAGGGATTTTAACTAAAACAAAAAAAAAAGACTGAAAGGAAACAATTCGCAAGAACGTTCAGTGCATGACCCTTTCCTGATAATCTCATCCAGAAGAAATTTGGAGCGGAGCAACTCCTTACAATAGGAGGATTGTAAATTGAGGTAGTAGTAATTGCCGCGAGCAAACTAGTTCTCGTTATTACCCTGCCAAAATTGTGTGCCATGACAGAGCCTAATTCCGTGGGGGTACAATACAAGTTGATATCTAACAGGATATATGTTTGTATGAGCTCCGCAAAAAAAAAAAAAAAAAAAAGGAATGTGTCTACAATAAAGATTCATTGGTTTTTAAGACGCTCAAAACAACTGACAAATGTATAGTATATACACACTTAGGGATAAGTGGACTCAGTGGTACTCAAGGTTGCTTTCATGAAACTTGATACAGGCATGAGGGCTATAAAATGTAATAAAGTAATAAAGTAATAATATTTATCATATTTAGGGAATATTCGTCTCTCCATCCTAATAGCATATACCCCCTCATAATTGACTGTGAGAGAGGGTCATAAAGGCATATTCCCAGTCAGGATTCCTCCAGTGTGTCGAGAGCCGAGCGATCATTTTCTCATTATTACCATTAGCAAAGACCATAGGCTATGAGATCATGTGGACATGCTAATAATGATTCCTGTAGTACAGCTCAATTAGCATACTTAATTGCACCTACTAAACTTGAGGAGTAATTAAGACAGGACAAGCTTTTCGAATTTGCAACGGACTGTATTAAAACAGCAATCTTATCATCGGACACTCCTGTCATAATGCATCGCATAGAGCGTTCGGCATCCGCATTTGTACTTAGACAAATTATACGTAAAGTAATGGAGATTCACTTTGCAAAAGCAGCAGGAAAAACTGCTTTTAAGTGAAAAGAAAAAAAAACAAAATAATAAAAAAAAAGAAGGGCGAGACGGAGCAATGAGGGAAGGATTATAAATTTTGGTTTACATTATTATTACACGGATCCCATGGATGTTGTCACGTTGAAATGAATAATAGAAAATTTTTGGCGTCGTGGTAAAGCAAGAGGAAAACCACGATTTTGGTACTTGGCCAGATATATATCCTCAGGATAAGGTTGAGACTTGAAGTAGGCAGAGATGAACAAGTTCAAGTAATAGAAAACTAATGGCTGTAACTTGAATGTGTCATTTTATTACTCAAACAACAGATTTGCATTTACTCAGCCTATTAAATCTAATCTTTCCCAATGATGGAGCAATCACACTTGTTCAGCCTTATAGCAAGTATATTAAGATATCTATACATATGTATATGTAGCTCCTAGCACTGAAAGAATCAGGAGGACCAAATTATGAATTGAATATCTCTCTGAGTGTCTCAGGGGGTTTTTAAGCAGACTTTATCCCCTCACTTATTTGCAATCTATTACGCATTCTAACTTCCCAAAAGATAAATACAAGTCATGGAGTAAGTTATAAGGTATAATGTAGAACATTCAAATTTACAATAAAACCTGCATAAAAAAAGAGATGAGCAAATAATCTCAGCTCTTTGAGTACTGTTATCATGTAACTGCACACATGCCTCTGGAATCACGACGTACATATGTACATATGTAGACGAGAGTCAAATAGATTTATCTTCACGACTTCAATTCACAATTTGATCACTTCACCACGCAATAATTCGCATACTTAAAATCAAGACCAACTTAACAGCTTGAAGACTTAAAACGTTTTTTTTCTCTCTTCTCTCCGTTATTTACAGTTAGAGAGCTAAATGGAACTACTACTTTATGTGCTACCAACCTATGTAACATGGGGAGCTCCATGAGTGAGAAAATCATTGGATAACATAAATTTTGAGCGGAGATGGAACACAAGTTGAGTCAGATTATAGTATAGAGTTTTATAAAAGCGTAAAAAAACTACTGTTTAACTTTCGACGGCTGTTTCATGTCATCAAGTGCATCTTACCACCCAGTAATGGGTTCACTTAGAGAAAAATTATGACACCCATTAAGGCACTCTCGTGTGTGCATCTTCCTATATACTCTTTTATGAATGAATATTCTCACGCAGAGACATACAAGAGTTTCCAAAAAAAAAAAAAAAAAAAACCGGGACACAAGTGCCGCACACCAGGAACACATCTCACCATGAATGCCTTCTGTACGAATGACTTATAATTTCCCAATCATAGAATTTTCATTTTGGAAAATCCATTCATACATAGCTCTCTGTCTCCAGGATTTACCAAGGACAGTGTTTAGAGTCCGTCTGAGTTTAGATGTAAACAACGGAAATGATTTGGCTCCGGATTTTCCGGGGGATATTCCGCTGTCTCAAAAGAATAGTCTTGGAGATGTCAGGATATTTTGGGAAAAAAATTATTTCAGACAAAACAAAAGGGACACAAGTGCAGGGCTAAAAAGTAAATGCTTTCACATTTTTATGAATGAAATGAACGGCTTCCCTTCCCAATGTGACGCTTATAAATCCAGCTGATGTGAAAACAAGTTTGGAAATAAGCACTTCAAAATTACTCCTTTCAAATTCCCATTTGTCCTTATGAAGATATTTTCATTACACATAACTTTTACGGCTCTCAAGTTCAAATTATAGATTTTATCAGTATCTACTACTATACAGATATAATGATACTAGCGACTTCCAGGACGGCGGGTCGTTCTCACGGTCCCTTACATCTTATATATATACTAATGTACACAGAATAATTTGATGTAGTATAATTGACTGCTAAGTTCATATACAAAATAATTACTGTAGTGTGTTACTCAGTTCTTGAGAGTAGTACACTGGAATAGTAACAAATATAGCTAAAGTCACTTCCCTTGTCAAGTAAAAGTCTCAGATGTAAACTAACTTTCAAATTGACTGGAGAATGACTTTGAATATTTGAGTATTGTAATGTATGAGTTACGACTCTGACGCCACTTTTCGGCATTTCTTTAACTCATTTCTGTCTTGATTATGGAATTGACTTATTTACAGTGTGGGGCAAATCAGTCCTTAAATTGGACGGGGACTTGAAAAATGGAACTGTAACTGAGCCCTAGTCAGTGCTGTAGGGAAGTAATGGATTTTCAAATGCCAAACCTACGGATTATCATAATATCCTAGATGATTACACTTATTCCCCTAACGCTCTTATGCTACACAGTCTGGCAGGAACAAGTCAACAAACACCAGAACATGGACTTAGCGGTCTGGAGTCTCGGGCTTGCATTAGAGAATTTTCTCCTGCATTTATACAGTACTGTATGTGTATGCACAGTGATGCAAACACTCACAATAATTATTGTTGTCTTGCCCATTTCATGAAATGGAGTCAAGATTCCTCGAGACAAACTAACAACATATATATATAGTTATAGTTTCCTATGTTGAATTAAGTACACGCGGAAAAAAAAGCCCTTGGGTATATCATATTGAGATTTGTAGACGGAGGAAGTTTAGGCGACCACTTAGACCCGGTCTGCAAACATGTATGTATATGTAGAGAGTCAAGGGAAGGGTGTACATGTATCCAAGGTATTATTGTCTTGATGCAGTCCGAGTGAAGACACAAGAAAGTATTTTGTTCTTTCGCTTTCATTGATTTGGCGTCGGGAGTCTGGTTGCGATCTCCTCTCTCTCTCTCGCTCTCTCTCTCTCTTTCTGGTCCCTTCAAGGAATGAGTACGCACAGTGTATGATTTTTTTTTCTCTTAAAATGTTAAGCATGTATACTAATGCACACAACATGCCCATTGTGTTGAAGGATCGATAACGAGTGTGTCTTTTTCGTCAATTTTCAGACCGTCTGCCACGCTTCTCTAATTTTTACAGTAATCCGAGACACTGGAAGGCGTTCTGCTCTCATTTTCCAGTCATTTTCCAGAGGACAGTCCTCTGATAAGAGTCTGAACATCAGTAGTACATTACTGATTGAGAGTGCTCTGGTTGTGCCATGTTACAAAAGAAAATTGCACTTTAATGAGAGTTAATTTCTCTTCTGGGCTTTTTACAATGCACTGTAGACCCAGACAGGTTCCAGTAGCCTTTTTTGTACTTCAGGGAGTCATTATATTCTGATTAATGAATGTATTAACTTGCAAAATAATTTATCACACAAAAAAACCATCGATCATTAACATGGAGAGTTTATAGCTCCTGCCGAGTATGTATTTACTTATGACACTACTGGATGCAGTATGTATATATGTACATTCTCGACTCTTCCTTTCCTATACGTACGTATACAGTAATACTGACAAGCTTGTGTACACAACTTGCCAAAATAGGATATTATAAAGCTGTTGAAGATTCATAAAGGTGCATCTGGTTCATTTCCTAGTCTCAGTTTTTCCCTAAAGAATTCTCTCCACTCAACTTCATCATCTGGGTTCTCATTTAAATTTCAAATAAATCACGGCTTGAAAAAAAGGGAATCATACTAATACAGCTAGCTATGTACATACATGTAGATACATAAATAACATGTATACAATTCCATGGAAGTTATTCAGATGCAAGCCTGCTCAGCTGAGCTTAAAGCAGTATCAAAATGAAACCAGTCCTTTGATACACTATGGACTGGGAGGAGAATTATGAAGAGACTCTTGAAGCTAATCAAAATGTTTCAGTTACCATACATAAAGACAAGATGTAAGTATCTATACATAGATAAAGATAGGAGGAAGTACATATATAGAAAAAACCCGTAGTTGATTATATAATTTGAGCGTGCTCACCCCAGCTTTAGCAATAAGGTTGTAAATGCAGGGACATGTATGTATGTACATGTATGGTTGGGGGAATGGGAAATGATTCTCCTCGTTGATACGTACATTATATCGGTATTCTGAGGGATTAATTGATGTTTTGAGCAATACGATTTGCATGGGCGGGTAATCAATCTCCGGGATAATTTGACGTGGTGGCAGTCCGATGAGAGGTGTGAATAATACGAATAATAGACGATGTGACATGTGTTCTTCCTACTTGTAATTCACCCTCGTCCAATGAACATGATACACTCCTGGGATCTACCCGAGAGATCTTTTTGGGATGTATTTTCATTGTATTTTGAGGAAATCCTTCCGATCCGTATATACTGCTGTAAGTAGTAAATACACTTCGCATGTGCAATATCCAAGCTCACTGGATATGAACTCACTGAGCAGACACATGTACCTATCTGTAAAGTCAGTTTATAGCTGCTCATCTATATTAGCGTCTGTATTTCAAGCGTAAATAGTGGTATGAAAGCGTATTATAACAACGACCTCAGACCTTCCTTGCCTCATTAATCACGAACGCTGTTCATTTAAAATGTACTTTAGTTGAAATCACACATCCTTTCCGGACCCACCACCCATTCCACTAAAAGTGTAAATCCCGGGGTTAACTTATTGTCTCTTGTGTGTGTGTGTGTGTGTAGATGTTCGGTGACTCCCTGTGACAAAGCCGATTCTCTTTCAATTACATGCTTTGTTATCCTTTAGGAGGTCTGTCAATTCGCAGGGTTCTTTCCTCTATCTATACTTTTAGTGGGGCTCCATGAGTTGGAATTTTATGGGATTCCTCCTATATATTGTAATTTACAAAATGGTAATTGATCCCTTTAGCTCTTCAGAACAATAATTTACCAGGAGATACACACACACACCATAGCCCTTCCACATTGGTTACCCACAGGGACCCATTTAATCACAGTCAAATTACTCGCAAAGCCTTGCTTTTCTTCTGGGTTTTGACCCTTCACAAATTTGAGTTACCAGTTCAAACCGTTGAATTATTTTAAAGTGAACATCTGAGCATTTCAATTCTCAACTTCACAATGATGAGTCCCATTTTGACTGTAAAGATTTTAAGGGGGGAGGGGAAATAGCGGAAAGGAATAGATAAATGTATTTCCTATAAAAGTAAGGATTCATACGATTTCTCACTCAATTACATTTTCAATTATAAAGTTCTACGTAATTACTGTTCCTATAGATACACTTAAATTATTTACAATGCTAAAATTATTGCATTCAAACGTAGTATTTGAGTATGGATGTAGTGCACGGACGTGTACGAAATTATTTCCTGGTAAAAACATTCCTGTTGACAAAGTTCTGTCAATTAAGCAAGTTGAATGACTTGGATAATAAAATTTGACCGGGATTTGTCATATGGACAAGAGAAGGCTTACAAATCCTTGGCGCTCCTATAACATTTTATAGTAATTGCTAACGAACAGGTTCAAGTACTGGTTACAGTACATTTTGAGAAATTAAGATGATTTAAGGAATAATAATAATTTGGGCCCGTGCCATGGTGTCCTTAACATTCCTGTGTGACCCTTCCAACCTTGACAATTACCCAACGGAAAATAGCAATTGCTTCCAAAATAAGCAATAAATTGACTCCGTATTCTTCGGAGCGTATCTATTTTTAGTTGAGCTCTAAACTCAGACTTGCCCGGATCTTCACTTAACAAATCAATACATTGTATATATATCTACAGCTCAATAAAAGTTTAGTAAAACTTGCATAACTGTTTGTACTGATGTTTCTTTGGTGTAGAAATAGAAATAGGGAATCGTACCTAAATTGCTCCCTATCCTTACATAGGTTTAGTAGTATATAAGTGTTTTGTGGCCTTACCTACGATATTGCCAGGGGAAGTTTACTCATACCCTCCCTGAAAGGTTGTCATCGTCCTTCATTAGAAAATACGTAATAGAAGATAACCGTTTTGAGTGTTGACGCTGTGCATATTTACAACTCCGATGGGGGATGACAGAACATCGGTATGCACTTTTACGTTTACCTTGGACGAGACGCTTGAATTTTAAATGCAAGAGATTTTGTTATTCTAGGAAGGAAGAGTATCAGTTGCCGGAATTGTTTCTTTTGAATCTTCCAAACAGCCCTATATGTACTGTACAATGTTCCAGTTGTAGGTAACTAACAGTAGATATGCAAGAGATCAATACTGTGATGGCTATCGACGACATCAACTGACCATTATGACACATCTTGACTACTACATCAACAACTACTAGTCTTACGACCTATATTGTAACCTATATAGTAAAAACGGTGGATCCACCATCGGTCAGCTTTTTGGCATTGGCCCCAATTGATTGGGGGATAATAATAATTGGTAGTCTGTCTTCTCCCTGTCTTGATACTTTACAACTTTGGATTGTTAGCTTGTGCCTGACGCTGATATGGGCGAGACCCCTTGTTTTTGTCGTCAGAGGTAACAAGATTGTCATAATATTGGGCAACCAAGACAGTAGCACCAATTCTTTAGGGAGTATCTCCAGCATACGGTTTGGTGGCTGTAAAATACCACTGGACCGTTCGACCTCCGGCATTTTTATCCTATTCAAAATAAAAACAGCTTATCTGTACATAATAACGGCGAATGCTTTACTGTAGCGTTTTTTTACCTTATTGATTCTCCTAATATCTCAACTGATGACAGGTCTTTTCATGGAATCTTTACTAAAAAAAACTTCCGTACTTTCATTTTCTAAAGCTTCCAGGAAATTATTGCTCTGGACAAAGAGCAGGACAGACTTGGACTTCACCAAATAGAGAGAGGGAGAGAGAGAGAGAGAGCACTGTAAAAAATGAAAATGAAAAGTGCCGTAAACAACTTTTTCTTTCAATACATCTAAATTCAGTCCTCAATACAATTCAATAGGAACGGTTCGTATAATAAACTTCTCTTAGCCTAAAAAATGGAGTATCGGGCGGATGTTGAATTCACTACCGAGTACCGATATACAGAGTGTAATGTGATGCAATATACATATAATAACGTTATGTCAAAATTTAGAAGAATGTTCCCTAAAAAATTTCTAAATCCAAAAGGAGTTCCAGTGGCACGAATTTTTTAAATGCAATTGGGACGCCCTATTTTACTGACCTATTTGTTTATGACCTATTCCGTCATTTCGTCATGTAAATAAATATTGTCATTGAATAACATTTTAAATGTTTTTTATTTAGGGAATATTTAGATGAACAATAGGAACTTCACTGAAACATGATGTGCTACATACAATGGAGCGCTTGCCCGTTCTGTATAGGAAGCAAATCTGCAAAATAGTCTACACTGCTTATTTAAACTCACTTATGAAGTCACAGGGACATTTATTAAAAATTGTTGGAGGGAAAATGTAGGCATGACTAAGTTGTATTTCAATATTAATATTCAAATGTCTACTTGCACTTAATTTAATTGTATTATTAAGTATGCTTATCTGATTATCAACACATGGTCAACACCTGATTTGATCAATTACAGTGGACTTCACGGGACAACCTTGTCATCAATTCGTCGAGCGTAATAATTATCGATTCATTTGTTTCTCATAAATTCAAACAAATACTCATAATTCTGTTTATTCAAATTGGAAAGTCTCAATTAATGCGGTTCATTTGTATAAGCAATTCCATTCGAGCTCATTAATAGATTTGAAAACAAAGTATTGAATTTCTTGAACAGAAATCTATCTAATTATTACATAACCAAACTTCGTCAATTTATATGGCGTGACAATGTCTTGCAGTCGAACAGATTTACAATTAGTCTCTGAGCTTAAATTAATTAAAACAAAAGTCAGTTTTTAGAAATATATTTGCTGCGGCTGTTGATGATTTTGATTGAGACACAATTGTCTAAAATAATGATTAGTTTTAATAATTATGACATTTAAAAACAGGGAATTACTGTTAAAAAACTTTAAATTTCTCAGTGCTCACAATCAGGATATTGAAATTTTGAGCCTGTAAATTGGTTTTCGAACGCTAAGAAAACCACAGTAGATGAAAATAATAACGAAATCCTGAAGTGTAAAACGTGCAAATAAAACCGTCCATGTACAAGCAACTCTCGCTATAAGAAATGGCTGTATAAAGGATATTGTGATAGCATGGACTATTACATAATTTTGTATCTGCACATAAAAATACGTACGTACAAACGAATGTTTTTTGTTGATAAAAATCAGCAATCCCCAGAGTATCGACAGTATAAAAATATCGACTAAAAACTCGATCTTAACACTCCAAAGATTTTCCCCCTTCTTATATATTTATGCTTGACCGATTAGGACTTAAGACATTACCAGAAAACATTTAACGAGATTTTAGAACTGCCATTTACAATAAATGAAAACTCATCCAAACACTGCCCAACTTGGAACTGGAGGCGAATGCTGAAAAAATGCCTTCCCATCATCGCACAATCATAACCTGTCATAAATACATCGTCCTACAAAAGGTAATCCAATAATCATACGTCCAAATGGGAAATAACGAACCGATTGTCCCACACTTAGGAGCAAGCTCTAACTCAAAGCCAAAGTGGTAACCTCATTCTAACGAATGAGTGTCATCGTCATCTAGTGAACAAGTGTAAATTGGGAATGGTCCCCGACAAAAACTACATGTAATAAAAGTTATATTTTTACCCATGCAATATCACAAGTTAACTAACCTAACATCCGTCTATTGACAGCTTTGACCCTCCCGAAAAACACAGTCACTTCTGTATGTCTGTCTCTCATAGCCGTCTCCATATGTACCGTGGATTTGTGCTCATATATAAATAAGTATACATACACGGCACCATCACAAAAACAGGCCTCAATAATAACAAACCCCGACCAAGACTATAACGGCACAAGCCCTCATAATACACCACATGATAATAATACATGTTTATTATTACGAAGTAAGACAACTACAAGTACTTATGTGACTAAAGGGGATCCTGTACGGTAGGACTTTTCGAAATGGGAATAGAGATTGGAAACGGAAAAACATAGGTTTCTACCAGCTAATAAACAGTGTAATATCGAATGCTTATCGCTCTAAGTATAATATTATTTAGGGTAATTTCTCCAAGTTCTAGTTCCTCTCCACGCCATGCAGTCACACAGTCAGGTACATATACCCCCAAAGTCAAGACTGACCCCAGCCCGAGAGCGGAAAGTAAGTATTCGAAGAGGACAAGATTTTTGGAAGGAAAACTATGTGGACAGAATTACCCCTACAATAATCGTAAAAAGGAGAGTCATATACACGCGCTTCATGCAGTGTGGAGACTATAGAAAAGCGTAATATAATATAACTTTTTGAGTACGTTCCTCCAAGAGTTAGACACACTTGTTATTTGGGAAAACAGAATCCTCCAGGATTGTTCAAGCTCTCCTTTTTTTTCCGTGTGTGCAGATAGTAGTGGACCGGCGCACATAAAAATAAAGATTAGTGTACAACATATGAGCATTTATAGGGATCATTGAGAGGGAGCAATAAGCTCACATCCCTACCTCCGTCATTCCCATTAATAATAGGATGCTGCGGCAAGCTTTGTTCATTCTGTCCGGACCTTGTTCCTTCATTGTCCACATCGTCACGCTTTGAGTGGAGACACAAGGCTTGTTCCGTATGCTCCACATCCCTGGAAAGCCAACAAGAGAGTCATATAAAATTTAGTTAGTGTCACAAGTCAAAACACAGCAAGAGAGAGAGAGAGAGAGAGAGAGAGAGAGAGAGAGAGAGAGAGAGATGGAGAGAGTCAACTTCTCTTTTTTGTTACAATCATGTGCTATAAAATCTTTCGGTTCCATGTTAAATAAGTAATTTATGCTCACATTCTTCCTCCTCTCCTTATCTCCACTACATATTAGTCACATTTGCACGTATGATATGTTCTTTTACTTTTCCTTCCAGCACACTCATTTACATTTTCTGTGTACACTACGTAAAATGAATATATTTTGTGTTACTGTATCTATAGATACACATTATGTATACGTGCATAAGTATCTACATGTAAAAATAACTGAGTCTGTAGCTCAATTACATGTATCTATGGAAGGGACCCAGTACTCAAACTACAGCCAATTCTCTTTGGAAGGATAGCATATGTATAGGAAGGAGCTTCAAAGCAACTGGTGCAGAGAAGAGAGGCTACAGACTTGAAAAAAAATCCTGGCAATTAAATCAAGTATTTTAACTTGTCTATTTCAAAACCAACTGAATTCCTTCAAAGAACATAATATTAGCTCCACAGGACATTATTGAAGTCATATAATCCTTTGATGGACAACAAACCAGAAACCAATAACTGGTAGTTACAATAAAACACAGGGCTCTATATGGTATATACTCACATTTCTAGCTTCTATGATCATGAGGCAAACTTCACAGCAGACCCTGACAGTTCTAACCATGAGCAAGGTACTCACATGCTTTTTTTTTGCTGTGATAATTACAAGCCACATGAAAATAATTATTTCCTTGGTTTCATTTAGCTACTGTTGGAAATAATACATACAAAAAGCATACAAATAATTCTGATTCTATCCCTAATTAAATCTTTTCCTGATTGTGAGTTACTTTTATTAATTGAGTAAACAGATGGCTCATGATTACGCGTAAAGACACTGTACATAGTGCACTGTTCATAAAATCATACATTTTTGAGTTCAAAATGCTTTCCGCATTTCCGTCCTCTGATATCCAATAATAATAATTATTCTTGCATAGAAACTAAATAATCATGAAATAGCACAAGTCCTATCATTTACTGTTAGCATTTTTATAAGCTGAGCTTTTAAAGATTCAAAGAATTTCCTTTGTATTTCAACGAATCACGGAAATTACATATTAATTGGGTAAGGAGTATCTACTATATGTACAGTAAATCTGCACTTGCAGCAAAGCTCCACTTGAGAATTATTAGGAGTGTGTGAATGCAGATATTTAAAAAAAAACACAAGCCTTGTGTTTCAGGGGAAATTGAACAAGGGAAATTTTTTTTTGTTTAAAAATAACTGAACCTCGAAATGAATTGTAGGAAAGAGGGTACATATACAGTTTGGAGTTGTACAGGAGGCAGGGATGTGAGTAGCTACTAGTGTGTGGGGGTTATTGCCTAGGAATCTCAAGAAATTGTTTTTATAGTGTAAAATGTAAAACTCTTATTTTTTGGGGAGGGTTTATGCAACACTATATAGCTGAGTGGAGTTATTAGAGGAGTGAAAAGAGAAAGCACCGTGAGGAAGAGGTAGGGAAAAAAAATGCGAGACAGTATCAAAGTTATGAGAAGCTGGAGGAGAGACACAGAGTCGTACATATTGGATGACGGGAATAAAATTTTGAAGGGATGAAAAGGTAAAAAAAAGTATAAAAGACTGTGCAGGTTAACCATAAAAAATATGACTTTGTGTGCGATGAGCGCCGTTTCATAAAACTCGTAAAAGGCATCGGGGTTGAAAGGATAAGGAAGAGGAGGAAACGTAAGCATTCCTGGAAAGTTCAGAGTCGTCTACATGTATAGCAAGTGTGGACGTAAGTAGATAGTAAAGCAGTGAGAGAAGTCTGAGGATTCCGGGAGTGGTGAGAGAGAGAGAGAGAGAGAGAGTGAGTGAGGAAAATTGAAAAATATAAAATTGAGTCCGGGCGGAATTCCCTGGCGGGAAATCTGCTCAGTTTCCTCAATTTTTCTCTCCGTGATTTTTTGCAAACAGTTCCAATGCCACTTCTGTCGTCTCTCTGGGGACATTTGAATTTCATCAGTGAGCTTCATGATCTTCAATTATTCATCGTCTTCCTCGGCTCTGCCTTCCATTCTGGGCATCAGCTCGTGCGCCCACTCAACCCTTTTTCTATTCTCCTAAACTGGAAATTATTACCCTTATATCCTAGACCTAATCGAATCCATCCACTTCGCCCTCGTCGACTTACTGCCCAATCTTCTAAGTGAACCAATTTGTTCCACATTTTCCTCCTCACACAAAAAACTCTCAACTCCACATCCACTCTCTGATTTTTTCATTACACGGTGATAAATGCTTCTTGATTCTTTTATCAGCTCCGAAACAGAGCGATACACCTCATTAATTATAACTTTCCCTAACCCTTTTTTCCTTCCTCTCTTAACTTCCCAGCGTACTTTCGAGTAACATTCCCTTGCCTAACCTAAATATTATTTTCTCCTGTGGATTCCCTCACCATATCTCATCCTGCTCCCTGATAAATCTCAATTAACCAGTGCCCTCTCGGAATTCCTCTCCTTTCTTCCAGCATTACATACGAGGATACAGAAATATAAAAAGAATTATTGCAGGCACAAAAAAATTACTGCAATGCATCAGGAATTGATTGAATCAATACTGTTTTAATACCAACAATAAATTCATCCACATACGTACGAACAGTAGTTCTCAGCCAAAGAAAAATTTGAATTAATGTTTCGATAAATATTTTTTTAATACAATCAAATCGACCAGAAGATGTACAATTATTGACTTACCAATACTGGGATAGTGCAACTCTCCGGATTTAGTTTCAGCATTTTATTTAATACTGTGTTCAGATATGCATAATGATTGATGTCAATTAAAGTTATTTTATAGCTTGTTCTGTAAATCTGAAAAAATGTAACCTCTGCAACCAAAAACATAATTGCACGATTCCTGGGGATCTGAAATACTTCCAGTTTTGATTTTTTGGTGGCAGAGCTATGGATGTTTATGTTATAAATGCAGATAGAATAGATACAGATATTCCTGTAGTAGGGTATGATGTTACTTCCGCTGGCAAGAAATAATAATTACTAGAACCACCTGTGAGTTGTAAAATTGTAGAAAGATAAAAATTGGAGATTACCTCAAGTATGGAGTTGTTATTGTGATAGTCATAAATCAAAATAAATATTCATATTTGGTAGTCCAGGCAGGGTCCAGCACTTTGGGATGACACACCTTATTATAGCTAATTATTTTAATGGATTAGTACCTACGCTCAGCTTTACAGCCCTGATATGCCCCGGACGGAGTAACTTGCATTGTTGGGAGTGCAAAGCTGAAACTAATGCAATTAGTGCGGGAGTAAGTGAAACCTAAGAAATAATTTCCGTTGAATTGAGACTTTATGGCAGGATACAGCCTTTTGGTCATTATGATGAGGTACACTGACTATCGTTACAGACCAGCAGCCTCACTCAGCTAATATGATGATTTGAGTCCATCAATACCATCGCACATATCATTGTTACTGGGGGGAGGGAAAAGAAAGCAATTAGTGTATATGACTCATATAAAAGACTGAGTTAAAAATTAGAGGATTGTAGGTCTGCTCTCAGCTCGACCGCAATGGCAAGTAGGAGCGGTGTCATAATACAAAAAGACACGCCTGTGAAGTATTTATTCCTGCCAAACTTGATGCTCTTGAATGCGTTCCGTCAGTCATAAACGTTTACAACTCTTGAAAATAAATCCGTTTAAGAGGATGACTTCTTTCGTCCCATAATAACTTTACTGCCCGGTCTCCTACCTCGCCCTCTGTCTTGGCCCTCAATTATGACTGCTCAGAAAGATCAATTTTTTTTCCAAGACTTATTTTTATGCTCATAGTCCATCAAATTATTAGAGTGTGAGGTTTGAGGACATGCTTCGCACATGTTAATTATTCTCAATTCATTTTGTATACAACACCCTCACACTTCAAACTCTCTGCTGTAAAGTCCTTTGGACTCCTACAAGCATTTTTCTCAGCTTTAATCAGATATTTAAACGTATTTAATATAGTTCAAAGGTTTCTGGGATGCTTATGATTTACGTAAAAATGCACTCAGTCAAATGCGAAACATCGGGAATTTCCTCATGCCCAGATATATATATAACTATAGGTACATACATAATGTACAATATCCTTTACCCTTTTACAGTCTTCTCCTCAGAAGATTACAAAATGCCTCGATACGTTTATGGGCATTTTATCCAAAAACTAGTACTAGGGGAGGGGGAGACATTGCAAATCATTGTGAGCGCGAGAAAAATAAAGCTATAAAAATTATATGATTCCTCCATTGCCAATATCATAATTTTCCTGGCAAGTTTGAGTCAAAAGGAGAAGCAAATGCTGTAAAATATACAGAACGTAAAAACATGAAAGCTTCACATGCGTGCTGTACGCACTACATGCATTGCACTGATACGTATGTACATACATATGTAGTAAGTATGTATGTATGTACGTGCGCACAAGTGCATACATTGCTTATAAACACAAATGTAAACATGTAAGTACATATATCCATGAGATACTTGAGAAAATAATATAATGCAATGATACGAGGTAAAAGTGTGTAAATTTCGTCCCTACTTGTCCGTGAAACGCTGGGGGTTAGGCATTTCTAACTGGATTACATCCGTTTGAAAAAACTTCTAAAACAAGTATAATTCTGTGATAAGCTCTGTTTTGCTCATGCTGACTAAATGTAAACGTATTCCAGAAGTAACAGCATATGCAGTAATATGTAATTACATATAAAGACGGTCAATAGGGAAATTTCTTCAGATCTGGAATTATTACATAACTGTTTGAATGCAACTTCAAATAAGAGTTTCCATGCAAGTACATACTTTCATATCTGACTGCAAAGTGACTTGGCTGGCTGTAGGTGGTTTTATACATTTGATAGAAAGACTTCGTATAGTGCTAGATGACTATAAAAATGGGTTGGTTATAGGGATGGAGTATCTACATATGTACAGTATTTATGTACATCCAGAGTAGTCTTAATATTGGGGTGCGAGAAGTGGCAAACAAGCTGATTTAGTACAGGATATCTACATTCTGTTATTCTTAAAATGTGCCTGGCTTGGTCAAAAAAGGCTCCGAGTGGGTTATCCACGGAGAGTCATAAAACCCTTTGGGTTGGATTAAAAACAAGCGTTGCTCCTCCATGCTTACAATAGTTTTCCCTCCAGAAACGTCTCATCATAAAATAATCAAGAGGTGCTTTAGAAAAGATTCACTTTTCAAACCATCTTCTTTCAATCATCCATCATACCCAATTAAGTTTCAATTAACACTCGGTTCAACTCGGCCGTGTCCTCTCGAAGGATTTTATTCCTCCAGTGAATACACATGCTACTGCTGCCGACAGATATAAGAACACTGCTCATATGCCCATCCAACCAAAAGCATATTATACCAGTTGATATTTTTTAATGTGTAGAACAAATAATTGCTTTTATGCAGTCATTTGCTTTTCATCAAATTATCAGCTTCGTCTCCAGTTTGAACACATGCCAATAGTTTATTTATGGGATTGGTATTGCCAACATTTTTTTTGTGTGCCAGGACGACTATCGAAAATAATGTTGAGTTTGCTTTTTTTTAGTTATTTTTGGGAAGTTATCGTTGGCAGGTATGTGGGGATCTAATGGGTGCTGGGCTGCTGGGGCTTCGTTATAGAAGCAATAAAAATTATAGTAATGTTTACTATATACATTGTACAGTATTCACATACTGTGAGTCAGTGATTGGAGTTTTTACGAATGCACTACATATTTATTTGAGAATTTTTTGTTGCTGGTCGTAAAGCTTAATGCAATCATTGAGTACCAATTATTACAGTGTCATAAAATTTGAAAGTGATTCGAGTACAAAAATGTTTGACTGTAAAAAATCACTTATAAAAAAATACAAAACTTTTTTCAGAGATAATAATTGTATACATAAGTCGTTGAATCAGTGGACGGTCCATGTTTGGGGAAACTAATCAATTCCAGTTTAACAGTATGGGTAGTTGGGGCAGGCAGCTGGGTGGACACCGGGTGGGTATTGGTGGTTGACTCTGTCGAAGAAGTAACCAGCTGGGGCTCCGATACCGGCAGTGTTACAGAATGGGTAGTTGGGGCAGGCAGCTGGGTGAACTCCGGCTGGGTATCTAGAACCGAAAAATAAATGTTACATTTAGTAAAACAAATACTCAAAATTTTGAAAATAACTTCTCATTTGAACTGAGGAAGTAGTTTCAAATTCAGGAAATTTTACCTTTCTTGGGCGAAAGAGATGGCGACGAAAGCCAAGAGCTGTAATGAAAGAAGAAATTGTATTTTACATTCAAGTTAGATTTGACTATCAACTACTGAATTGTGTTCTAAAATTATATTGAATTTTGTGAAATTTTGAAATATTTTACCAAGACGACAAGGAGAGCCTTAGACATGTTTGCGAAGTGTTTGTTTGAGCTGTTGAGCTGATTAGTGATTCTAGAGCGAGCTGAAGGTTTACAATGATTCTTCCAGTGACAAGTTCACTATTTATATTGGACAAGAAAATGTTAAATCATATAATGACAAAAAATGATGTTATATTAACGATGACTTAAATAAACTAGAACACTTCCTGAATTCCCCCATTTCTTCATGTCTCTTCTTTCTTAATGCATCTTAAATTTCCAGATTAATAATTCAAGGTGAGCGAGTGAATGGGGTACGAAAGAATGTTCGTAGAGTGGTAGATATAGGTAAGTGTGGTTGAAGCATTCAAGTGTGTGTGTATATCATGTTCGTACACAGTGCCTCGCACGTTGTAAGTCATGGATGGAACAGTGTTCGGCATAGCGCTCCATTCTGTCTTGTAGCATTATCGCTCTAGAATAATCAATCATTTTTTTTCTATGTATTAATCGCTTTGTTAATATTCATTTGATCATTGACTTGGACCGGCTGAGCTTTTTTTAATCTACTTAAATCAAATACAAACATGTGTTACTCCTTGTTGATACAGTTTTGATCATTAGAAAAATAAAAAAAATCCCCATTAAGTTGACTAAATCAATTGCTAGCTTTTAATTTGCATCTACAATTAATTGTAATAATAGTACTGTCAATACATTTACAACCTTCTTGAATAATTAGTTACTCTGTGTGGATCACCATTACAATGGTCGTGAATTGTTTTCCGACATGGAGGTATTATTATTGTTCTAATTTGCATTGTCCGTGCCCACTCCAGCCCAAGAATAACCACAGTACGTAGACTTATCTACACTTGTTGTTGTTCTTGATCGTATATGCACAACATACATATGTCAATGTTAAAAGCTACATATGTATGTGTATGGGACACACATAAAATCCAGGGGCTGGGTCAGACCGACCTTGCCTTTCAGTAGAAACAATGCAAGGCAAATTAAAGATGCTGATATAGTGCGTAGAGTGATGTGGCAGATCTGTATCTATTATCTCAGGATTTTCCGTCCCTAACTTATTGCAGAATACGGACCTGTCATCTTTTTTTTTCGTTTCTTTTCTTACTCTTTTTGCTACCAGGGGTTTGGAGTTGTGTAGGTAGCACTTTCGCAGTACTTACTATATAATAAAGCCTTTGCGAAACGTCGAGCGCATTTTTAACGCTCTATATGAACTTGTTCACGAATTATTATTATTATTATTATTACGACAAAATTGAGAGGGAAAAAGTAGCCAGAAGGGAGGATGTGTGACCGGCATAATTAAATAAGTTCCAAATTTAAACACATGTATGTATCAGGATATGATCATGTTTTAAGGAAGCACCCGGTAGTAATAGGGACATGATGAGTATAATGATAGGGCAAACCGTAGGAACTGTAATAATTTGTCTGGTGTGTGACGAGTACTGCTAATGCTACGTTAGAGGTTACCTGTCATGTATGACAATGTTTTAAGGTGTGACGATCGACGTTTCCTTTGCATAAACATGAGGAATAAATTAACGGACTGATTATTTGGTCTGAATTAAATTATGGCATTTTACCAATAGCGACTTTTATGTCGTTCATAAAATTCACCATTTTTGATCCAGCAGACAATTACTGGTGGTGCACCTGTCATTCATCCCTGTTTCCTTTTCACCACAACAACACTATATATGTTCCACACTCATTACATACACATTATGGCTTTGATTGCATTGGGGATTTTTTAGTGCAACTTAATTCCCAACTATTGTTTGCTCTACATGGAGATAACATTACTGTAAAAATCTTGTTCCAGTTGGTCCTCAAAAGTGGTAGCTCATTTTTCTAGTTTTTTTCCCCCTCCGCATATTTATAAAGCCTCCGCAATGCTTTTGCAAGTTCAGTTATTGATTTGATTATAAAGCCGATACCACTTTTTGATTGTAAAAATGATAGCTTCAGCAGATTTTTTCCCCCTATTTGATTTTCTTCTGTCTTTATATATGACTTGCGTAACAACCTGATTCTGCTGGTCATGAATTTAATCCAGAGAGGCATGATGCAACACTTGTGTTCCTTTGCTTGTTTTCCAAACCTATGTAATGTGCATACAAAACTCTTGTAAATGCCATATTTTTTGGATGTTTTACAGGCCATAATTTGAGTGGAAAAAAATGTTGCGCATTTAAGAATGTGCTCTTATTTCCTTGAGATTAAATTGCAACTATGCAGATATAGGTAGATACAAGACAAGTACACTTGCAGAGCTAATCTTGAAAAGAAATATACAATAATTTTATATTCCTCAAACAATGAGGAATTGAGAATATCCAATTTTCTACGTAGGGTAGATATATGTGGGAGGTTATATGATGACATCAAATAAGGATGATTAATGAATTTCTGAAGACCATAAAAACACTCATACATTGAGCAAGTGCTGATCCTGAAGCTGAGCTTAAAATGAGGTGTATGAGCCGAGTGTGACAATTGGCCCTTGTCAAACAATACAGTTGAAATGTAGAGGTAAACAAACAGCTTGAGGACTTAACACAACAAATCCATTGGAATCTCTTCATGACTTTATCATGTAGGTGGTCACGGGTCCCATGATGAGGATCTTATCATGTCTGTTAAGGCGGAGGAGTTGTTTTTATGTTGAAACGGGCGGTGAATGCGGTTCACGTATTGTTCCTCTAAGGTTGGTGGTACCCTTGGGTGAGGTCTTCCTTACATATATACGTTTCCACAAGCCAGAGTATAATTGATGGCGAGGAGGACGAAGGACCTACCACCATCAAAAGTCATCAGTGTCGATTGGCCAGACCAAGGCACCCTGGAAGCCACGCGATAGAACATGTCATTTTGAGGAGCTACCCCATCCATACTTATATGAGCAGGGATAAGGAAAGGTAGACAAGACAACCCATCACCAGGAACAACTTTGTCCACTTTACGTATACGCTTTATCTGTGTAATCTGAATAGTACTGGAAGTGCAATGAGTACACGAAAGCGAGTAGTAGTAGGATCAATAATAAGTCTGGAAGAATAGTCAGGGCAATAAATACTGGGTGTCGACTCAACTCAGATATTTCAGATTGCTCTCTATAAAGATCAGCAGGTTGCTTGTTTTTGGGGGACCCTCTTGGGTGCGCTCATCCTTATAATACGAGTATAATAAAGGATGTGCACTTTTTTCGAGCTATACACACTTTTCTTTAAAGGCTATTTGTACAGACTATCCATTTGGGTGCTAATAACCAGGCGTACATACTTACGACATATTACGTAGATACTATAGTGTGCCAAGAGAGCAACTCAATTACTGGAATAGAGCGGTTAGATCGGATCCTCAGTATTTTCTCGTTTTCAGTAATTCAGTTTCGAGGACGAGGAGTTTTAACTTGAAAAAGCATGCTTAAAATTCCTTGGAAATTTGCTTTATAACTTTATTGTGCTTGGACATTATACGGCCCTGGCACAAGCTACTTCTTTCTAAGTTGACTTATTTAGAGTCCATTTTATCATTGGAGTATATATTCTCTGTTTACATGCGTCAGTTCCTGTGGAAGATACTTTCTTCAAAATGTCCGGATCTTTTCTAGAAAATTGGAGGCATTTGATTGAGCCGTTCGACAAAGGGAATTTGAAAGCGTCGCTGGAGTTTGGATTTGGAATTGCTGTAGTCGTGAGGCAGGTCAAATTTGTAATTTATTACCAATTTACAGACGATTTTTTGTTTACCAAACCAACAGGACGGAAAAACCGCGTTAACGTTAGGTTCTGGGAGAGGTAAACCATAGGGGATTAAAGGAAAGACATATTTCCTTGCAATACAATTAAATCGCTTTTCCGCTCAAGGCAATGTAAAAGCGTGTTTTCAATTGCTTATAGGCATAACAAAAACTGGATCCAAAATATTCAATGACTTCTTGTAATACAAGTGATCTCCAATTAATTCATCATCGACCAACATGATTCGAGCTGTGTGGAATGCTTAATTATCTTGGATAATTTATTGACTTGCAAAAAAATATATTATTGAGGCATGCCAGATATCTTGATTTAATCAAGATTCAGGACCCTCTTTTTTGAGATTCTTATTCGTGATAGCTGATCGGCCCCGTCAGCTGATAATGGACAATTTATAAACATTTGCGACACTCGCAGAACAGTTTTTCCAATTTTGGCAAATATTAATTGCTGATGGAAATGGAGGTATTTAGAACTACGTAAAATAATAAATATTTTCAATCTTAGATACAATTAACCCTGCATTTCTGCTTGCCAGCTTCAAATTTGCTCATGTCATGAATCATGAATCCATTTTTGCCTATTTGAAAAAGCTCATATTCTGTTGCTGTTATGCATTCCTTTATGAATTTAAACCCCCGTATGATGTCAAATACTGTTTGATTTTTCGAATCCAACCCCCAAAGTTTAAAATATTTAACAGTATTCATTTCAGTCGATTTAGACTATTCAGATCAAATTCAAATATTCAGAACAAAACAGCATTTGACACTGAATTGGGACGAAAATATTCGATTGTTAGGCTCGGTATGCACGAGAAAAGCGTTATGTCGTTTTCAATTTACTAGCTGTTATGTGTTGCTGTTTAGCTAGACTGCCGATAAAACTGACGTGGAAAAGCATGTAAAAACTAGCCTGAACAAAAATAATGACAAAAGCAGACCTGAAAAACATTATCGAATCGTCACTGACGGTTCACGAAGTCAGTCGCTAGTCATTTTTTTCTGTTTGCGCTGTACTGACGAGTCCAAAATAGGACGAAACACCGGTGACTGCAGCTAACAAGGTTTCTGGTCTTAAAGTATCAACTGTTAGTGGTGAACAGATATAAGCCTTTTGTGGAAACTGTTTGTTTCTATCAATTTATCACGTAACCAGTTTTAAATTATTAAAATTATTATCGAATAAGGTTATTAAAAAGCGTTATTACAAAGGGAAATTACAAAACGGTTTTTAAAGATTTTACAGACGTCATCGTTTACAATAATCCCAAGTTCAATAATTTTTATAAGTTATCTGTGATACTTAATCCCACAGCCAGGGTTTGCAAATTGAAGATTTCCTTTGTAGTTGCCTGACCAGTAAAAATGCCCTGAAAATAACGAAAATGAATTTGGTCCAGTTTTATCCCACCATTAAAAATGGTCTGCATTTTCGACAGGCATTTTAGCCATCCAATATCAATTTAAGTAAAAAATCATTTAGGATTGTGAGAGTGGACTCTCACAGTAATGTATGGAGTCCCATAATATTTAAAGGTATAAATTAATGCACGATAGCGTATTGAACAATTTCAACAGCTTATTGCCCACAGAAATTTGGCAAAATTCCAAACTTCCGAAATAAGTTCATCACAGAGGACTAGGGGTGAGTATCTCGTTGGTTTTAAAAATGTCGTTTGACTTGTTCTCGTTTTTGGAAAAAAAATACGAGAACGGCATATTTTAAAAACGAAAGTAGCAGGAGTACGCAATAAACGAGACAAACGAGACAGAGCAAAAACATAGTTTTTATTGAACTATATAATACTTAATTAGGATTTTCACAACATCTGGCGCTAGCATATGCTACTTCATTACTAAATTTCACACATTAAAAAAATCACTAAAACGCAAGTGGTTTATGTTTGAGTTTGCTCCATTAAATTTGAATGCAAATAAAAATCTTGAAAAATATAAATGAACACTTCCAAAAATAAAAATTGCGACCAAGAGTTGAAAATGTTTTAATTCTCTCATTAGTAAAGCAAAACTCCCAAATTTTAACGGAATTATTAGAACCCTTTAAATACAGGGTTATGCACAGTTAAATTATACACAGTTACATCCAGTCTGAAAATCAACAGTTGATTGGGCCAAGTTCAACTACCATTTCAATTCCAACCAAGTTCCAGCAATAAAGCCACAGGCAGCTCAACACTTCTATAAACGTTAATATGCACAATTATTTATTTCAACCCGCTAAAGTTTGGATTAATCATACTTATGGCTTTATACGACCTTTAAACTAAACCGTAAACTAAGGAAAATATTGTTTCGCATTCGACAGCAAATGGGAGCTTTGCAACGTAATTACGTCACTACGCCACCCATGTAGTGTATTTGTATATACTGTGGTATGGTCCCGTCATAGGGTAGGGTGCGTTGTTCGTTAGCCCATAAAATCCCGGCCGGCCCGGGCTTTGGGCGGGTACGGGTCAAAATTATTACGTTTGACGGGTTACGGGCGGGTACGGTCGTTTCAAAGCGGTTAAAAAAGACCGTAAAAGCCCTTGAAAAAATCCACGAATGTGTGTATATGGACTTAAATACTTCGAAAGAATTTCAAACGTTTATAATTTTGCCATTTTCACAGGTACCAGTAAATTTTAACCGCCCGAGATGATCTAGTGGTTACCTGCTTGCTGTCCCGACGGTAGCTGCGCCGAAACAAGAAAACCAGGCAACTCAAATTATGTGTAGGGGCAGATTTGATAAAAAGAAAGAAATTATATGAGGACGCAGATAGGCACATAAAAATATGTATGTACAGAAATTGGAAAGTAAAGCATGTTCCATCTATAGTTGGATTTGTTGTTTACGTTCAGCCGCTAGATGTCGCATGAACTCGCGCGTAATTGCCATTTTTCAAGATTGGGACATCGTAGGATAGTTGTTTTTTAGGGCATTAGTAATATCCGAATAACATCAAAAATCATCTTACCCTCCATTAAGCATTATGTTAGTTTAACTATAGTGTAATAAAGCATATATGTACCATTATAGAGAGATTTGTATTGCCCTCTTTAAAATATAAGAAACTTTTATGCTAAATTCTGGTTTTCATTAAAATTTATGAAAAGTGATTAGAAGTTCATTTAAATCTAGATGCTAAGAATACGTATGTAATTATAATTTAGTTCATGTAATTTATTAGTCTCAATAATAATTATCCTAAAATGCAGCATACATTTCATGAAGTGCATTTCTGCTACATTGACATCCGTTATATCAAGATTTTACTGCGTTCATAGCTCCAAATAAGTTTCGGAGGCTTTTGTGTGTTGGAGTAATATATAAAGTAATATTAATATGTACATATTTCCGACTAGCGCAAGATGATTTTACATTATGGGTGAATTTTGCCTACAACTTAAATTAAGCATAATGACAACTGGAATAATTTATCTACCTTGTTTTTTATCTTTTATGCGCTTCTTAAAACCATTTTCATTCTTGTTTGTTATAAAAACCAGCTTTTGAACGTTGTGCCGTGTAAATACTACAGTATGTGGATTAATTTGAGTTGAGTATCATTTTCCCAAGCCAAAAATTGGGTTCTCAGATTCAGAAATATGGGAGGCCACATTGAATATTTATTTTGTGCTACAGATATTTGAAAACATGTCAGCTTTGTACCCTGGACCTAGGTCTCAAAACTTATAGGAGGCCTTTCCACAGGAAATCTGAGTGCGTTTGTAAATTTTATTTTACCCTGGCCCTAAAACGTTTTACCTTAGCTTGGCCAGGGTGGACCACCCCATAAATCCACCCCTGATGGTTCCTGAGACATCAGTTTTTGACCAAGGATGGATATTTGACACAAATGCAGTCCCATAAAAGCTTTCAAAGCCAAGCACATATGCTTAGGATAATTAACATCAAAGTTACCAAGGATGGTCAAAAGGGCTAAGTTCAAATATTGCCTGCAACGAATAATATTGCCCAAAATTTAATAAATTGCTAAAATTTCGTAATTACCCGATGCTATAAATGGCCAAAATACCAAGGATTGGATATCCTCTAAATGCCTGCCCAAAATGCCTTGGCATTTTTAAATGACCAACCCTATTCCATAACCACTAGGATTGATAGATTGGTGTGGCCTAAAGGAATACAGGAAAACATGGGTTGGCCCCTAAATGATTCCCAATGATAATGAACGTTTTTTTACGTCCGAAAATGGCAATGATTCATATGGAATTAAACGCATACCTGCCTCTTTTGATTCGAATAATTGGTTCATTCAATCTGGAAACTTGGTAAAAATGTCCATGCCCATGGGGAAGATATTGAGGTGAAGGTGATTGATGAATTCGGCAAGATGGAAGGATGTAAGGATTTTTAGTAACATGAGATGAAACTGGATCTGCGAATGGAGTATTTAAATCAATAAAACCATTTTTGGAATACTGGAAAATAAATTACTAGGATGAATGCTTAAGCATAATTGTCCCATATTGAGCTAAAGGGGAGAATTGTTTTGTGACACTACGTAGGGCATGCTTCTAAAGTACCATGGTTTGACAGCTCGTATAATTCTTGTCGTAAGCATTTGTTTGAATTAATTCATGGGGTATTCAGTTTTAAAGGAAATATTCGGTTTACTGTACTAAATCCCAAATGTTAAAATCATCGACTCTGAAAAATCCGGAATCTTTATGAGTTTTCAAGGCGGACAGGTCCCATACCTGTGGTACAATTTTGAAATTTGAAACTTTGGGAACCCCTCCTGGGGGAACGAGGCAAATTGAACTCTAGCTACTAGGATTCTGGTACATACTAGAGGAGTACTAAAACACGTGCTCTTTCATGTACGAATCCAGGAGTACCGTGTCGTAATCTTACCTTGTGAGTTATTATTTGCGAAGACTTCTTCATCTACACGCGAGGGAAAGGATGCTGCAATGGGTAAGCGTAAAAAACAATTATTATAGGATACACGATCAGTATCATTTTATTTCAGCAATTGACAGTGGCAATGCGTATTTTGAAAAATATGATGGAAGAAATGTTAATAAACGGAAACTTTCATCGTCTGTTGAGAATCCAAAGACAAAGTTGCCATCAGCTAGTATGAAGCCATGATTGAACTTGCAATCTTTAGTTGAGAAGTCATTCATCACAGATCACAAAAAAGCCGCAACGGCCTATATCATAAAACAAAATCTCATGAATCAGCTTTTAATGCACTCTGTTCCTGTAAACGTTAAAAATGTGTATGTTTATATAGTGAATTAATAGGAAAAATAACTAGCAACAGAATATTGAGATAAGCTAGCTGTTTTATTTTCGCCAGGAGATTTAACTACAAATAGAAGTTTGTTTTGCCTTTATGGCAACCCTGAAGTATTATATTTTACTTAATATCTCATGTTCCCCTTTCATTTTGTCTCTTTAGTGTAATTGTGATTGCGAGTTCCAGCATTTTGCAAGGACATTTTTTGAAGTTTGTTTATGTCTGTAGTTTGATTCAGATAGAATGAGGGACGTAGCCTCACCCAAACAAAGTCTACCCTCAATATATTGGCGACATTTGTGTGTTTATATCGGAATGTAAAACAAATAATTATTGTCCCCGGATTGTCGGGCGAGGAGATTTTCCTCTTTAAGTGTAGGTTGATGGTAATTTTTCATGTAAAATGATACGAAATGTATGAATTATACAACAGTGGAGAAAAAAATGAGCGAGGGGTTGTCATACTTTGTGAACGTGGATCTGTATCTATACAAAAGGTTTATTCTATATGGATCTCCGTGATTTCATTTAGTATTTTTCGCTCTTGTTTTCACAGTGTGAGTCCGTGGACTCCTAGCTTGCCTCTCACATATACACACATAAGTATTGAGTTTTAATTTATAGCCATCATTTACAAAAACCCATTGGCGAAAAACATTTTTGAATTCACTTTGTGCATTTGTAAACTTAAAGAGTGAAAGAAATTTTGACGCTTCAACAATAGTACACGAAATGTTAGTAAAACTCCTACCCTGATTGATTGATTTTGCTAATGCTGAATTACTGCCAAACGCTACTCTATAAAAGTAAATGGTCTTCCATTCCATGGAAACTATTTTATTGTCACATTAATACAAACATATTTAGAATGTGTACAAAAATACAAACGCTTTTTGGCATTCCATGTTCCGCAGTGAACATGTGTATATTCTTCCACCTGCTCGCAGGCTCAAAAAATATTTAATGCAGAGTTTTGAGTGAACTAAACGGAATCTAAATTGCAATTAAAATAAAGTAAAGCGGACACTGAATGTAAGGTCGACATTGCATGAGTTAACGAATTTTGTCTTTCCTGACATCAATTTTAGGAAATAGTACAGTAAAACAATCGCAACAAAATATTTCATATTATTTGAACAAATATTTTACAAGCCTTAAATATTTTTCGGCGAGTCAATTTAACAGGATAATATCAAAACATGGCAAACTCTACACCGTGGGCAGCAATTAATATAAACAGATTCAATAACCAAATCGAGGACTTTATAACACCAGCGGCTGAGGTTGGTTTCTTTTTCTTTTCGGGTCCCTTGGTAGGAGCAGCAGGTTTCTTTGTCTTACTTTCCTCAATGGCCAAAGCGTAATTAATAGATTGCATCAAGGGATATTTCGTTCCTCCGCAATAACCCAAAAAATCATCTGTATCTATGGACCACACCATGGCACCTCCAAGTTTTTTGGAGAGAGCGAACTCGACCTTAAAATATGGTTTATATGAGAAACATTTTCATAGACAAAATGTATACCTCTTCAAAAGGCTTGTGAGTCGAAAAACAATCAAAATGATTAATTATTAGATTACGAAGGAAAGCATTCCGTATCTAGGAATACAGACACAAAAGGGTTTCAACGAAAATAAATGACAGAGTGCGTCATCTATGATTCAAAACCCTTAATATTAGAAAGAGTATTTCAAATCTACTCCATAGATGGCAGAACAACGTCAATTTCTGGTTAAGTGGTAAGCCGTTCCCAGCCCACAGAATCACTTCATGACCGCAAACCAAAAGTTCATTAAAAAAATTACCAACATGCCAAAATTACGGAAATAAACACAATATCTACCTTTTGGTAAAGACTTTCAGGGTTATCAAAACTAAGCCATTTGGATCCACTCCTCATAAATGGAACTCTTGCGCTAGAGTCCCAGTAAGTCTTCCACTGACCCCGATTGCCATTAAGCTCTTTGCAAATCTGGAAAGAGACCCCCATTATGCAAATTAATGACTTCTATTTCCTGAATAAATTCCAGTCAATTTAAGTATTGCAGAAACAGGGGAAATAAATTACCTCATTGTACCCCAAAAACCCATTCTCCCGGGTGTAAGGACCCTGAAATCCCTGTTTTTCAGCGGACCTTCTCAAGCCACTTCCTGGAGACTCCTCATTGAGTAAGAAAGTTCGTCCATACAGAGGAAGGCCGAGAACCAATTTTGAAGGGTCTACTCCTTGGGATAGAAAATATTCCACGGAGGATGCCACACTCAGATTACCTTCTGGGGCAAATAAAGGTGCATTATGGAATGTCCGCTGATCCCATGAGCCGTGGTAGTCATAGCACATGATATGAATATGGTCCAGTAATCTGGACAATTCTCTGAGATCATAAGACTCATCAGCGATTTCTTTGGAGGATCCAAACGCTGCTGTGAGTAGAAGTCCAAACTTGTTGAATTTGACTCGCAACTCCTGAAAATTAATAATATTCACATTGTACAACAGGTCTTATGCACTATTTTGTTGACGGAAAAAATTAATTCCTCCATGAAAAATCATTAGTTTCTAGATAGGAAGTAATTTCTGGAAAATCTCAATACCTCAACTAAAGTGACAAAGTTTTGTTTATCCGCTGGTTTACCACCACGTCTTCCTGGAAATTCCCAGTCAAGGTCAAGTCCATCAAATCCGTGCTTTCTGTCAATCCATAACAAAACTCGTGTTACAGGCTTAATTCAACAGCATAATTTAATAGCCTCAGACTACAATGCATACACGTTCAGACATTTACCCTGATATTGTTAGAATTACTTTACAAATAATGTGACATCATTTGTCATTTTAAGAAATGTTCAAAAGAAAATTCATAGTGTTGTAGTTTTATAGATTCTTTAGGGATTGGAATGACTTAGGTCTCATTCAAGTCTTGTTCTTACCTCACAAGGCTCAGAGCAGACTGTGCAAATTTTTCTCGACTGACAGGATCCTCAGCCATAACAGAATATTTCTCAGATCCTTCATTCCATCCTCCAATAGCTAGCAAGACTCGGAGGTGGGGGTGTTTTAATTTAATTCCATTGACTTTTTTATACCAACCTAGAGTAATTATGGGATATGAGAACTAATTAATCAACCTGAACAATAGGAATTGATCACAATTAGTGCAATAATGATAATACTGTATAACATCAAATCATGCCAACAAACCTTTCCCATACTCTTCCTCCAAGTCAAGATAAGCATCCAGCGGTTTCATATCAAAAGTAACATTATTTAATCCAGCGAAACTATAAATCAAATGTGTACATAAATTGGGATCAAACTGTTCCAGTAAGTCATATGCCCCTCCAGCTGGACGGTAGACAGCCCATGTTCCCACATAACAGACAACGACCTTACTATGGGAATGTATATCTGCAAAAAAAAAACACATTCATAATAATACTTACAAGTGTGCATCCCATTGATTGTTTACTAAAAATTCTTAAGTGTCTGTCTCACACAAAAGACATTCCATTTCCTACACACAGACAATACCAAACATATAAACAATTATGGCGCAAGTTTCAAATTTTATGTACATATACATACATACTGTTGTATATTTTAAAGTGTAATATTATGCAACTATTTCGCTTCCATATTTGCTAAAGTTTTTAACAACTTCTCAGAAAATAGCCCAAATAATAATAATTATTACTCACTTGAAATATCTCTATTGCCCGTAAAAGCAATGTCTAAATTTACAGGTTGGAAATCATTCCCTTCTTCACAGGAGACCCAAGCCGTTATAGCCAGTAGCCATAAAGTACTAGTTGTAATATTTCGTAACCTGCGAACAAACCAACCACACTCTTTCACCAAAATGCACTCAAAAAAATCCCTTTGATGATGGATTAATAAATCAAAAAAGTAAACTTTACCTTAAATGTAGTGAAGGCATCCCTGGTTTCATTGATTCAAACGGGATTTTTAATTAAGTGCAGACCCAAAAGAAGATGTTGGAGGTGAACTGCATTGGCCAGGAGAGCAAGCTGTTGTTGGTGAGCGGTCAACCCTTTGAAAAAGTGAAAGTAAACGTTCAAAACTGTTCACAATACTGTACAACTCGCTTGGTGTTAGGAATTTAAGCCAACTTTATGTATATATCTATGAAGCCAAATGTATCTAACGGATGTGGTTAAATTTTCATTATTTTGTCCAACCTGCAGACACTCACACACACAACACACACACACATACACAAACAAGCTCCACTAATTAAAATGTATTCCTTGAGCTGCTTCTAAGCTGATTTTTCACAATTTGATGATACAGTAACACTACGATGTAAAAACCCAATACTACTCAAGGAGAGCTCTTTTGTCTCAACTGCACAATTACTATTGGGACTGAATTTGAGGCAGTTATTCTTTCAAATGGCACTTGTATATTGTATCAGAATTATTTTATTGTGAATTCACGACTCTCCAACAATTTTATAGCTTGATTGACTCATCTGCATGAAATAGAAAATAATTCCAAGAAAAATATAAATTGTATCACACCCACTGTTAGTAACGACCTAATCTACAAAGTAGGGAACAATAAGACTTGCCATACACCAGCTCGTCTTTGCCTTGGTTTGCAACAATGAGCCAAGAAGGGAAACGGCCAGTCAGTAGAATTTCTCAAGGTTAAATTTTTTTGTTGTTGTGGTTTGAGCACGCAAATGAACCAGTGTCTGTAGAATATTTTGCACTGTAAAATAAGTTCCACCTTTCAAGTGAACTTACCTGGAAGGGGATTTTAGGAATCAGCAGTGGACAAGGCTGAGCTGAGACCAGTCAGATTCTATACCTGTTCCACTTTCGTTAGTTCTCAAGTTATTTTGTATATACTTATGTATTGTAGCTGGGGAAGGAAACAATGCATGGATGGTATTCGTATACTTTTATTTTAGGGTGGTAGGAAAATATATACATTTAGTGAGAGCGTGAGTAATAATACTCTCAAATAGTAACTGTTGAAAGTCTATATATGCTTCAGGACATTTGTACACCTTGGGCTCAGATTTCTGTGACACTGAACTTATAATGTATTTTCGAGCTTTACAGTTCAAGTTTCAAGTATTTACATTTTAATACTCCTAAGGTGATGCATTTTAGGGTTCAGTCATAGGTTCTGTCAGTGGTGACTTTCTGACAGGCAGGTTCTTCTTATATGAATGAATTGCATAGGCTTTAGTATTTATTTACGCTGAAGAGCCAGAGTGAAATTTGTGTTTGGTCATGCTGCCATTGTTCAACATCCTGCCGTAATGAAAATAACTTGTAAAAGTGTATGTACACAAGTGTATGGATTCGGCACTAGCACTCCTAAATTTTATGTGACTCATTGATAGTTTACATTTTATCAAAGGGGATGATTATGTCAGGAAATATTTTTACGATCCTGTTTACATACACAGATTAGTGGCAAAAAAAAAGAGTCCATCAGGTGGAGAATTTTTCAACGCTTCGGTGTCTTTAATGAGTGGTATAGAGTCATTTATAAAAAAAATTATCATTACCTCATGATACGGAATGTCCTATAAATTTCTAGGGTTTGTATTTAAAATAAACGAAACTCCTGTGCATCATGTTATATAAATTACATTTCTTTTTTCTGCATCAATAATTTCCTGTTCTGTTGCACAAATACTAAATTAAGGAATCCTGCAAAACAAAATGCTATTTATTGAAGATACGGCATGTAATTTAGCATGTACGTGTGGACACATTAAGCAACTACTTTTATTTGAAAGAGTACACGTAATATAATCATCTTTGCAGAACAAAGTTGTGCATGTGGCTGCATGAGAGATTTCTTATAAAAGATCAATGGAAGACATTATACAGTTCGACGTTCGATGGTTTGCCATCGTTTCCTTCAAGGAAACGTTAGAAACGGTAGTTTGTGTAGAGCCTGGGCATTCCTCAAAGGTGGCTCTGACCACACAATCATCTCATGTTATTTTAAATGTGTACTTTCGTTACTTTAATTCTCACCACGTTTTTCAATTTACTATTCCTTTACTTTCCATCCATCATCATTTCCCACTTAATTTCTCTTGCGTCAATATCGTAGTCATAAAAGTGTTGCTGAGAATGCCGAAAACGATGAATGCATACCCCCAAAAAAAAATGATCATTACTATTCTACTCATACAATTTAGATAGACATGATGCACAAAGTTATAAAATATTACAACTCAGGAGCTTCAATGTACTCTCTAAATTTTAAAACAAAGAGAAGGACTTACTACGAGTCAATAATAATTCAAGCAAAGTTATAAATACCTACATACGTGTGTATTAGATATTAAATTCATAGCATAAAATGTTCGTAAATTAAATACAATCACGAACGATTACACAAATTCTGTACATTTTAAAATTTGCATAGTGTGGCTTAATTTTAGATTTAAAAATGTATTTGCTCAAGTCTAGGCGTTCTGACATATAATAATATTTTTATTTGACACCGGCATGTTTTATTGACACAGTATGAACAATACCACCTGTTTGCACCTCTCAAGGGACATTTGAAAGTGTGGCAACGGCAATTGCTTCTGTTCATTTGTGCAGTAAACCGTTGTCCGTTCATTGGTCTTTATAGTCTTTGTATTCACCGATAATAGGTACCATCTGGAGGTACTGTTTAACTTCACCACGCCAGAGTTTTTCTTCGGACCAATTGATTATATACAACAACATATAATTCTTGAAACGTTCTACAATTTATTATTATTAAATTTACCTGAAGAACTCTAAAAAAATTATACAAATTGATTTTATAAATCCTTATGGTAGCTACTGTGCTTTATAAAATTGCCCACTGGTCAGATTCAAGTGTAAAAACCTTTATTACTTTTATTTATTGAGAGGCAATATAGTTTCAGAATTTGAGGTAATAAATGCATGCAAGCACCTGACAAGTCCATACTCTAGCCTCGTGCAACAAAAGCAAATTGAAACAAATAATTCAATACTTTCCTTGACTTCATCAATGTATGAATGTTGACATGGAATCTCTACCAACAAGGGAGAGATAATATGGATGTTTCAACGTAGAGTTGAATACATTGTCACTATAAATATTTACATGTGTTACAAATACATATATGTAGTAACTTCACTTACCACATACAAGTTATGTATGGAGTTGTAAATGACGCAAAACTACAATCCCTCGTGTATAATTATTGCAGTAATCATAAAAGCAACATATTTAATAAATTTCTCAATTTGTATTTTTTAAATCCTTGTTTGAAGAAGCACTTTTTACAGGGTTCTTGTATAAATGAGATAAATATTCTGTCTGAGTCCAGTGATGACAAATATTGCCCAGGGCATTCAAGTAATCAGTCAAACTCTTGTTTTCAACCGAATATCTCACATGATCAATCCTAATATGTATGTTTCCAAATGAGGGCAGTTTCAAGCCAGCCGACAAATTGATTGCTAAAATAAAGGGTGTACTTTAAATGACCCCCCAAAAACTGGTAAAAAGAAATATACATCTGAAGAGCTTTCCATTGGTGTTGAATCGAAAAAATCGTCAGTCCTACCCCTTTGGAGAGTATATATGTAATAATTATATGAGCTCCTAGTAGAAATACCATTTCAATGCAGGTCACGCTTCTGACTTTCGTTACAACAATAATAATTGTAGTGGTAGATGAGCTTTTAGTTTAACTCAAAAGCTATTACTTGAGATTACCATTATTTACGGATTATTTTATGAGTTTACGTATGTACGTAATAATTTACAAATTTCCTTTAATTTTGTATCAATTCTTAGATTAAAGAAAGTGATATTTACTTCAACTTCCAATACTATACATTGGAATTGCTCCCTTCCTTCGTGAGCTCAGAATTTTCCAGAAATAACGAAAGAACAAATTAAAGATTTCTCTGTACGTGTCCGACCCCCGCCTGTGACTCCTTACAAAAAAACTGATAGGATTTAACAGATTGTGAGTAAATAAGATTAAATAGAAACTTCCGAAGCTACATATCTGTACATATAACGTGAGGCTCATATATATTATTCCAATTAAGTTTTAACCTAAAAATATCCCTCGGATCAGCTTTTAATCACTCTTGAAACTCTAGATCGGAAGGAACCTTGAGAAAAGTAATTTTCACCCGTCAGACGTGACTACTCACTACTGGATTTCATGCCGTGCGAATTCATGAATAAAAATCAAAGTCAATATGTTACACTTAGACTTGAGCCAACTACATATACTGAAATTCTGAAAGTGTTTTTAGCTCGTGAATTATTGTGACCACCTGGAGGAAAAATCAGCTACACAGTCCCAGCGTCCCAGTGCCCATTGACTTCGATATATAGTTGTCACTCTCAGCACGGGAAAGTGTAGACTGGGAGCAATTACTCACATGCTGGAGCACATGGATGTCAGACTTGAAGAAATATTTCCCGCGGTGGAGTTCCACCATAAAATACAAATTCCGGGTCGTATGTAGGTCTTTGAGCCGGGTCCGGGAGAGCTAGTTTGGGAAATTCATAGGCCGGGGCTGAACAGCATATCGATCCGCTGTCCCGAACATATACGCATGTTCATCATCATGAATGGAGAGTGAGAGAGAAAGCTGGAGTGCAGAGGAAAGAGAGAGAGAGAGAGAGATACATCTCCAGCAATTCCTTACCCTGTCCAATGTTCTCATTCGGGTTGCCAGTTATTTTTTCCTACGCAGTAGTATATACTCTAGCGTGCGAGTGTCAGTGTAGATAGAGAAACGAAAAGAAAGTCAAATATTCCACGACTACTGTTACTGTGACTGTACTTATTTCCTAATTAAAAGCATGTCTGGAAGTACTGACACAGTTGGGGGAGACAGACCCTACTCGGTTTTGTTGGTGAAAATAGTGGAAACCAACTCTTACAATTAGTATAATACTTCAACCTCAATCGATAAGTGTTCCACATTGTGCCCAAACCCAACTCATAGTAAAATATGCTCAGGATGTAATATTTCCTTTTTTTTTTACCATAAGCCCAACATATAGACGATACATACTCATCACGTTGTGTCGCAGTGTGTACATTCTCAGCTAGCTACTAATCACAGATTCGTGAATCTCATCCCCTTCCATGTTTTTTTTTACATTACAATAAAAACAACTTTGTTATTTGTTAGGGATGAACTTGAGTTCATTCATAGTCCGCATATAATTGGAAATTTTTATTAAAGCCACCAACACATATATCTGTACAGAGACACTTAATTGACAAAACGTGGAAATCAAGGTTGATGTGGTGCAAGCCGCATTTGACTACTCACAGTCAGAGTTGAGTTACCAACAAAAAAAAATACTCTTTCAATTTTTACAAGGTATTTGGTCGTGAAATCAAGCCCGAGATAATATTTCCTTATCAAACTCATCGCACACAATTTCCTCCCTTTTACAAATCATCCAGTCGTGCTGGGTTTCGTTCCGAGGTTCTTTCTGTGTGTATGTAGAATCTGTATTTTAGTTCCATGACAATCCCTACCAATTCCAACCAGGTACTTACTGTACATTGTTCATAAGTACCTACTTATATATACTCCAAGTAGATATTTTTTTTTGTAATTTATGGCAGATAAAAATATGACTTCTCTCTATTTTTTCCCCCAACTGTATTCTTGTTAGACCATAACCTGTCTGACATACACAACAAAACCTTTGATACCACTTAAAATCCCGTACTTTTAGGATTATTGGAAGACTGGTGCGTGATAAGAGGGGTCCGATCTTTTTATTTTATACACAATTCTGCGGCCCGCTCCTCACATGTATGTAGATACTCTGAAGCTTAGTAGCTCCAAAGGCCATTGGAATCCTTTTATCTTTAACAGTACTCCGTAGTAGTCTAAGCTTGTCTTTAGTGCTCAGTTTGCTCAAGTTATCAGTTATCAGCTGACCAGCCTGAACAAGCAACGTTCATTGCCAGCTTCCTGTAGGACACCAGAGAGGTTAGTAAGTAAGTAGGCTCTGAGTAGCCATGTAGTAATTTCCTGTAGATTTAACTGATTTTTTTTTGAGTGTTATTTACTAATTTTTAAAATTGTCTTTCCGTCTATTCTTTAGGGTGTATTACCGGAGCAGGAGTCAGCGTTATTGTCATAGCTGCCGAAAACAGTTACTGTGTGCTTCATTGACCCACGAGTGTATGTATGTGTGTGATTGTTTGTGCTAAGGAGTCAATGGTAAAAGCTCAAAAGTTCTTCCAACTTGTAAATTAAGTGTGTAAAAAGATAGGTCGTGACATTTCATCGCGGTCTTGGACATTGTCACAGGATAGTTTGTTTACTGTTATAACCATTGTTACAAGAAACAACTGTCCTGGTGTTCGTTCCTGTCAGGTTCAGTTGGTGGGATTGGAGCCTGACTTGTTGATCAACAGAAAGGGAGGATGACTGTGGTTGGTTTGCGTTTTTAGTGCATAAATGTTCCTTAATTGTATTCTCACCACAAGGCTCTCCTACTCTGGTGTTTCTTGAAAAAATAATATTGTGTGAGTTGAATAATTCAAATCAGCTGTCAATAAGGATTATACTGGATGATCTCATATGACGCAAGACTCTCAAATGACTGCTACTGCAAATAACAAGAGTCAACCGTAGGTTATGCACTTTTGATTGTCTCATCGACCTAAGCAACTCTACTGTATAGAGCTATAGCGTGTTCACGTCCCACCCATTTTTTTTAAAGCAAGAGTTAACACACACACACGCCGACGAGATGAGTATCGAACGGTGAGTGAAACTTTATTTATTATGAGTATGCATACTGACTGTAGATGGTCGATGGAGTTGGTGGAAAGAAATCATGGAATCATTCAGTGGGGGTATCAAAGGAAAGACGGCCAAGGTGGCAATAAATTACCCTACAGATGAACTTTCCTTTAAAAGACCTGCAAACCCGATAAATAGTCAAGCCAATTAACGAAATTTGCACAAGATTCTATTTGTTTGTGCCTCCAAGCCTCACTTGATGTATATAGTAATAAAAGCCTTACAGGTTGTTGGGCCTATAATTATGACATGTACATATTTACATATACATAATTACATACTAAAAGCACATAGATTTTTCAAACTAAAGGTTTTGTACAGATAGTTAGTGTCATGGAGACATGTGGGAAGATGAAGAACAGAGAGCTCAAACGTAGTGTTTATACATAGTACCATAAACATTCTATAATAATGTCTCATGAGGACATCTTCCGTTACTTCATTATCAAAATTTAATATTCAGTACGTTCCCAAAGAATTCGTGAGGACTTTGCTCGGTGCAGTTTATTAGGCAAATTTTTGCGGTCGTGCTAATCCACAGGATTTGTTTTATTGTGCAAACATTTCCCTCGCGCTGTGCGTTCCCTTGTGGAGGACAGAGATGAAAGGAAACGTAATGAAATGAAGGAAATGTCTGACTGTGAAGAAATTGTTTTGTGGGCGGCATTCCATTGACTTTTTACTTTGCTCCAACCAGCAGCCCAATCCTATAGCAAATAAGTCGTAATTATTGCTTTAATAGAAATTCCATAATGATGGGAATGTATGAACAAATGTGACTGTATGTATGTATGTACTGAGAAAGGCACACGTGAAATCTGACTGTAGCTTGACTAGCTGACTATTGATGATGGACTGAAATGTATCCATATGCAGTTATTGGAGCGGGGGAAAAACAATTAATTGTAAATACATTTTTGTAGCGCATATAAGCCGGAAGATATCTAATCATACTATGCGACAAAAATGTCTTGCCACACTGTGGATTCAGTTCAAGGCATATGAGTGACTGACTCGTGGAAGGAGTGTGTAGGCAGAAGGATAGATACTTATAATTACATATACTGTGATTTGCACAATAACAAAAAAAAGCCTGGTATTTTTATGAATACAGATAGCATGCTCTGCAGAGACATACCGTATTTATAGATAAGAATTTCAGTCCTCTCGAGCAAACTCACTAAAAGTCATAAATTAATTACAACCTGAAAGGCTTGTTAGCCTCTTTACTGAGATGGTTTTGTGCATGATTTAATTGAGTTATTGTAGATAAGTGGTATATGGTCGTCGGAGGGACCTAGTTTGATTAAATTGATAGATACAAGGGGCTTGATTCAGTATTCTGCAGAGAAGCCATATATGCATACAATAGGGGTAGTAGCGTGTACATGACAGGCATTGTACGAACTCAGAATACGATCGAGAAGAAGATTATGTATGTAGCCTTGAAGCCCAAAACAAATTTAGGGGAAACTAATGAATTTAAGTTGGGGCATAATGACCTGGGAATCATACTACTTTATAAAGTCATGTGTATAATGATCTTTAGCACTCATTGTAGTTCATAAAATGGAAATGACTGCAATGTAATGGTCCCAGGTCCTCATCAATTTCCATCAAAAGCACGTTGGGACTTTTGGGAGTTTCAGTGTGTTTTAAGGAGGGCCAATGTCTCTGACCGGGGAAGCCAGTATATGTGTGTGTGTTTGCCTGTGATGATTGAATAAATTGCAGCTCACACACGCACCCAGGAACACCAACTTTAAGAGGTTTACCAACACGTGCTGAGTTTTTGTAAAGTATAATGAATGAATGAAGGTGTCCTCTATATATATATCTATATATATAAATATATACACACACACATTTGTCTCCACATACAAAGGGAGGGAAATGCAGGCTTAGCCTTTTGCCTTACTTTTGGGGATTGAGGAAATTTGAATATTGGGATTAGATTGCAATATTATTCTTAAATGTGCATGCCGAGTTTCCTATGAGGACATCCAGAGAGAGGATTAGGTTGGAAGTGAAGAGAAAATGCTCATTTCTGTGGAAATGTAGGGAATGAGAGTCTGTGTGAGTGTACAGTATTGCGAGCATAAAGAGCCCAGCATGAATTCGTGGAGCGATAACGGAATCCAAAGGGATCAAGAGGGCTCTTTAATTGGTTTTATTTGTCAGACTGTAAAAGAAAGGTCGTTTAACAATTGTGCAGGATGGAATTCTTAAGTCGAGAGAGATAGCGTCTCTCCCCAGACTTTTTTAATGGTACGATAACACTCGAAAAACTTATGAAACCCTGTACACATTTAGACATCTTGTGGTCGAAACCATTACATTGGAAAGTTTATAATATCGTGGAAGGAAAAACTTGAAAAGTTATTTTATGTCGAGAATCCGATTCCATTTTCTTTTTATATCTGCCACATTTTCTGGTGAAGGGACGCACAAGTTCCTCTTGGACTGTACTTTTTCTCCAAGTGTGTGTGTGTGTGTGTGCTCTTCACCATAAATTCAGTGAATCAACCACAATGCTGATATGCTTGGGAGATACCTTAAAATTGTGAGTCTTCTTGTAGTACAAATGGGCTCGGGGGGGCTATCTCTTTTGCTTTTGTAAATTCCGTGATAATATTTCTATAGATACTATATATGTATGTATGTTTCTCCGTATGCCCTGTACTATCCCACAGCTCTCACTCAGCCCACAAATTTCGATTTTCCAACTATTGTTAATAAATGATAAAGTGGACTTCGGCATGTTGTGTGTTATAAAGCAGTATCAATAATTGATCTCATTTTTGATGTTCCAGGCCTGATTGTGACATGAGTGATGTAAGCGTGAGCGAGTCATCATGGGCTGATGCACAGGCTGATACACCAACAATGGGCGACGGCCGTTCTGATTCCGAGGTAAATAAACAGAATAATCAAATGTGTATGCTTTTTGGCTGAGTGTGGGAGGATCATATCAGCATCCCCTCAACATGATGTATATTGTTAGATGTCATTCACAATATGAACCCACCGATTTCCCTTTATTAGGACCACAATGACAGTAAATGCCTCATGCTTCTCCACAGAGTACTAGTACTCAGTGGGTGAAATCTTATGTTTATGAGCATCGTCTTATTGTCAGAAGTTGACTATCGAAATCTGTACAGAATCCATGGAATCTCTAGTATATAGGCGAAGAGGCTCCTTTTATCAAGCGTCTGTGGATACTTAAAATATATGGGGACAACGTGGAATTTACACATTACACAAAAGACATAAATAGCCCCTCAGTGGGACAGAGCCACAGGTATTTAAATAGTTAAGTAGGCACTGAGAGGCTCTGTTTTGCAATTCAATTACCATAATAATTCTTGTTATTTGAATTTTTTCTCTCGCCTCTCAATTCTCCCTGAGTAGTTTCCATGTTTACTACATATGTACATACTGTCATACATGTAAATGCGTACTGTATACTTAAAGGGAGACTCTTCCTTGGTCATGTACTTTACAGTTATATTAGCTACTTCAGTTTTATTGGCATTAGCACGTTATCAATTTTAAAGTAAAGTTCTTCAAAGGAGCTTGGGAAAGGTAAATGTTTATGTGAGCTGTCACAAAAATTGCTACTTTGCGTACCTTTAAAATTATTTTGATGGATGTTAGGTGTAACTATAGAAAATAGTCGTCTGGTACTATACTATCTGTACTGCAGATACATGAGGGCCTGCACTCATACAGCAACTTGGGGGATTGTCGAATTGAATTGAATTGAGCGGTTTGTGTCGAAAGGAACCGTAAATGAAGCTGTGAATGTTGTTCCACTGCAGAGCACTACTTTAGGTTGTGTGGTCAAAATGAAAATCTTTCGCACAATTATTTACAGTAATGATCACTAACAATGAGAGAACTTTTTAAGGAACTGCCAGTATATCTACTTATATATGCTATGAGATCCTTTCCAGGTTATACAGTGCTACATTGTGTAATGTGACTAAAGCAAAGCGAATTATGATCAATGAGTCCGTTGAATTCTTCTGAGAATGACGCACGTCCGTACTCCATCCATACTCCAATGATTCTATTTGTGTGTGAATCAGGATGATAGTTTAGGTTTAATGTGAGAGCGAGGGTGAAAATTATCGGTATTGTAGAGTGAGAGATGCTAAAAAAAATGATTAAAAAAGGTAATGTGTATGTTCAACCATATGAACACTTAGGCACTCTTCAACTATAAACTTGATTTGATACTTGATCATGCTAAAGTCTTTTTTTTTTAAAAAGGCAGGTGTGTCTTTACAGACAGGTTCAAAATTGAAAACTTTTTCTCCCTTCAGACAACAAGTCATTCATGGGCATTGTTAGCATTGTCATATTCAGATTGCTCACTTTAATGGGCTTCGTGTAAAGTGTGATTATGCTCTGATTTTGATAACCATGCAATTCCCTCAGAAATGGATCAGTCTCGTTTCTGCAACTTTTGAGCACAATTCCTTTCATTGAAGCTGTGGGCTCGTCGGGATTCAATGGAATTATCTAAAAAGGATGCAATCAATTTTAGTATGTTACATTCATGCAACAAACTAATTTACTAGCACCTTTTCGTTCAGTTAATTAGCTCTCAAGACATAGTCAATGCTCGCTCAGTCCTTACTTCACAATGTCAAAAGCGAGGGGGACGAGCCAGTATAACCAACTTTGTGGTTGAGGCTGGTTGAAAATAAATTTGCTGAGGTTTCACTGTCGCCATGCTCTGTCATTCAAATGCACGCTAAAATATTGGAGTTGCACAACCCTCAGGACTATTGCATATAAATACGTATGTATCTACATATTAGGGATACACCTATAGTTAGGCATGACCGTCTTTCAAAATTTACGAGTTTTATTTCCAATGCTGAGCCATGTATGTATATTACCTTAAATTAAGGGGGAGCCGATTGGTAAAATCAATTCACAATAGCTTAAAATATCTACATGTAACTTGTAACTCCCATTTGACAAATGCTGTTATTCCACATGTGTCAGGGCGCCAGGGTGCAGTGTGGAAGTAAAAAAAGAATGTTTGAATGGAAATGAGAATATTGTTGTTGTCAGTTGTTACTATTGTGGATTGTAATTTTCATTATCATAAATTAAATGTGGAATCATTAGAGAGTGGAAATCAGCTTCCGGTAAATGTTCACATTGGAGTAACAGGGTCGTAATTTGAATTTATTGATTTCCATACAATTCTAATGACGAATTGCAAACACAAGGGGTTAAAGTTGAGCCTCTAACAAGGAAAGAAATTTTTGAGTAGTATCTACATAAATGAATAGCTCTTATTTACTGTCAGGAATCAAAGGAGATGATACGAGCGAATATGAAATGTCCGCTAATGTTGTTGGTCTTGATGATGTTCAGATTGGATCTGGTATTTAAAGTTTCACTATATACATGATTATAGTAGAAACCAAGAAACAAGAAATAATAGGAGTCGGAAAAATTTCTCCTATATTTCTCATTCGCAATTTGACACTTTCCTGAAATGAAATGGAAACCATCTTCATGCACTCGGATTATTTTATATGGTTGTAGTACTAGAGTTTTGTTATTGTAAACAAGCCAGTGTGGAGTAATTTACTGTCATCGTTGGGGGAAGTTAATGTGCATACATGAGAGTAGTAGTAGTAGTAAAATACCTGGGAAAATCCTATATGATTTCCATTTTTTTTGGCATCCTGTTTTCATAAAATTGACCAAGTGTAAGGTCTGGGAATGGAAATTAGCGTGTAATGACCGGAGAGCTGAGGGTTACAAAATATTGGTTGAAGGCAGGTTCGTGTCTTTAACCTTTGGTATTTTTAATCAAGAATTTGAAATAATCTGCATGCTGACATATAGTACAGAGGAGAGTTGAAGAGATTGCACAACACGGGATGTTACTTGTGTTTTTTTCTTCCTCCTTTTTCCCAATTAGAGGTTGCCCGACGAGAGTTAGTCCATCAGGAATTAAACATCTCTTGTCATTTCAAAGCTCAGGTAAATCCAAGATATTACCATAGTACCTTGAGTGTATTATTAAACATGACTAATAAAAATCCCCTGGTGTTGAAAAGTCTTTTCATGAATTTTCTAATATGAAATTTGCTTTTTTTTTTACCATGAGATACTTTATTATCATTGGGGAATCAAATCGAGACAAGAAGTGTGCAGTGGATTACTTTTGCGTTTGTATTTTATTCCCATTACCATTAGATTCGCACGTTCTTCCTCCAAGTATTAATATTATAATAAGCCTAACCTTCATAGACTGACAGCAGGATTGGAATTATTGTACTCTGTTCAGTTTTGTATGCAAGGGAAGTTTTATTTTCTGTTTGGATTTTCTATTCCTCATAGATGATAACTATGGTTATTATACACCTGACTCTTTGTACGCTACTATTCCACACAAACACACAGTGCTGAAAGTGAACATTTGCCGGTATGAGGTCGTGCATAATTATATGTACTGTGCATACTTGTATTATAACAATTCTCATATAATAAAAATCATACTCATACATGCGTCTACTATACTCACACCTTACTCTGTATATATAGTCCAAGGAAATTGAAGAACGAAGAGAGAGAGAGATAGACATATGATTTGTATTACTATCTATCCCTACGGTATCCCTACATGTGTCAAGTAAAATCAAATGGAATTTTCAAATGGAACAAATTCTCTCATGTATAAAATCCATATGATTGCCTGACCAACCTGATGCGTGTGAATTACAAAAGAACAGAAGCTATCAAGTGCTTGGATTCAAGGGATGCATACATTTTACATTTGTTTCTCGTTCACATCATCTCCTGCATATAGTATGCGGAGTTTGCATGGAGCCCAAGGCATTTTAAATTACCTGACTTTTAACTTGCCTGCCTCTAACAATATATATTCTGACTGATGCTGTTCCACTCGTCTGTACTATACAGCTATCATATATGATGGGGTGTTCTTTACACTACACTTCACCATATAGGCACAGGATGATTGCATATATATATTTGCCAGCCCTTTTATTCCTCATGTAAACATTATAAGGTACACGTTGTATTACTCATATTTAATGCCACAGGCTTTGAATGCTTTGGAGGGTTGTTGTGAGTATACACTATGCAGAGTCTGAGCTACTCCTCGTGTATACATAGTCTGAGAGTAGGACTTTATATAGGTAAGTAAATGTATGAAGGAAAAATATAACTGAAAACACAAGTTTGCGTAGCTTTTATCCCTCTCTCTCTCTCTCTCTCTCCTGACTCACCTTAAGAGTAGTCAGTCTGTCGTTGCCTAGCCCATAGACCTTAAAGTTTTATCTTGGAGTAGTGGTGTGGAGTTGTGAGATTGAATGGTTGAGCAAGTCAGACGGCAGTCTCTCGCTTGTTATTTCAACAATTGCTCATGAGTGTGTTAAAATTTAAAGCTGAAGAGCGGAGAAAAAGTGGGAATCAATATTAATCATCCGTAATTTAATCAAAAGAGGGCTTAATTCCCTGACTCAAGATTTATCACAAGTTTTTTTCCCTATCTCTCTCTCTCTCTCTCTCTCTCTCTCAACTGTGATATTAAAATTATACGTGCTCAACTCTGACTAGCCTTTAGGAGAGTGAAAATATAGCCCAGTTAAATCAAGAATTGTTTATTACATGTGTCCACCAGCACTACATAACCTGTATCATTTTGTACCGAGCATTAATTTTTTTCCGGTTTGTTGACTCAGCTTTTGTGGTGCAGTTGTTCTCCTATAGGGATTAATTTCTTTTAATTTTGGGATCATCCAAAAGATCTTGTTTCTTTCGGCAAAGTACTTGTAATCATAGTGTGCCTGATTGCACCTCCGCTTCATATCAAGTGCATTGAGACTATCAAAAGGTTTGTACATCATCTTTTACCTACCACCATAAACACACACACAGATACATATATATACACATACATAACCCACACGCACATATCCTACGAAATCTTCCAAGACTTATACAGCCGATACGGATTACCATTGCAGATGACGACCATTTGTTTTCAAAATGAGCATGAGAAATGAGTAGATCAAGTGTCACGGGTAAATTAAATTAAACAGTAAAGTGACTTGGCAAGATATTGAACATCCCATTGTCCACACATGTACACAATCTATCGTCAACGCTACACACATTACTAACTAACAAGATATATAACTCTTTTTTGAGTGAGCGGTGTGTGTGTGTGTGTGTGTGTGTCCGTAGGAAAATTTAACTTGGAAATAAGGTCGGGAAGGTTTTGTGACACATTAGACAGTTACTCACATAGTCACGGTATTAGTTCCATGTAAAACTTTTTTTAGTGTAAAACTGTCCGGGTCGGTGCTTTAAACCAGGAAAAAAATCCCTTCGACTGAGCACACGTGCGGTTTTTCCTTCAAAAAGAATCTCCCAACTGTTGTTCATTGTCATCTGATCTGCGGAAAAAAAAAGTGTCTCATACATAAGTATATCTATGTGATCTATTTATATATCCGCAACTGCAGGATACACTCTCAAATCTGAGTTTCGACAACGACAACGACGTCGGAGTAGATATTCAAGTCACTGGGGCTGAACTACCTTTGGATGGTAGCATCGGATCCAAACACCCTGACGAGAATGTATTGGATAGTGCGGGACAAAGTCATGGTCAACCTGTAAATGTTCGGGTTCAAGTAAACGATTTCGAGATGGATGAAGACAGCTTACAACTTAATTTGCCACCGGGGACTGCTTACAAACCACCAAGTGGTACGAGAATTCCTCATTTTTTTTTATCTCAACTCAACCACTGCACTGTTGTACTGTAGTATACTGTAATAATTATTATTGCCAATGCATTTTATCCTTCCTCACTTTAAATTTTTTTTTTATTAATTATTATTGTTGCAAATTACAAGAGCATCTGTAAACGATCTATTGTTCCTTCAATTTAAACAAGGGAGTAGAAGTGGACGTAAATAGGGACTGCTCACCTGAATTGTCTGAATGCCCATAAAGTCCGGACAATTAAACAATTGACAATGAAGAATGTTAGGACAGATGCTGAAAGGCTTTATTTTTACGGTTGTGATCTCAACGATTCATTTTCATTTCCTTTGTCAAATGAAGGTTACTTATACATGTTACATTATACCCAGAAGTTCTGAGTCAGGAGGGGAGTAGATTTTTTTTAAAATCCTAAAACAAGGCAGACACTCACTCATTACAGCGAAACGCACGTACGAAATGAATGGAGGAAATTAAAGCATGAAAATGTGAGTGATAATAACTTGTGTGTATCTTGATAATCAAGCAAAAGTTGTTAGGGACATACATCCAATTAGCTCTCTGAATGCTTGGCTTACTCTTACATTAGTTTCGAACCTTCGCCTCTGAATGTGAATGTTTTCGACGAAAATGTGTGAAACTTTAGAAATTATTTTAGTTCGAAATTAGCTCTTGCACTGCGTAAAGCAGTGTTGAAATTTTCCTTGTTGAACTTTCTTGTTTCATAGTTAAATTTCAATGTAAATAATAATTATTATTGTGTGAGGACAGTTTCTTGTGAGATATTTTCTCTATATTTTTCTCTCTCTCTCTCTCTGACTGATACTATTATAGAAAATGAATACCAAATAATTGTGGATCGACTCCATATAAAGTGGGGTCAAAGAGGGGTAAAGTTTAATGTGCTATTTATTTTGTGCGTGTGTTTTCAGTGGATTTTCCCACCAGCCCGAGTCAACTGAAGATATCAAAAGGCCCGTCATTTATGCCAACGGAAGAACCAGGTATGTAATTCTATTGTGACGGAATTCATGACTTGGAGACTCACTTGAATACCTCTCACCTCCAGGCTATTTGCACTCCTTTTTGATACGGTTACACACTTGACAGAGATAAATTGATTCAGTGCTCGATTGTTTTCTGCATATAGTTTTTGGGCCTCATTCATTCCCAGGCCAGTAGTCATAATAAGAGATTACACCTATAGGTCATCCTTGTTTTGGCAGTTCGATAACACGACGGCCGGTATTTGACAAGGATTTGGCACCGTTACAGTACCTTAAGCTACAGTTCAATCCCTCTAGTCCTATGTGATTTTCCAAGAAAAATTGGTTGAGAAAAATCCACGCGGTCTGTCTCTCTCACATATGATGGATTGTATTTTCCATATTGGAAAATCAGTGCTCCCAAACGGAGTATAAATTGCCACATATGCCAGAGATATGTAGCGGACTGACACTGGTGAGCATGCTATGAGTCTATCTGTATTGCTACATTCCAAGGAACATTTCTGTGTATATGTGCTCGTGGCCGGGCCGTGTAATGGTAGTGCTTTAATGCTAACAATACATCATATATGATAACTCCCAACGCTATTTCACGTTGACTTTTAATGGTTCAAGGAGGTATAAGTAAATAGGGGAGTCATGAAGAAAAAAAAGTGATGGTAGAATATATTCTTAAAGTGTAATTGCAATATGGGTGTACGTTTCAGAAAATGACTACGTCATAAAACAAAATGATTGCCAATTAGGCGTGATGCAAATTACCACACATTGCTATATACGCTGATAATTTATGAAGCCACAAGTTCACAGAGGTTGAGCCCCTCTAATCTCTTCTGTATTAGGATTTTAAACTAAAGATTCTTCAAAGGTTTTCTTCAAATACTTAGAATACTATACTTTAAATGCATTCGTCGTCCTCATGTGTTTGGCCCGACCCCGAGTATGTACATACTAGTGAAACTAATGAAGGGGAATACTATTTGGGGGAAATACATATCTATCTGTATGCATACATACTTATTTACATGCCATAAGTATGCTAGCTATATAATGAGAAAAATACACATGGCTCAAACAATACAATGGAAAGCATCCCGTCACTTGGTCGACACACGGAGGATAAATTATTTGAAGAACGTATTCTTATAATTAACACCGGGTCGTAAATTAGGAAGCGTGGAGTTTTGAACGTGTCTGTATAGTTATATATAGTAGGTGATGTGATAGTTGTATATAGTTATGTGTACGATTTGAGATATTTAACGAGGGGATTTTTTCGTACCGGTTTTATTACCATTATAACGTGTCCTCACACACGACATATTGATGGAAGCTGAAAACCTAATATTTGTTTTTACAGTGGAAGGTAAATTCCAATCATAGCTTACTATAAATGTGCTAGGTATGTGTTTTATATAGCCCGACATTAAATGTGATTATAGATAGAAATGCTCTACTGAGCAGGAGTTTATTATTACGTTCGTTCTCGTTTCGCTTAAATAATGACTTTTCTGGGGTTTCTTCTCCTCGAAATGTGTACACATTTGTTGCTCTTCACCGATTCCTTACCCAGTTCCTCGTCCTTCTCAGTCCAACCTTAATTTCAGTGGATGATGAGAGTCTCGGGGAGTGTGAGTCCAAGTATGTAGTGAAGGGAAGTTAGAGAAATTACATCCATTCAAAATTACCCTGCTTGTGCCACTACACAGTACAGTATCCTGAAGAGAGTGAGTGTTCTTTGAACTTTATTATTTGTCAAGGACTGTGACTGCGACTGTGGGTTTCTAAAAGGAAAGGGTGTTGGGCGAGAATTTGACTTGTTGTTTGTACGAAATGAAAGAACTGTTTTATTTAAAGTTCATCCATCTTTTTCCACGTATCATTCTTGTACTGGCTCAGAGCAACTTACTTAATTGCTATAGAGAGGGGCCTTTATTAAACTTTATATCACAATTTACTTGATTCTTACTATACGGATATATCTATAGATATAATTATAAACATATGTATGTAACCTACACATATATGTAATTATGTACATATGCGAACTCACGTTGGATGAAATTTCAGTACGGCACTGTAATATTTAATTACACACAAGCCTCCCTCAATCATCGCCCCATACCACACCACAAGAACAGAAGGGAATTGAGAGACTCCAAGGAAGGAGTAAAAGTGTGGTTCGAGGGCCAGACGTGTCTAAAAAATAAAAATGTCGTTGCCTCTTTAATCAAAGTTCATTCACAACTTCACGGGATTTTGAGACTAACAAAAAGATGATGGTTGAGGAGTATACAAGGAAGGATTGATTCTATAGCCAGGATCACCTTCCCTGCAATTTCTTTGTTGCACCATAAGCACTTACGTGCGTGCTCTTGATGTCGTGGTTCCGCACTGTGTGATCATAGTGTCAACTCAATTACACTGCACAACCATCCCTCAAGAAAATAAAACGGGGAAATTTTTCAGAAGCTGAACGCTCATCTGCCTAGGACCCTGTTGTTATTGGTGGGATTATAATGACGAAGGAAAAAAATGCATATAAATGCTAGGTTTTATAATTTTTTTATCACCAAATATCTCAGTACCTTCATCAACTCATCTTCCTCTTGTTCTTTTACCTTCGAAAATAGTGAGTCACGCACTGGCTCTATAGTTTATCTTACAAAGTCAAAAAAAGGCAGAAGAAGGCTTCAATATCCCGGAGACTCTGTGATGTCTAGGACAGGACTTTGCTCTGAGAATTTATTTTCTTTCGATCGATAAGGTTTCAATGATAGGGAATTAAATTGATTTTAGTTTCTTCCGAAAGAGCTAGTATGGTTGCGTGCAACATGAACATTATTATTGGAAGTGGTAACCTCTTCCATTTAGCCTCATGAATTCTTAAGTGGGAAATCGTTGAAAAAATTGATTTAATCGTTGAAAAATATCTGCCCTTTGTTTTCTCATCATTAATCCTATAGCACTTTATTTTTTTTGTGATTCCGTCTTTGTATTCAATGAGTATACATATATACTTACTCCATAAATTATAACTATATAGTGTTTTTACATTATACTACAGCAATACATGTTGTTTTTTGTAGGACTAGTAATTCTGCTTTTTGGGATTATGTCAAGTGGTAGTCCGAGATAGTCGCATGGCTATTACAATCTATACGGCACGTCGTTACCTACTTTGTCCTATACTCTTTACCTCTAAATGTAACTTACCTTGGTGGAATTTTCTTGGACGTCCCTTTACAAACTGTATGGGTATATTTTATTGAAATCACATTCCAACCAGGGGCTTATCTAACCTCATAAATAGACTAACTGTTAGTGTTTTTTTCTTCCAAGTTGGAAATTTCCCCCCATTTATCGAATTGCCTCTTCGAGCCCCAAGGTTTACAAATGGATTATAGCAGTTTAAAACAAATTGTATGATATTGAGACTTACAATACAGTAGTAGTAAAACAAATCCCATAAATTATATTTTAATACTGGAGGAATAGCGAGACTTTAATTGAACAAGTTCCTTCCACATGATTCTCAGTGTACCACAACAAGTTGATATTGCACAGTTTGTGAGAATTTATTGGACAAGACTTGACAAACCGCCAGACATGGTATAGTTTTTGTTGACAGTGAGCTATCAACAACTCGGCAGTTGGGCTAAATTCAGGATGCACTGGTGCATATTCTCAAAGTATCTCAGATGGAATTTGAAAGCCACTGAACCTGAGACTATAGTAGTGTAGTGTTGGCCGTTCTACTACAAAAACATGATATGATCTCATTTCTCTAGCCGCAACTCTTCTACATAGACTACTTTTAATAATATTTACTTCTCTTTCCCATAAAATGTTGTTAAGCAATGTTTACCAGAGCAGAATGAGCTGCTGCTACTATTGGCTACTGCTACAGTAGTTCTATTCCCATCTCCCATATCTCCGTTGACATATTCGGGGGGGGGGGGGGCTGAGTCCGTACACAGTGCAGGCACTCACAAGTCGAGACATAACAATGATAATAAATGTAATTATTACTATATGTGGCGTTGCAGTAAATAGCTAATAGGGCCGAGGGAACTCAAGTCGTGATGTTTATACAATAATATTCATGAGAATAAAATATTTTTATATAAGTCAGGTTGCGTTCAGCCTAGCATGGATTTTTTTCAGAGTTGTGTATGGAATCTAAAAGAAGTTTTCCTTATTGTAGTTTCCATCTAGTTTTTTTTCCCGACGACTTTTAAGGTCCCATAGGAATATATAACACGGCTCTTGGTATGTTATGTGAACCAGTATGTCTCTTAATGAGGACTGCCTCATCAAATTTGGCACCATCATTCAATTTTGTCATCTCTCCCCGACCAGTTATTTACTCTGTAGTTTCCATACTTTTACCTCTGACGGCAGATATATGAAGGTATAGATACATTGACGAGACGAGGATGGTACTTGAAAAAAAAATACGGGATGACAAATACAAACCTGTAAAATAACCACAAGGTAACCTTGGTTTCATAATAATTACTTTTTCCACCAGCAGGACTATATGTATATAGCCACAGATACTAGTTTTTTCACATACTTGTTAGATTCTTTCACGTCTCGGGATGATGATCATGATGTCTACGCTATGTTCATGTATATCTACAGTACTGTTTTATGTAAGCGAAAGTATGAAATTGAAAATATTTTTACAAGGATCTATTATGCTTATGCAGTTCTCCTTATCCACTAATGTGCAAAGTATATTCAGCAAAACAGGCTAGAGGATAAAAAAACCAGAGAGTTTTGTATGATGTTATATCAGTTGTCAACTTATTCTCTCATCAGGGTTTTTATTTTTTTCACCAATGGTCATTACTTTGTATGATCACTTCTTAACCTGCGTACCAATAGAATAGAAGAATGGTAATGTGAAGGACAAGCTGCAATGGATTGACGGGGTAATAAGAAGTCAATTGTGAAGGTATATGTATTGATGTGTGTTCTGTAGCCCAGTTCTAGTTCTCTAGTTCTAGGTCTAACCAGCATTAAAGATAAGTTGTTGCCTCCAGCTTCATAAAAGTTGACTGCTTGTGAAAGCACTGACTCTCCGAGTGACTTGCTCACCAGCATATATAATTATTATGTACATAATAGGACGTACATACTAGAGCATGTTCTTTGCCCTGAGTGCCTATATACGTGTGATACAGACACTGATGAGTATGTAGCTCAGAGAAAAATCCTAAGTCTTGCTCTTGTAACCTCCTCACATGAGAGCATACACAACGGAATTCATTTAAAAGATTAGCTAGTTTTTTTTTAAGCCATGAGGATATAATTTTGTAAATTCAAATACCACCGTCCATGTATAATTATACGGTAGGCATCAGCAAGTTTTGCGTCTTCATTTCAATACTCTATTTTATGATTTTAGTCCCAAAGTGAAGCTCGAGCGTCTGAGTTCCTCAGTGTCAAAACAAGTTTCCATCAAGTTGTGCGTATATGAGCTGTACTTTTCGCAAAAGTTGGAAGTATATGGAGCTGACATTGGATTGGAGTTGAGAGAGTTGAGATTAAATCCATGTCTGAGGATTTATTATAAATATTCTAAAGCTTGACATTATTATTGTGAATTGCAGGAGTCATCAGTGAGGATGAGTCAAGTGTGAATTCCTACCGTGCTCATTTAGGCTTGAATGGAGATGTTCGACTGATCAAAAGAGGTAAGAAAATGTCATCCCTTTAATTTCTTCCATATAGTCAGAAAGTCACTTTTGGATCCTAGCTTTGAATTTGTCTTACACCTGGGCGCTAACTAAAAGTATAAGCTGTAAAAGAGTACATTGTAAAGGGATTTCTAATAAAATTATTGCCACTTGTCCGCGTGCTTCCACACTTTCTGTATTTGATGCAGCCCCTGACTGACTCCCTTGGAGTATCACAAGCGAACAATCTCAAATAGAACTGAAAGATACCATGGTACACACTAACTTTCTATAATTGTTTATATACAGTTTCGTAGCAATAGTATTTAATATATTATTAGAAAACGCTGCTAATATTTCCTGCACACACCTGATCGATGGATTTCCATTCTCTCCTGGTGTCTGTTGAGCTGAGAATATATACTTATAGCATTGAATGCTGGTATTAATATTAATTCCTATGAACATTACGTACGTAAATACATACATAAATGTAGATACTGTGTCTGTAAGTACACAATATATGCTCTATATACTTAACGTATGTACCTATGAGGGTAAATATATAAGTAAAGCATTTGAGTGCACAATCAGGACGCGAATACGTTGCTATCTCTACAAATGACTAATTTCCTTAATACTCTGGCAATTAGCTACATCTGTATGTATTAAAATAAATACAATTATGTTTCAGCTTAATAATTATTATTACAAGTTACTCTCTACGGTACTTACTCTCGTGAACATTAATTTGTTAAAATTTGTTGTAATTACTAATGGACGGCATTTAAAGTAATTATTACAATTACGGCAATAATAACTAATGTAAGTTTGTAGTGTTTACGAAAGGATAGTCTCACTGTAGTGGTGATGATGTCTTGGTTGAATAGGTTTTTTGCCTCAAGTAAATTTTTATTATGTACTTATGACATACAGATATGACTCTACTATTGTAATAGACTTGGGCGATTTCAGCACTAAAGATAAAAGCAATTGGCACATATGCTGTGTACTTCATTTGCATTTAATATTGTATTTAGGCTATTGGGTGTAGGAGTAATTTTTTTTTTGAAGTATGAATTTAAGTGAGAGAAGGTCTCCTCTCTCAGCATTTGAACGTCCTTTGACTTTTCTTCTCTCTGGATTGTGGCTCTTGTATGTTTTTCTTTTGAAAGTTCTTTTTTTTTAGGATAATCATTTGTAACATTACGTGGTAGCGTGGTTGTCCTTTTGGCACATGAAAATGATATAGGTTTTGTGGTTGTCGGTGAGATTCCTTTAAATGACAACGGTTCTTAAATGAATTGCTCTTTTACACAGGGGCTCACACTACACAGAAGTATCTGTACACACATGACACTGACTATGAGCATTCAGGTAACTTATTAGTGCTTAAAGTTCGAGGCTATGACTTGATGCACATTTAAAGTCATTCATTAAATTTCGCCATATCTCCTCCTCCCTCTCTCCATACATGTTTACTGTATACCCTCCAATGACCCAATATCATTGTGAAGTTAATAACAATGAGATTTGATAGATGTGACTGAGATAGATCGGGAAAGTCTGAGTCAAGTTGAATTGACAGTCCTTACAGTATAATAGGGTTGAAGCAGGTACCCACAAGAGAGAAAAAAATTACCAGCATGAAAAGTTCGTGTAAGAATACTCAATTTATTGGAATGGAGAGTCAATCCATATTTGGCTGGAGCTACAAGGATGATGTAAGGATTGATGGGGTAGTATTCTATTTTATTCTGGGAGCATTAAAAGTATTGATAAATTGATGATTAACTAGAAGGTGGGATGAGATTCCGAGGGTTAGAATTACAGGAGACGTCTGATTACTTATTGTAATGTGAGGGCTGATACTCCGTCATTAAGGTTACCTTGACCCGCTTTATTGTTGGGAATTCTAGTTGGCTTTTGTTGGCTTCTGCCTTATATTCTTTTTTTTCTCTCTCTCTCTCTCTCCATCAATTTAGATCCACTTCCTTTGTGCATGCTCAGTTTATAGACTCAATTGCAATAAATTTTCCTTTGGTTTACAGTTAAAATTGCCGTTCTCCGTCGGGCCTGTTATTATGAGTAAAGGGGACTACAGTGTAGGCGGGAGACAATGATCCATTAAAAATATTAAAACTATGTGTTTTTAAAAAGTTGCATTTTCTTCCCCTGTCATTACCTTACGCAATGATGTATACTTCCAACCCAACTCCAAGTGTAGTAATTATTTTGGTGGAGTAGTACAACACGCAATTTTCTAACTTGGGCATTTTTTTTTAGAATGGGTATTTATGATTGCACTTTTGGACTCAACACATATCATTGTAATTCGACCGATGAAGTTATTACAGGGTTAAATGTAAATGGAGTGTATGCTCAGACGTCACCTTCAATGGAAAATGACTTGTCGTTTGGATAAATTAACTTGTCGAAGCCGTAAACTAACTATTTGAAAGGAATAATAATCTTATTTTGGTAGGACAGGTAGGACAGAAAGTAACCAAGGATGGCAAACATGTACTTAATATTTTAACTTGGTTTTAATAACAACAATTTTACTGCTAATTTTAACTTTTGCATATTTATAAGAGTGACTGTATAGCTTTACTTATGGAGGTGATGCTATGGGGGATGCCAGATACACAGATATTCTGTTAAATCTACATTTCATAAGCGGTAGATTATATTTGACTTTTGGAAAGGTGAAGCATTTAGTTTGGTTTAAGCGTATCTAAAATGGTCTCATTTATGGTATATGAGCATATACATTTACGTTACAAAAAAAAATCCTTATTCAAATGACAATTTCTATTTTCGGCTTTCAAAGTTAGTTTTTTTTTCCATAGTTTCCCCCAAAATATTTTCTCATTTTACCCTCGATTGCTCTTCTCTTTCCTTTGTACAGATGAGATCACTCAGACCAATTTATTTCAGGGGATTTGTATGCGAGTCACATTTTATTGAATTCCTCGCCCTTCTGCTTTTGTCCATTTACCAGAAGTGCAAAAGACAGAACGAAGGGAGGGAAGTCAGGATTTCGCTTTCCCACCTGTAGTAGTTGTAAATAGAAACTTCCTTCTTTTCTTATTAGATCATCTGGTAAATGCTTGCAACACTTATAGGAGCACTAGAGGAGCAGCAATTAACGGTGTGAACACACCACGATATGCTCCTCTTATAAATTGGAAGGAAAAAAGCCAAGTGTGGAAAATTGTGAGAGAATGGAAGGGAGTCAGGTTGTAAGGATGGAAAGCCTACGCGTGACTGGTCAAGTGCTCACTTATATTTTAATTTAACGAACCTGATAATTACCCTCCTGAGATTTTTTTTTCTTCATGGCAATCGTGAATAAACTGATGCTACTCAGATTTCAAGGTGTGAAAAAATTTATTGGGGGATCCATGCAGGGTAGCTTTGCAGGGAGTAAGAAAGCAATATTTGGTTCATGACCGTCAGCTTGTAAGCACCTGCAGAGTTGATGATTTGTAAATTTTAGGGTATTTTATTGAACTCAATTATTACGACTACGTCTCTCCAATCGGAGTCGGTCTCTATATTTGGTCCTTGGGGAGAAAGCCATTACTGCAGATGTAAACATGCACATGCATGTGGCAATAAATATGTAAAACTAGGATAAGCCTATATGATTGCACTTAATACACATTACTATTGACATTGCCTTGAGCAAAAAAAATTGTGCCTGCGATAGTATTGCGTAAAATTTCTCGTTTTTCTAGGTTTTGTCATAACGTTAGTGTTTAAAGTAACATTTCCGTCCGAACTGTTTACTCTCCACGGAAGAGCAAATAATAATTTACAGATTGTACATTTTTAGCGCTTCTAGGAATGTGGGAATTTTACAGAAACCTAGCACGTAACATAGCGTTTAGTATTAGAAAACTTTTTTCTTCTCTCATTGTAAACACGACAAAAATACATTTTGTATGGGTAGACAAATCCATGGGATATGTACATATGGATGGGTACATATGCATGCTGGATTTCTAGTATTATCAGTTATCACATTCTAATATTTAGCTTTACAGCTGCCGGAGGGTATCTTTTATGAGGGGTGCTTGGTAAAGTTGGTTTGTGAAGGAAGCTCAGACCGGATAAATTAAAACAAAAGGAAATTGATTCTTATAGCGTGTGATGGTAACATTTTTTTCACGCAAGTAATACATATATACTGCTCAACCCTATACTATATACTCTTTTGCTACTTCCTTCGAAAGTCCTGCTATTTTTTTTTTGGCTTAAAAAGCTTTTTAAAATGTTCGTTAGCTACTTACAATAATGCGTTCATTGTTACTTATTTTTTTTTGTTCACAAGAGTTTCCCCCACAAGTTACGTGTGTACGGAGCTGTACTACTTTATTTGTACGGACTCTTTTTTTTATTAGTAGGTACTATATAGATACTTATTGTTGTGTTGTTCGCATGTTTTAATAACTTGGTTCCGTTTGTTTGGTTTCCTTTTCGGTTTTACCTTACGTACCTTAGACGAGGACTCACTGGCACCCAATTCATACCTTCGTCTCCCAACTGCATACCAATTGTCCACTGAGCCTGAGCCCGATAGTTTGTTATTAGAAGATGTGGACGGATTCGACGATTACATCGAGGATTTCTTTAATCCCCTGAGTAATGAGCCTGTAATGCAAAGAGCTACTTCCTTCCGCCGAAAAGTTCAAAAGACATTTGAAGACGCTGTGATTGAGAAGTCCATCAAGGAGATTAATAATTTGGAGGCAATGCTATCAGCCTATGACGATTCTCCATCTATAGATACCCCGAGTGAGGACCGTCTGAAATCTTCAACCCCAGGCTGTGGGAAGTGTGTGTCATTCTCCAATAATTGTCCAGACTGTGTATTGCATGTGAATAAGTTCCAATCCCCTACGGGTAGACTGAGCTCAATTTCACGTTCAGGTGTGAACGGGGGTGGTGCTACTATTGTGAGTAATTTTGACGGTAGGGGTGATACAAAAAATAGTGGTGACAGGAGTGATGACTCAACGAAGTCCAATGATAGTGGGAGTCATCAAGTGCTCTTTGACCCAGACGGGTCCATCAATGCTGGAGATTTAGAACGCGGAGGGGATGCACCTACTACTTACGGTAGAGGGAGCGACGCTTTTGCAGACCGCAAGAAAGTGTCCAGTGTGGTTCGAGCTTTAAATTTTGATGATATGGAAAATGATTCCGAACCCCAGAGTTTACTCGATATTGATGCCATTGTTCGTGCCAATGCTCCGAATTTAATGAACTCCATGGAGCCCCAGTCCTTACAAATCCTTCATCAAGACCAGGACGAAACCTCCAATTATTTCCTACCCAAAGACACAATTACGAAAATCGAGTCCGTCTTCGACTCCAACAACTTCACAAACTTGTACACACTGAGTGGTGAATTGAAACATATTTTGTCCCCTTCGGAAATAGAGGAAATCGTAGCCAATAAAGAGCATTTAGAGACTATCCTGAGTCCAAATATCATGGCGGCATTGTCTTGGTCCCTGAATGACGCCAGCCTCCCGCCCTACACAATGAACAACGACGACTCAACGAGCTTTAATCTTCAGAACAATCTGATCAACTCAAGGGAAATACACAATAATACAAATCTCCCCATTATTATCGAGTCCTCCAAAGATGATGCTACTACCAACTGTTTCTCATCCGCAACGTCCCTGTCCAATGGTTTCCACTCGAAGGAGTCTTCCTTGACGGATGTCTCCGATCAGAATGAGCTAGAAGAGACTCAACAGATCAAGCACAAGGAGAGTAAGAAGATGGTCCCAGTGAAGGACAGCTATGGGATGGAGGATGATTTGGAGCTGAAGCACAATGGCCATCCTAATGGTCCTTCTAATGGAATCTCCAATGGAGCCTTCCAACGCGGTACGAACGTTACGAACTCTTTCAGAAGAAAAATTTCATTGGGAAAGCATATCACGTCGGAAGATTTGCCCCAAAAATATGTGGAAGATAATTCAGAGCCCATGAGTAACCCGACCTCTTTGAAGAGTAAGGAAGCTCATTGGAAGAGTCTCGAGAGTCTGGATGATTTAGATGTGGAGGATGAGATCGATAGTAAACAGGACTCAGAAAATGGGGATGATGATGCTCCCAAAATGATTTTAGTGCGTAGGGACTCTAAGAGGTTCAATAAGGGAGATGCAGAAAGGGTTATACAAGGATTCTTCATCGAAAGTAAAAACACTTCTAATGGGACTTTGAGACGGATCAAAGTTCCTTTAAATATTGATGAGTTTGCAGATACTTCTGGAGATAAAAGCTTAGAAGGGATTCTAGACAAATCCAATGACGAGATTTGTTCTCAGAATGGACGTTTGCCAAGTCATGACAGTGACAGTGAAGGTATTTTTTGTTGCCCCGATTTAATTTTTTTTTTTTTTAATTCTGAATTTCTTTTCCCCTTGTTAATTATTTTACTTTCCCTTTTTATTTTACCATTGTACAGAAATCTTTTGGGCTGAGTTAGTGGTAGAAGCATGTATAAATTAGTTAAGATCTATGTATATGTTTATAATTCTACTATATAGACATGATATGGTGCTACATAATTGTAATATTTGCTCCTTCTGTAATGCAACTGTACAGAATTATTATTTTCTTTTTTGGACTCATTTTGATTTATGGAATGACTTGACTATTGCAGTGAAAACTTCCCACAAGAAAAAAATCAGTGTGGACGATAACATTCTAAGCACAGCTTCGGAGTTAGAAGATAATTCCTATGCTACGGATGCTACTCAGTCCGATGTTTTCCATTCAATAATCAATAGTCCTCACTCGGAAGATAAAACGATACAGTCTGATGGGGATGATGAAGATGTCACCTTGGATATTGACACCCCAGATGACATGGAGGAATCGATTCTGGAACGTAAGTGTCTCCTACAGAATTGAATCTCAGTGCATCGTCTTAACCAGACGGTTTGGAAGGAATGGGGTTGACACAGTACTTTATTTCAATCTTTGACAGAATTGGAATCTATTGCAACCACTCCTGTGGATAGAGAGATGATCCCAGAACTCTTAGCGGAGGAAGAGCTGGAGGATGAGAGACGATGGAAATCCTTCCGCGTGGGGGCCAGTGACATTCAAATTGACCTAAAAGCAATCCAGCCTTACAGAAGAGTTCTGTCACATGGTGGTTACCTTGATGCTGAGAGAAAAGTTGCCATAATCCTATTTTCTGGCTGTTACTTGCCAGACAGGAGCAGAAAAGAATACTCTTACTTGATGGACCATCTATTCCTGTAAGAACTTTTTCCACTCAGATGTAATCGTCCACAAAATCCCTTCTTTGAATTGCTTTCAAAACATCTTGTTCACGGGGATTTACTCAATCGTTACACATTCATGTACTTTATACACTAAACACTGTAATAAGCTTCTTTACTGAGCGTTTTGAGAGCTCGCAAATTTTATGATCTCGGTGGAAAGGGATCCATTGTAAATAAATATTTGACTATTGTGAGTGTAAAGGAAAATTCTCTGGAGTGATGTGGAATTGAAAGCACTTTAAGGATTATTAGTACAGTGAATGTATTAGGTAAGATTATTAGGTACACTATACAATGATTAATCTTTCGGTCTTTAATAGGTATGTCTTGTCATCCCTGGAGGAACTCATAGTGGAAGATTATATCCTTGTATATTTACATGGAGCTACTCCCAAATCTTGTATGCCTACCTTTAGCTGGCTCAAACGTTGCTACCAGCTCATTGACCACCGACTGAGGAAAAACCTTAAAGGATTATATTTAGTCCATCCGACATTTTGGCTGAAAACTGTCGTGGCCTTAACGAAACCTTTTGTGAGGTAAATGACCTACAAAGCTTGAAAATGTCTATAATTTACAAATAATTATATGTAAATCTGGGATTTTTGAATCCTGATTAGGTTTCACTAACCCACTGATAATAATGTCTGTTCTATTTTGCAGTGGCAAGTTCAGTCGGAAATTAGAATTCGTCAACACCCTTGCAGATCTTTGCCTGATAATCCCAACAGAACACTTAGTCATTCCAGATCGAGTTTTACAGTAAGTTGATTTGTACCTTTATGTCAAAAAAAAAGTCAGTCTGAGCTAAGCACTTGAAATTGTTTTGTTTCTTGCAAGCAAAGCCATAAAGACAGTAATGTCTACACCTGCACAGGGATTCGATTCTTCAAGTTATTGAAATCAAAGATCCATCTTTAATAACAACCTATAAAATTTAATAGCCAATTTGAAACAATATTACCATCCCTGACCTTCTTAAATGATTTAACTTTGGTATGTATCCCTCCTATATGAGGCCGTCTTCAATCAGTCTTCTCTCCTCTCATTGTCAGTCAAATAAGGCAGTTTTTATTGCAGAACAATCGAATCCCTCATTAAGTGAATTTCCCTGCGGTATTGAGTTAAGTGACAACTCCGTGGTGTGAATTCAAATAAATGCACCAATAAAATCAATTTTACTTTGCATCCCAAATTCCAACTGTTGCTTACATACATATATATATAGGAACCTAAGTGAATTGACACGGATTTGAGGCAATGAAGATACTTGTATAACGTATTGATTCTTGCGTTTAAAGGTATGATGCAATTAGGCAAGAATTGGAGAATAAGAATCGTAAAACCTAATCATGTATACTCAGAAGGTAAAGACCACCTTTCTACATATGTTACCAAAAGGGCCAGACTGACTCACTGTAACCTCTATGCTCGAAATATGTCTGTTTTTTTTTTCATTATAGTTGTATCTAGAATTGCACTGCCCATGTTTAAGCCGCCCCAATGAATGAGAAGTTTTGATTTTTTCCCCCTGCTAATTAATACTATCATTATAACCCCGCACATGATTATGTACAGTACAATTTATTATGTGACGGAACACATGAATGACACAAAATTCACTTGGATGGGTTTTCTTATTATTTCTTTCTCTGGAGCACTTATTGTAGCATCTCCAGTGGATTCAGCATGTGTGACAAATTGCACGCTTTTTCATCTGCATCCGAACGACTTTCCTCAAATTTTTAGATAGTTCTACTCTTCAATAATAATTCTTAAAGTTCATAAATATGGTTTTGATTTTCATCATTTCTTTCTTCTCGCTTCCTGTGTACATTTATATTTGTCAACAAATTGTATGCATTTGAGAGATTAGAATTTATAATATTAAATTGGTCTGATTCTGTGTTTTTTCCAGTTATGACTTCCAGTTGAAACTTGAAGACCTCAGAAGACAAAACAAATTAAGCTAGAATTAGCAGCTTGAATTCCAAAGGGAAGAAGAAGAAGATGATGATGAAACAAGTGTAAATGCTTAACCAAGACTTCTACAATACTTGTGTGTACATTCAAACTAATTTTCATAAACTTTAATTGAAAAGACTGTATCGTTTCTTTGGAGTCAAGCATTATATGATTGTTTTTCATAAGAGATGAGTTACTATACCTTGAAAGGTGTCTTTAATAAATATTTAACAATCATTCGGTGCAATCTAATACCTCGTACTATACTAATACTGGTGTTAATAGTTTTCTGCCCAAAGTTATAACATGTATTTTGTAATCTAAACAATACCCACATGTAGCTGTAACCAATACTACTGATTTAGATTAATTTGAGCATAGCTTGTAGATTATAGAATAACACATATACAGTACCCATCGGTCGTTTTATAATATGTGTGTACACACATCTGTATGTATGTGTAGTATCAGGGGGAGGGAGAGAGCCACGATATCGAATGTTTAGTCACTTTTTTTGGTATTGTTTTACAAAATGTCAGTACGTCTTTGTAACAAGTATGACATTGTCGTAATTTCATTCCTTGAGTATTCTTCGTAACCATGTATCATTTCATATTGATAGTTCATATTTCCATCGGGAAAGTTTTATTTTTTCCTCATGTTCCGTTATAATTTTCTTGAGTTTCCTGGTTTCCTGTTTTTTTTGTGACTTCAGCAATGAATTGTGAATTCAACTTGTGAAATACTATTTTGCCAAAAAAGAAATGTGTTTTTTTGAAATATCATTAATTACAATAATATTTAATGGGAATACTTCCTATGAGCAATCTACAGTTTTTAATAATTTATTATTCAATCGTACTATGTATTTATGATCATTGATACCTAACCATATGTATTTGTCGTGCTAAATCTAATGAAATGATTCTAACAGTATATCTTCCAGTAACCATATATAATTTCCTTTTGTGAACATTGCGAAGCTCAGAAGGAATTAATAATTTACATTTAAGAATTTAATACTTACCTTGTGAGTAACTTGTGCTTTAAATAACAGCCATATATAACAAGTATTAAAACCAATGAATGATACAAATGCAATGATGTGACTGTCTCTATCATTGTCAAACATTTCCTCCAATCCTACTCCAAACTTTCATACTTGAATAAAATTTCTTCTCATCACATCTTCCATGTACCGTCTAATTATTACCAGCATTTCTTATTTCCCATTAGAAAAGTGTATGTTGTTCAAATGCCAGTCCGTATCAGCATGTTCCCTGAAGTTATTCATTAGCATGCTATGTAATATAATTCTAATAGTGAAAGTACACGACGTCACAAAACCTTTTTTTTCCTCCCGAGCTCAATGTTAGGCCAATCGTAAATAATAAATTTCCTAATTGTAAGGAAATCTACTGGTAAGTAAAATCTGAAAATAAATCCAAAAAATGCATTAAAACTATATGGATATTCTGCAAAAGTTTCACTCTGTAATTAAACAGTGATACGTCCTTCTTTGGCTTGTCTTCTCGGATAACCGGTGATGATGTTGATGTTTTTAGTCTTATCTCCTTCTACCATTGGCTCTTACATGGGCTAGGGGGAGATACACGTCTCATGGCACCCTATGCATTGATGCCGGCGGCGTATATAAAAACATTATGATTGAAGAAGTGACTGGTGAAAGCACAAAGGCATCATTCATGAGGAATCAAATACCATATATCAGTTTCTTGTTGACTCACTTTTACTTTACACAACTTTTTCTAAAGGATACATTTGCAAAAGCCCTTCAAAGAAGTTTTCTCTCATAATGAGACCTTGCGCTTATCCCTGACAACCTTTCTGAGAAAATTTTTCCCAGTTCCGTCAACGCCAGAGCACGGGAAATGTCTGCTTATTATGTGTACTATGCAGATATGTAAGTGTCATTTTAATTCACACTTGAAATGTATACGATTGGATCGACTCCCTCTTGCATGCTGATTCGGAAGAAACGGCTGAAAATTCCAGAGAAAAAAAATTGTTTACTAGCTTTAACATCCAGCCAAGCATGCAACAACCTTCCGTAAGGTTAGATTGTTGTTATTGCTCACGTCAAAAAAAAAAGTCCCAGGCTCAAAATACACTCTCGTGTAGAATACCTCATAAAAAATCCATTCCACAGTCCTACCCAGTAACGACGGAATTACAAATGATGATAGCAGCTGCGGACGAATTGACATGCCGGAAACTTGTGTCAGTGCATGTTCTCGTAAAGTTAATAAAACCATTGGACAGTACATTCTCTGAGCATTTTCCCCTGACATTGAGAGAACGATCAAAATGAATATGAGTTTCAATATCCAGCGTCATACTACTAGCATTTACTATCCCTTCAGCCCTTTACCTAAATTCCCTATCAATGCAACATGAAAAATGACTAAGGTTTACTGGAACTATTAAATCCTCGACAATGTGACTTAGCCTGTGTCATGCATCCAGTGTCGAATAAATGTATAACTGTGACACAGGTAAGTAAAATCCATTTGAGAGGAAATCAATAGCAGACTTATGCATGGCCAGAGAGGGACGATTTTAGTATAATATCGTATGAAAAGGCTACTGTGCTCGTTTCGCTACCTGGGAGGAGTTGCGGGGTGTTATTTTGAAGCTTTCATTGTTTGGTCTAGCACGCTTTCAGTTGCCCGGGTGCTGCGTACGAACTACGAACAGTTGTAACAAGATCTGGGAACTGAGGACTTTCACCACTTGAAAAGAAACACCTAACGCTCGTGTTTGAGTTCACGTCTCCCACAGCAGACCGCAAATCAGTCAGGAGTTGCAACAGAACTCGATGTCTCTCTCTGACTGATGACTCTGTCTATGGACACCCGGACAAGTGAGATTCCAGTATAAGAGAGGGATGGTAGGAAGTGAAGTAAGAGTGTGATTCCCTCGAAATAAATTCTTAAAGCACGTTGTCACAAACTTGAGAATCGGAAATTGCAACCCAAAATAGCATTGATCCTCTCATTTGGGTACAATCATTTATAGACAACACCAAAAGAATTCTGTCAGCCCTCCAGACTTTTGGTCAGTTGGTTGTGTGATCCATAAAGTGTGAGCAGATCCCATCGTCATGACTACCAGTGAAGATATCAACGCTATAGGAAACGGTGATCGTGTCGCAGTCTGGGAAGTTCCTTTGAATTCCGGGATATACTGTATTGAGTTTGATCATGGGACAACCAGTGGGAAGCGTGTCATTCGCGTTAATGGAAAAGTAAGCTAATTTACAGACACATTCCAGCTTTCGTCATGTCTTTCGTCATAGCTCCGTTAATCGTTAATCTTACGTCGAAGTTGTGAAGGACCTGTGGGGAAATGGAATACATGCAGAAAAATGCACAAGGTACATTTCCTCACCCGTCAAGCTACGACGGACACTTGTGGGATCAATAACGATTGAAGAATCGATGGTATTAGGATATAGACAAACCCAGTGCCCTATTGTCATTATTATTGTACAGAAAATCTTCAATGCATTATGAAAGCGGCAAGAGAATCGTGTACAAGGATCATCACTGATTCAATCCAATAGAACCCGCTTTCCTTATAGACCTTGAGCTTGCTCTGGACTTCAAACGTAGGATAAAATATGGGTTTGTATGGATGAGTACCTAAATGTTGGGACGATAATCGTTTGAAATTTCCCAGGAGTATGCTTAGATAAGAAATTTACTCGTTCAAAAAGGCATTTTGAACTTATTATTTATTACATAACTTATTTATAATAATAGATTTGAGACCCACAATACAAGGCATGCAAAGCTTATTATATGTATACATAGCTGGGAAAATTTAGAATCACGGGTACATAATTCTACATATGTGTGTCTACGTTTAATTAAAGACTCCGGGGAAGGAACAAACAAACCAATTATAGAGTAAATTTGTACAAAATGTATATTATAGCATGTATCTACATACTACAGCAAATCAAATAGGATTGCTCAAAGGCAATCATGTGTATTAATTTAAATGTTGTAATCGTAGAATAGGAACTAATTGCTTCTTTGGTTTTAGGAAGTCATGCGTAAAGAATGGATGTTCAAGTTGGTTGGAGCTGAAGAATTCAAAATTGGACCTAGCAGAGCTAAAATACGAGTGGATCCTTTCGGTAAAAAATTATTGAGTTACATATTATCTTCCCAATTACCCTCCAACTCCAGGATTTCATTTGTTTAAACGAGATAGTTGCGTTCTCCGGGTCGGAGGAGCACTTCAGGGAATTCGTGGGCGTTTTATATCTTTGGATTACATTTCATCCAATTCTTTTCCTATTACCATGTTACAGCTCTAACCTTTTAAATTTTATTACCTAATGAAACTAAACTGTACAGATGATAATTACTCAAAAATCAGGTTACAGCTCGTAACAGTCTAGGCCGATAGGGATTTAGGAGATAATCTAGAGGGAGGGGGAACATGCGAAATGTTCCCAACTTTCTGTCTATCCCTGGACATAGCACTTGGCTACTATAAAAAATTGATCTATCCGATTCCCACACGGGAAAGTAAGAGAAAGGATTATTAGGACCGTCGTTAAATCTTTACTGAAATTTTACATTGAATGGAACAGAGCCTTTTTTACAGTATTCACTTCAACCATAAATATCATATTCATTTCAAGTTATTTTGTTCGTATAGAAGGGCACATTAAAACATATTGAGAGTTGCATGCAGAGGAATTCGATCAATATTTATAATGTGATGTTACATTCCTGGGGGAATAAATTTCGTCTCTAATTGCGCGGAAGGGTCTACCGCAACTTCCTGTTTCATTCTAAGAAAGTATCTTACGAACATTTTCAATTTTTTTTCTGAAGTTGGCATTGCATATTTTAGTACACGTGTTTATAAAAATTATTGAGTTCATGGAATAATTACATACCTCATCATACATGTGTGTCCCTGTATATTAGTGTGTGTATATAATTCCTAAAACTTTGTGTCAATAACTCACAATCAGATATGAGGGGCATTAATATTTTAAAAGGGGAAATAATTTTTGTTGTGTCACAAAAGAAACATTTTAAGGAGCTTATATACCTTTGTCATTTACTGTGTTTGTAGGCATGTTTGCATATCGTTATTCCTTAGAAGTGGATGGTAAACCTTTTAAACAATTCATGGAAAAACAATCAAAGATATTGAAGACATGGACTGTAACAACAGTGGATGGGACTGATCTAAGGATAGTTCTTGGTACTTCCCTTTCTTTTCTTCTGCTTATCTGTAGTGTAGAAAAGTTTTCTAGTTACAGCACAAATCTTGATTTAGCTTATTTAATTGCTGCACGTAATGTTACTATATATGTAGTTGCTTTCTCCTGTGGATTATGGAAATTATAAGCTATAATTCCATAATTATAGCGTGAAGTGACTCGTGTTGTCTGTCGCAATAATTCCAGCTATAAAAGGATACATACATGATTACACCTACTTTGAAGCAGAAGTAAATGCTTGTTTTGAATATGAAATTCATTTAGGCATTATAAAACTCACACCATGATAGAGCTACTTGTGGGAACGAAAAGTTTGATCCCATTCCCGAACCCGATCCCGAAAATCGGGTCATCAATATTTTCGGACTCAAACCCAAACCCGTTCCCGAAATACTGGGATCAGGTGCACAAAAACCCAGATATTAAATATGCTTCAATCGTTGATCTCAAACCCGATCCCGATCCCGAACCCGAAATCAGATAAAATTTGCTCCCAATCCCGATCCCAAAACCCTTGAACCCGGACTCGTTCCCGGGACCAGTGCAGTTAGTGTAAATCAATTTTTTTCTTCGCATTTTTATTGATTTAGCAATACTTACGCATGCGTACCATGCAACAATAGATTTAGGCACTATTAAAAATGGTCATCAAACTAAACGTCTGGTCTGCGTTGCCGAAAAAGCTGCAGGAAGACTGCTTAAACGATTCCCGCTATGAGTTTTGCAATGACTTTCATCTTGCAAGTTAGAGTAGGCGGTAATCACTACTATGCGATCCCAACTGACAATATGCGAAACGGCTCAAGTCGCTTATGTAAAATTATTATCTCAACACTTTAACGAGGGAAGCAAATCCCGCTGAGGGTATTTTTTCTCCGTTAGATGGATGCGTAGTTCCCGGGAACGTGAAGCGTGTAACGGGTGTGGGAACGAAGATGTTCCCGGTTCCCGACGGGAACACAAATACCTTCATCAAGCTTGAACCCGTTCCCAAACCCGGTCCCGATCTCGAAATCCCGGGTCTGCTGAGCATGTTCCTGAACCTGGTCCCAAAGTATTTGGGAACATTAATTAGACACCCGAACTCGAACCCGTTCCCGATCCCGAACCCAATTCCCGGGTGTATCCCGATCCCAAAAGTAGCTCTACACCATGAGTAGCACACATTTTCAAGCACATGTGCAGACATGAGTGTACAAATAAATAAACATAGATACATACATATAAACCTTGCAATAACATTATGAAGCACGCTTGCCCTGAAACTTTGTTTCCTTCAAAAGCAAAAAAATCTGAAATTACTTGGAAATTTGTAATGAGTGTGGTTTACTGATTTTCAGAAAAAGATAGCCTGGACATTTGGGTTAATGGCTGTAAAGTTGAAACAGAGGTTGGTAAAATCTTTTTTTTTTAATTTTTTCTAGTGTAAGTTTGGCCTAAGCTGCTATAAATGTTGATGCGGTATTTACTCATTGGGAAATGAAGTTATAAGTTATAAGTAAGAAGAAATTAATTCAGTTTTGCATTAAAAAGGAGCTTCTATTTCAATCTCTGGAAATTACTTGGAATGAATTTCATGTGCTTTAATATTCATGGTTGAGCTATTTGGCAAACAAAGTTGTGATGTAATTTTTAGTAGACAAAATATATAGAAAAACGTTTCCCTTTCCCCAGAGCGAGTTCGTAGACGGAGGGACAAAGACGCATTTTTCTGCCCATAATTGTCCTGCAACCCTCCATGCCTTGACCACGGGAGTGAAGAAGCAGCCCATCATTTACTCTTTGACATTCAACGGAGAAGAAATACCGGAGGCAGTTGAATAAATCCCACTTTTGAATTCACAACTTCTGTGCTTTATCTTTTCTTCTTTAGTCAGAGTTCTTTACCTTCAAAGATTACTAGAACTAAAATCTAATCTACTGTGAACAGAATCTCGGGACGTAATGTTTTATAATTATCTGTAATAATTATTATTGTAGAGTATGTACAGGTATGTATCGGGTATGTGCGTCAAATATTCTTAATAAATCCTTACCATTCACAACGTCTGATTAATACAGTATGAGGAGGAAGCGTTGGAATTTGGAATATTTGAAGATTTAATAGGACGGGTCACACTTTAATTCCTTTCTGGGACTTTAATCATTAGAATGTAATAGGTAACGTGAACGTTTCAACATATATCATCGCCGGAGCAGAAGCGTGAAAGATTGTGAATTGCTTCGTTACTGGGCTCAAAACGAAAATCAAATATCTCTGCATCTGACAGATTCACAGAAAGATGAGTTACAAAGGAGGGAACACCCTAATGACAACTATTATTAAGTAAGACAACGGAAAGGGAAGCTGCGGGATTCTTCACAGAATGTCACAGAACGATGACTGCTCACTCTTGGAGCATAACTTTTCCCATTATTCTTTGGATTCGCACTTTAATTCCCTAAATCTTATATATACACAGTAGTAATTATACATCCAAGTTGCTTCCAGTGCTGATTTTAAGATAGCGTCCGTACTATAACGTACATACATACATACATAACATGTCTAGTCTCTATGTGTAGAAGATTTACCACGAATTCCATCCTTGAAGTATGCAATTTTCTTTCCACCCTTCTGGGACATTCTAGAGTTGGAGTGAGTAACTTCCCACAAACAATCCGATTTGGTTTGCAGAAAGTTTTTCCTTTTCATATTTTATCATTGCTCACTCTCTGCAGATGATTTAAAAGTTTCAAAACACGGACTGCCCTCAACTAACTCAGAAGTACATACATACATAGTTGTATTTGCACAACATAATCTTATCTCAGAGTTGGAATTAGCACAAAAATCCGCATAGAACGTCATGGCCAATTTATCTACGATAAGATTAAATTAGCGATGCATCACCAGCTTGCAAGTTAATTGTGGATACTTTTGTAGTTGATATAGCCATTTTACAAAGTTGGGATATAAAATTTGCAAAATTACATTTTGAGCTAACCTTTCCCTAATTTGGAGTGCCTTTGGAACTGTGATTTTATTAACCATTGAGTTTGGGCGAGCTTGCCAAGGCCTACAACATTCCTACACTTTTATTTGTCTGTGTGTGTTCTCTCCAGAAACTAAAAAGAAAAATGGGGAAGAAAACATGGCTAGTTCCAATAACTTTGCTATTGTTTACTCTCACTTGTTATTCCATCTCATGGAGTCAAGTTCAAGCCAAAGGCCAGGTTTGCCCTCTGATGTTGAAGAAGCTTTTAGGGAGCTCTGAGACTTGTGAGAAATTAAAATGTAAATCTAATCTGAAGCCAGAGGATTGCTCTGATGAAACTACATTCCAGGAAAACATTGATTCCTGCGGATGCTGTCCTGCTTGTGTTCGAGTGAAAGGTTAGGGGAAAAAATATTAGAAGGGATTAAACATGACAAATCTGTATGTACTAGAGAGTATTTGTAGCATTCCCTACTGATTTCCAATTAATCAATTGAACTTATCCGGTTGAGTAGAGATCCAAAGAAATGCAGAATGTGGGAAGGACACTGCAACTTACGAAGAGTGTGGGAAGAAGATTTGCCCAATTGAGATCAAAGAATGCGAAAAAGGCTTCCATTGCAGTGAGGACAGCAAAACTTGCGTTGCTATTGATGACAATCCCTTACCCGACCCTACCATGAGCTGTGCAATGAAATTGACAATTGCTAAAAAGGACGGTTGGGCACATTACATGCCGAGCTGCAACCCGGATGGAACTTACGCTTCCAAGCAATGCAAGGGCATCAGAGGTAAATACGATGCTGCCTGCTTCTGTACCACAGACACAGGTGAGCGTATTTTCGGGAGGAAACAGTGGACGGAAAAAACTGAGGAGACCATGGATTGCGGTATGAATCCCAGCCCTATTTCTATATTAAAAGACTTTATTCATTTAATTAATCCAAGATGATTGCTTATACAGCATGCAGTCTTCACGTTCATAAGCTGAGATCCAAGGGACTGCTCACAACGATCCACTGCACTTACGATGGAAGCTACGAGAAGCTCCAATGTGACGGGGAGTCCGGGCTGTGTTACTGCGTCGACCCCAAATCCGGTGAAATGACCGGAGCCGTCTTACCCGAATTCCAATGGAAAGATCTTCCCTGTTATTCTGAGGACTTGGGAGACAAATATTTACGACAGTGCGAGAGCCATTGGCTCGCAACTGAACGAATTAATATAGAAGCTTCGATCCATGGATTGACTCTCGTGAAATTTGGGAAGGTGGATTGTGATTACGATGGAAGCTTCAAGAGATATGCGAGGACTGGGAATATGTAAGCTACCTTCTAATAACATGGCTTTATAATGCTCTCTTGAACTCACTTACTTACATAAGGGAATTATTTATAGGGAGGTACTCCAAGTATCCAAGCACAGCAAATTATTAAAGAATAGGGTTTAAATATTCTGGTATAATTATATTAAGTTGGTTTAACTTGAAATAAATTTTGTACTTCAAAATACAGCGAAAGTTGCGCTCATAAAAATGGAGTTCAAATGACGCCATACTACAGGCAGAGGCAGGGTAATGAGGAAGACATGAACTGCAGTAAGGACATCTGTCAATCCTTATTTATTTAATTTTGCTCAAAAAAAGTGAGAGGTATGTTTTTAATTGGGAATTGTGAATTTCCTCAGACTGTGCCCGGCTGTATGTTGATTATGAAACGGAAGGGTTAACAATCCCGACAAACGCTCCGGACTGCAGCAAAACAACCACGACGATGGGTAACTTCGAAACTGTCCAGTCCGCTGGAGAAAGAGGTATTTGCGTTGACCAGGACGGCTACACTTATTACAGTGCCCCCAAAGACTATGAATGTTGCCTTGTGACCAACAATGGGGAAACGGCATGCGATCCCAGCCTCCAGCCCCATTGCTTTCATGCAACAGACAATCCTTCAGGCTGGAAACAATGTTCGAAGGTTGTTTCTTGAAGATGATGATCCAGACCTGAATTTGGGTCTCGGCCGTACTGAAATGAGCTTTGATTTTGTACACAATTCACTAATAATTTGAAGAATTCATCTAATCGCAGTATAACGTTTATTAATAAAATCTTAAATATCTGCTAGTGTTGTTAACGTGTGTTTAACATCAACGAGGGGGTAAGTACTGAGAGTACTAATTACAAATTACGACTTATTCTAACTCCCGAAATAACAATGTAATTCCTTGTAGCACAAATATCTATAATTATATATGTGACCACAATTACTAATAATAATTAAAATAGTCCAGTGGGGTATACATTCAACATTCAAAGTATAGGAAACTTTAATGGATTTGCGTAAAGTTAAAGAAGAAGTTACTCGTTAAAATGCATCAGAATTATTAATGTGAACACATTCGCAAGACATGAGAAAAAAATCCATTGTAATACATAAAAGTGCGGGGTGCACGCTTGCTGGTAGTATTTTTTTTTTTGCTTCATAAATTATTGCAGACGTCAAGGTCAAGGCTTGTAAACATAAAATCTAATAATAATAATTATTGATCCCTAGTATTTCCTTTGCGATTCATTGAACTGCTTCAGCCTCAGTTCTTGCACATTTATCGTAATCATTATAAGTACACATTCAGTTAAATAGCCAATCCATATAGACTGGGGTTAGTTCCTAAACATTGGTATAAATTCCCTTGAAACGTAGAAGGACAAGTAGAATCCTTAACATTATGGATATAAAAAGTAATAAGTACTATATTAAAATCATTCCCAATTAATTCTCTATAATTACCATATTATGTTCAGGGATTTGGTAAAAGCCCAGTCCAACTTAAAATTCTTGGGTGGTAATTATACATACATACATAGATATCAAAGGATTGCGTTTCGTTAACGTTAACATTTAACATTTCCCCAGAACATAGTAGATATGATACGGTGAGTAATTATTTACGTAAGGGATAAATTCATAGTAGAATTTCAAGCGTTAATCTTGTTTGGTTTGACATTCAACATTGTATGTTAGACAGTAACTTCCTTTTGATCGATAGTTTATTTTTTACAATATAACAACCAAAAGCCTTGATTTGATTGAGGTAATGTTGAGAGGAAAATTTTTGAGGATATTTTTTTTGTTTATTCTCCCTTACACAACTTTGTAATAGTTTACTTACTCTAGGAAATTAATATTTATCTAAGGACTTTCATATGTACAATAGAAGTAGTTATTCAATAGCAGTTCCTTTTGCCGTCGAACCTCAACTTATCTACGTTACACAACCCTTATATGAGTGACTCGTTAATTAAACTTGATTCAATTAAAACTCCTCCAACGCACCATTATTTGCTCAATATGATTGCAAAAAAAAACATATCATTCAGAATTATTCCTTTCGGTACACATTGTAGATTGCCTTGAGAGATTTGCGAATGATCGCTTCCTAAAAATATGGTAAATCCTCAACAGTGTTGACTGAACCGTCCATATATATATATAATTATATACTGTATTGTGTTATTGTTAAGTTATAATGTACAGAGGTGAAATTAACTCACGACTAAAGACAGGTTTTAAGGGTACTTTGGTACAATTGATTAATCATGTGACCAGATCAGCATTATCCTTTTTACACCAACAACGGGACCCTACCGAAATATATTTATTGTTCTATTTTGTAATGCTGCAGTAATAATGAGGAAATTGGCGTCGTCTTCGGATAAGAACTCCCGACCCGATTATTTCAAAAGCAGTCAATTTCATCAGAATCTTGGCTTGTCGTCGGAAGATAAGGAGAAACTAGTTGCAGAGTTATTAAATATAGCAGTAATATTAGAAACCCACGGGGGATGGTTCAAATTCGTTAATTATTGATGATTTCATCCATTCGGCGTCGAACGGCCATCTCTATAACTTCCAGACTTGACCAGTCCAATTCGGGAAGGAGGCAGAGAACTGCGGATAGCAAATTCGAGGTCTGCAAGAATCAAAAACTTTCATTAATTTATCCTTGTAATGTTTCAAGAAGCTACAGCTAATATTTTTTTTTTTTAAACATTACGATTTCAACGTTTTCAGAATAAATCATGCATGTACAGCAGTGCCCTACAGAAATAAAAAAAACTTTGGTACGAGAAAGATATCCTTTTGTATTATCAGCTACATATGCTATATGACTATAATATTTTATAATTGCGGACCTCCACTGGCCCGCCTATTCAGCATGACGTTAATTCCTTGATAAATTTTAAGAGATCATTGAGATACTAGCTGATTATAGCAGCTCCTTAGCATTGGTATTAGTGAGGAGGATAAATAGGCTGGGGTCGAGAAATTACTACAGTGACAGTCGAAAATCTTAAGGTTAATAGGATTTGTTAAACTATATCTATATGACTCATTGTCAGTCGTTATCACTTATTAACAAATCTCTGCCTTAATTTCTCCATAAAAGGTTATGAGTCCTGCCGGCCAGTTAAAATTCGCCCACGATTAAATGTTACAACAAGAGCAGAATTTCCATGAGAGCCCAGTTTTTTGTGAAACCATCTTAATATATATACCTTTGTTCGAGGCTTGGCTCGCATTTGGGAGGGTGGAATCGGTGGATGTCGTTGATTTGAGATGACTTGGGTCGGCCTGTGGTTCTCTTCATAATAATTATCATAGTTTCGTAAAGCTTCCCCGGAGTAATCTACGCTTTGTCTACGAGACCCATTTGTTTCCCGATCTCTGGTCTGGTAATAGTTTGTGTAATCCATAACTGGGGATCCACTCTGCCGACGCTGCAACAGCAAATGGTACTTTATTTCCTTATGAACTGGAAATTCCTCATGTTTATATGTAACAAACACCCAACTCAACTCAACTACAGCAAATTTGGCAATATTATCTCAATAAAAAAAAACAAAAATATATTACAAGCGAAAATTCGCAAATTTCATCCCTTCCTCCATATATACACAATAGCTCCATATAAGTTTTAATTACATTTTATATATATAGATATAGAAATGCTATCAGATCAAAAGTGGAACATAACATATCCAGATCTCCCGATTGCACTCCAAGCTGAACAAAATTGGTTAGTAGGAAAAACATTACATTCTAAAATGTCTCATTCTTCCTGAGCAGGGGTAATGCTCCACAACTCTAGATATACATGTATGTACATATATTAATCCTCCTACACAAAATATAGAGCAGCATCATTCCCCAATAGGATTGCATAAGATCATGTAATGACTGCTTTAATAACGTGATCCGGGTAATTAAATGTGAGGCCTAACCACGCCCTAGTACTAACATCATTCCCAGTCTTCCTTCTCTGCATTATTTAGTTAATTTCCTCTCCAAGACTATGAATTCCTGTGAGCATGCTAGAAATGCGCAATAAATTACGATAGATCCAAAACAAGTCTATACGGCAGTACAAAATAGTACTTATTTCTAATTCGGCCCTGCTGGTTGTAAACAAGTACCTTTACATTTCCCTCAGCCTTATACATACAAAATTACATACATATATACATAACATATCTACATATACATATATACACAAGTGCTAGAAATAGCAACCACGCTTGGAATCCCTAGTCATCAGTGCTCTCTAATTGCGAAGAACATTTGCACAGAAATCGTGGCTAAAGGAATAATTGACGAGGTCGAGATAGTCTTCCTGGGATAATTACTATACAAACCAAGATGCACGATGCACTTAGTTAAGACCGCTTTGAAAATTACTTATTACTCCTAACTCAAAGTCACTGAATATTATTGTTCCTTGCTCTCAGAAGCATCTCTGTCATAACGTATGAATTTGAAATATTCCAAATACTGCAGAGTATATATAATAAGTGTTCCAAAAAATTTAGTTCTGGTTTCAAGCATATTATATATATATATATATGAAGCTGTATGATTTAAGTAGGCAAAATTAATTAACATGTTTGCAATGGGAAATGTTCGGCTTGAATGACCAAATAATGTATATATCTATATTTTAAGCCTTGAGAATGTAAGAGAGGAGAAAAGTGGGTTACGTGACTACTGGGACTCCATACTCTATATCTATAGTAGTAGGTATAGATAATCATAGCTAAATATTTCAGTTTGGAATATTAGTCGACAATAATTTCAGAAAACTGGATCATTTCCAAAAAGCCGTGTGTGTGTGTGTGTGTGAGTCTGAGGAGAGAGATTAGTGATAAAAAGTATAAAGGAAATCATATATATTATCATACACGTACATGTATAGTTCACCACATCAACATTCAAAATCGCAATGTATGACTAGAAACTACAAGCTTACCGAAGGGACTGTTCCAGGACTAGTGGTTGGAGACTGGGAGCGGGGCTCCTCTGGGGGTACAGCAGCTGTATTAGTGTGTCGTGGGATACCATTTGTCACCGGGGTTATACCAGCATCAGGAGATTTATTTCCGCCCTTGTTAGTTCAAGTTATTAATAAGCATACAATTAGTACCTTCAACCATTAACAGGATTTTGTTTACTACCACTATAGTATTTATCTCTGTTCTACAGTAATATATCTATAGTTCCCCCTTCCAATGCATGGCTTCATACAGATAGAGTGTCTCAATTTAATGACCATATATGGGGACCAGCGTAATTTCTTTGCTCTATAGTGTCATATAATTTTACAGGTGATGTGTGTTCAGCGTAAATTTAATTATTACTGTTCTTCTAAATCAAAATGTGTATTGAGCTTGTTTGTGCAACACAGACACAACATAGCAATCTATTTTCAAGCATCATTTCTTCATTCACTTCACACTTCTATTTTCTTTAGTAGATCCTTATCAGCAGCGGACTAGCTGAACTGGAAAATGACGTTCTACTTTTAGCTTTCTCAAAAAATATGCCTAAAATACTTTCACATAAGTTCTCTGTGCATTTTACTATAATGCCCCAAAAAAGAAAGAAGACAAAAAATAAAAATATCTGGAAGTCTGGAAAACATAGGACCATTACATTTTGGTACTGGTAATCCGGTGAGTGGGTCTGCCCGTGATTCTGTCTGTAGGGTGGAGGAGGGTCATCTTCGTAATCATACTGGGATATACTACGGCGGTTGTTGTGCACTACTGGAGGCGGTGGACTCTCCCGATCATAATAAGTAGGTTCTGGAGATGCGGCTCGCTCCTAAAAATAATTTCTCATTTCAGTGCTAAAAACCAATGAGTGTCTTGCATGAGGACAGGAAATTAATGGGTAGAAGCGCCAGACTCCAGTTTACTATTATTCTGAAGAGCTCTGAGGAAGATACCTAGGTATCTTCCAGAGGCTTGCAAGTGCAAATATAGAGTATACTATTAAGGATATTAAAACTCACTCTTCTTTGAAGAGGGTGTTCTAAAATAAGTCCGGACTTCATGGCGGCGTCGACCTCATCAGCGGACACGGCCTGGTTATCTAAAACTTCCAAATTCGGGAGGCATCTCAGCACAGTAGCTCGGTACCTGTCGAACACAGAATACAGTACAACAGTAAGTACTGCAGAATCCTTGAGGGAAAAATATTAGAGAGGGCTCATTCACGATTCATAATGATTGCTATCGGCGACTCGCTGTATCAAAAGGTACTTGCAGCTGTGTGTATTTGTATAGATAGATACATACTGTATGTATGTATATGTATATGTGTATACACACACAGCTGCAGCAATAATGGCCAATTCCACCTCAATCACTTCATTACTTATTAATTATGCATGAATGGCTCCTCTTCAAATGAACCACTGAACGGACAGTGTAAACAAAACAAAACAACAAGCCCATAGAAATCAGTCAGTCAGTCATGTTCAAGTTGGGAAAAAGTTAATCACTTACAAACTCCCTGCAGTATCCACGGCTGGGTTCTCTGAGAGTAGCAGCCGTCTTAGCTTGGGAAGATCCTGTAAGTAGCAAAGCTCACACAAGTCACGGATTTCATTCCGACGAACATAAAGCTCCGTTAGATTTCGACAAAACTGGAAATCTTGCAATGTGGTGATTTTGTTGAGACTGTAAAAATAAATATCACACTTGTTATTATACATATATCTCCCTTTTGCTCATTACCACTCATTCGAGAACGAGATGCTCATTAATGACCCCAACTTATATTAACACAGCTCAAGTTTTTCTCCCTCACACTTGCTTATCTCCACTTTCGTTCTTTAATTTATAGATACCTCTAATTAATTGTAGTAGGCTAATGCCACGTGAAAGTTGACTATAATCATTTCATCTCAACCTTGAACCCACGACATAGTTTCATACAGACCCAGGCAGATGACGAGGAAATCATTGGGCAAATCTAGTTTACTCTTCTAAAGACTAAAATCCAAACCTCAATGCACAGATTGGATGCATGTATAGATGTGTTCTTCGAGCCGTGATAATTATTTACCGACCTCAGCAGCACATTGTACTGTACTATGCAGATCAATAAAAAAAATTTGCAGTTCAAATTGTGGTCGCTGTTGGAAAAGTTTCGCAAACATTCATTGTTTGAGCCAAAATCATATGCAGATTATTTACTTTCATGAAAGATTTCCTAATTCCATCCCATAGTTTGATGATGATTAGGATCAAGTGTACTATCATAAAATACTTTGATAAATCTATTTCCATAGTTGACTTCCAGGTACGAATGTATGGGATGTATTTTTGTGCAGTCTGCACATGCATGCCTCCTTGATAATTGGTTAAATTCGTGTTAATAAGTGCATGCAGTCAAAGAAACGAAAGTAAATTGCTGCTTTTATGCTCAAGTCAAGAATTTCGTAGAGTCCAAAGCTCGAGTATTTTTAGCACGCAATGTTAATTGAGTACTTTGACCAGTTTTACGAAGGTATACGCTCATGGTCCAATATTTAGTACATACACTACACAGTGTACAGATCCCCACTAACACATAGGGGAAAGAACTGTAGAGTAATTTAATTACTTAAAATAAGGCTCTGTCATATTATTACACAACGTGTAAAGGGGATTCGCTCTATTTTCGTATGCTGGACTTTTTACAGTCCTAAGTTGTAATCTCCAATCATTATGTTCGACTCCCTCGTCAGTTTTTACGAGCTATTATTATATATACACAGTTGAGTCAAACAAGACTTTCAAAAAATTCCATGAAGCATTTACAGAAAATCTGCATACGGTGTGTGATGTGTGTAATAATATAGAGTGCCTATATAGATACTGTACACTACAGTGTACATTTTGTGACTGTCCTTAATTTTAAAATAGCACCTGAAATTCGCATTCACCAATGTTTGGCATGCAACTCTTCAAAATAATAATGAGAACAACCACTTTTGTCACTCTAACCATCGCTACACTTAAGAGCATAAGTATTTCAATGTGTCCTGTCCATCCTGAAAGTTTCAAGCCCCGGTGAGCAAACTAACTGCCAAAACATTTATTTTTCGAAGCGGCTATAGTAGACCTCTTCAAATAATTACTGACTTCTCTGCGCTAACAGGACCTGATAGTGTCACAAATCATAATAAATATTTAAGTCAAGTTACTAAAACAGCAATTCCATGCATATCCCCACAGACCTGAACTACATACCCGTGTTTAAGACAGAAAAGTTAATATTTGCTGAAAGTGCTCACATGCTCTCTTATTCTCCCATCTTCGCATTACGGATTATCTAGAGCCTACACCCCAATCTCATGTTTCGTGCTGGTCTTAATTTCCCAATCGTGTTCCCAGTCCACCTTATGACAATAACTTGACTACAGTTATGATCACTATCTTTTTTCGCTTCCATATCAACTATAAACTTTGGAATAGTAAATGAGGGAGGATAGTGTCTAGTTCATGTAACGTAACATCAATCTCCTGACATGGATCAAAACTTTCTTTAGATTAGGGACGCTTCTTAAGTCCCTAAAATCTTTACTTGTTACAACCTTCAGCACCACTGGTAGCACTGAATATTATTCAGTGAATAATGGGACATATAGGTATCCCAAGCAAATAACAATACTTGATGGAAAGAAAGCATAAAATGTCAAATTAGTTCCAATTTTTCAAGACTTGGTTGTGACTACTTAACAGACGGCTGTATGTACCTCCAATTTCTCAGGAGAACAAAAGTAAGATGAATAAAACCTGTATAATAAAGGAGATCATTTTTACACAGGTGGTATTCCGTCACTTGCACATGAAACTACAGCAATTGCACTTGAAGGTGCATTCCATTATTCTGTGTGTACAAGGAGCAGATTGAAAAAAAATATTTGCAAACACAAAGCTTCTCCGTGGAAGAAAGACCAGGTTTTGACCGATAACAAAAGAATGAGAACTTGGGGATGGAAGTTTCGACAGTTTAAAATATATATACACACACACACACACACTACCCTCCAACAAATAAGTTATGAGTTTCATTGAGTTTGTTCAACTCTACGTTTACAATGGGGGCAACTCCTATGTATATCTATAGATTAACATACACATGGATTAAATACCACGGGGAAAAAAGATGCAATTGCAAATTTCCATTGCACTACTGTACTGTACGGTAGCAAAATAGGGAACTGTGGAATGGCTAGTGGAGAAGAACAGGAATGATAAACTCATAAAATAATAATACCCTTGTACTTGAAGTAGTTTCAAAAATACTTTAATTTTCTCCTTCAAAGGTCAAGATTCTACTTTATTGCAGGAGGAACAAGTAAATCCAGAGAAAATAACATGCACACGAAGCCACTAAACCTCATTTAGAATTCAATAATCATTCCTTCCCCCCAATCAAAAGAAAATATCAAGCATACTCAAGCCCGTAGTAGTACCGTATAAAATCCAAGCTCCCTTAAAAATTTAATGCCATCAATTTATTTTACAGTAATCTAATGTACAACTGCGCTGAGGCAGAACGTTCGGCCAAATCTTCAGGGTTATTTCCTTTCAATGCAGAAAGAACCATTAGAATGACTATACAAGAGAAAAGATTCCAGATAAACATTTCTCAGCAGCTCAACATATAGTGACCAGAAAATTTATGTATTTATACTTAACTCGACAGCGGCAAGGAAAATTATTGTAGCCACATGAAAAAAAAATTTCTACTCAAAGGGTTTCTTTTCCCATTGTATAGATATAGTTTCTATGAAATTTAGTAGTAGTTTCTATGTGAAATTCGAAATATCTTTGCCAAGCCAAATCGCTTCTCTTTGGGCTGACTTATTGGTTGGTGCAGTTGCCAAAATATATAAATTATTTGCTGAACAGTATAACTGAGAGAAAAGTAATGCCTACTGGATTGAAATCGAAAGTTTTTTTTTTTCGTCTGGCAAGAAGGCACGTCAAGGGAGGAGGAGAAAAGACAAGAAGAAAAACACTTTGTGTAATTAATTTTTACTTCTCCTTCATAGATATTTTATATATGTATGTACCTGAGAATTGAAGACCTCTCAAGAGAATCACTGCGTGCTCACTTTTTTGAGTCGTTCAAGATATGTTTATTGTATTGTATGGTCTGAGAGAACAATACATATGCGTAACCGTAAACCTTGAGTGAGCACGCAGTCTCCCCTCTCCATGAAGTTTATGTTTAGTTATTATACTATAAAAGAAGAAAGTTCACATTGAAACTTGAGCAACTCACATGGGCGAAATTAAAATATTAAAGTGACTGTGCCGGCTTAGTCTCACAATGTTGATAATAGGGGATGGACGGCTTAGCAGGGATATAGTAGTCTTTAAAAACTATGAGTCGTGGGTGCGTTGAGAAATTGCACTCTTCCAGATGTTCAATTTCAACCCATGCTTTTTATTTAAAAAAATAATGATATGCTTAGTTATTCCTAACAGCTGCAATGAAATGTCTATAATTTTAGTAACGCTTCCAAATTGCATGTAAAACAAACATATCAAGTCATAATTTGTGAATCAAGTCCCCATTCCACTGCTATATGGAGTGACTGATAATTTAAAGAAAACTGTTCCTTATGGACTTATAATAGATGCAGGTATAACAATGAGGCTGTCCACAATAATAGCTCCATGAAATGTATGAGACGTATGTGATTATTTAGGAAAGAGGCATTTAGCAGTAAACTCAAGTGTCTCTCAAAACTTGAATCAATTGCGGTTTTCTCTTCACAGAGTTTTATTTCCTGTGGTCGCATTTATTTTTTCCTCCCTCTAACCATAAAACTCTGCTTTTCTTAAAACTTCCAGTACATATGTACAGAGACTATTCATTCCTACTCCCTTCAACTGATACATCCCTGCCTGTTGACATGCAGACAGCTCAGGATGAAATAAAGGATGAAAATTTACAGAAACACGAATAACCTTTGTTTCCCTCGGCTCCTTTACTGTACTCTAACCTAACGACAGTTGAGTACAACATGTATATAATTATGTTTAGAATATATTTACATCCATACAAAAATACACTTATACCAGGACGTAAGTAGGAGCTATATTAGACGGTGAGAACTTGTAACGGCCTGTAGACTAGTAGCTTCTTTTATCCTCCGAATTTTTTATGTTTTCTTTCTTAATTCCCTCAGAAACATATGTATGTATGTATGTATGTACAAGGATGTATGTATGTCCCAGAACAGCTTACAGACCAAGGTGAATTAAACTCCGCAGACGTTGGGACGCCTCAAAAAGAGCACATTCTCCATAAGGAACGTGTTTGAAATATGCAAATCCGTTTGAGCAAATTATGTTCAGGCACTTATGATTCCAAACAGGAAGGCCTGGTGGTAATGCTATGTTTTTTTCTATCCACCAACCTCGGAGAACTCCATTGATATATGGGACTAGTATCGGCGTGCAATCATGCAACAACCCTTTGGAACATCCCTACCCCTTACCACCAACACCAGTCAAGCATGAGAGTTAATCGACTTGAGGTTCAACATCATTTTCTCAAGTGCAGCACTAAAAGGATGAGTGATGGAGAAATTCAATGACACATTATCAGGATGAATGATGTATTGTGGAAAACTTGCAGCAACCCACATAATTTCGCCTAGGGACAGAATGAATTTTACAGATTATTACGCTCAGTAATAACCAAAATGTTCTGAGCCTATCTGTATCTGCATTTTGTAATGGCATGCACTTGGAGATCCCCACGTGATTAATTTCACATGCTTATAAAAATGATTAATATTTCAAAGGCACACATATACTGCACCACCTTAATTTTCACATCAAGTTTATTGACTGCACTTCCATAAGCACATTAAGCATTTTTACCCCGCTCACACCACGCTTTGAGAGCTGGTTTAAAGGCAGACACTGGATGCAACCCATAATGAAGCGTGTATGTCTCAAATGAGCCCAGAGAGAAAAACATGAAGAAATGCTCAAAGGATTTCTCAACTCGTCGATAGCGTCTTAAATTAAATCAGTTTGAGACCTTATGTATACAGTATGCTCAAGGCACCATGCATGACAGTATACCAACCATAGGTACCACATATCCTCTGGTACTATATACTGATACACCTCACATTCAGATGATTTTTCAGGTGAAGGTGTGATACTAAAAAGTCGGAATATCATAATGAAGGTGTATAATGTCTGCCATTTGTATAATCAGAACAAGGGTATACTTTTCCAAAAATGGCTCACTATCTATATCTACGAAAAAAGAGTTCTTCTGTTCGGCTTCAGATGACTACCCAACCAGTACAAAACTCACTTAAACTGTATCTGTCTAAATCGTATCCATTTTACTTTTATTTTTGTCCATCCTAAAAAACATTGCATCATAGAGACACACAAACTGTACTGAATTGAGGTGTGTGTGTAATAATAATTATTGTTCCAAAATGTTTTTCCTATTGTGTGTCCATGTTTTTTTTTATCCACAGGACGGCAAAAAATTTACGACCCTTTTCCAAATCCTACTTGGAATATCTGGGAATAAATAAATGATCATCAGATTTCATATAGTCATTTCAAATCTCTTAATACGACTTTTTTTTTACGGGGGAAGGAAATTAGTATAAAAGAAACTTCATACTAATGTTGACTTTATTTGTTGTAAAAACTTCAATGTAAACCATTCATTGACTTGTCAGGAGGAAGCCGCTTGGAATTTGCATTTATGGAAATATACCTTTGTTCAAGACAGGATTCCAAGAGAGCAATACCGGCTTAAATTTGCATTGTTTGCAGAATGTATGAGGTTCAGAATGGATACACGCAAACTGCAGGAATCGCTTGAAGCATCCCTACTTAATAATGCAAACTATGAAAAATTAATCCAATCAAAATAATTTTACAATTCATATATAACTACACACTTACTGATTACTGTGTATGACTGACTTCGCACGTAAATGTTAAAACGGCTCAAAGTTATTATTTGCACCTTACAGCACCTATGTATCTCTCAAGGCAAATTCGTGCTCACAGAAAGGAGTGTCATTTGAGTTTCCATGGAAGGGGCAGTGTTACCAATTTTAAATTAATGACTGAAACAAAGTATAAGAAACAGAGGTCGAAAAATTGCTGGTATATGGGAGTAAGTACTAGACATACACAGGAACCGTTGAAAATCTTCGTCAAAACTTGAAGCAACGGCTAATGAACGCAATTTTTTTTTTACAAGGTGTGTAATCATGGGAAAGTATGAATTTTATGTGATTATTACGGTATTACCCTTTGTTAACTTGTGCCCTTTTTCCCAATCAAATCACCAGTTGCAATCTATTAGCATGCCCTTATACTACGACTAATAACATTACTAGCAAATCCTAACATTTGAGGAGAAGTCACATGCCAATTTGTGATGTCCGTGAAGTCAAGTATGAATTTCTGAATTAAATCTTGTTTAATTTTCCATTTTTTCGCTTCAAATGTGAATATCATTGGTAATTGTGAGCTTTTATGTGTGGGACCATCATTATTGTATGGCAGGGGCTGTAGGTGAGGTACTTGTACTTATAGTGACGGCTATTAAATTACAACTCCACAATTAAAGGCCCACAGTTCAGTATTTTTTGAAAGTTGCTCCGCACCAAATTCCCATCCTTTTTACGAACTTGAGGATTCAGTAGATGGAGTAAACTCATTTACAGTAATGCAATACTTTTGAGGAGAGAGCCCCAAGACTTTATGTCATGCCAGGGAGGGGAGGCTACAAGTAATTATAACAAGCAAATAATTATTATAACTTGCGTGAAATATTCCAGGATACAATATGTCTCGCTTATTAATTGTCAGGGGGGAAAAAGGGGCAATTAAAAATCAACGCTGACCTTACTAAAAGGTTCAGAGGCAATAGGGAAATCAGTGCAGCAGCTGAACTTACATACAGTAAAAACAATCCCATTGTTAATATTTTGGGCATCAGGATGTAAATTAGGTTTGACAAAAACTGCAGTCACAAGGCAAATTGACTCTATTTGTACCTCACAATGACGAGCTACCACATCGATGTGAAGAGCTGTGCCTCTGCCTGCCTGACAGCAAGACATACGATACTATGATAATGTCAGAGATGACGCATGAAATTAAAAACATCAACAAATGGTAATAATAATGAGTGCATCTCTTTAGACATAATGATAATAAGAGTGGTGGTTACGAGTTACGACGATGATGTCCAAATCAAATATTACTACTTTCAGTTGAATCCCACCATCATCCTGTTGTGACTACATACACGGGATCCTCCGTCCCCATGATAGTCATTATTATACATGACCGTAAGGAATACTACGAGAGGGGCAGTTCAAGTTGACAGATGTTTTTTTGCACCATCCTCAACATAAAACCTTATACGGATATTCACCTTGAATTACTTTTTACTTGCAGGAAACGTATTCCCTTATAAATGACTCCGACTGAGACTACACACACACACACACACTATCCTCTTAAATGGCTGACTGACCAGACCAGATATAGATTCAAAGGCGAACTTGATTGTTGCTAAGGTAATAGTTAAAAAAAAAACATATTCAGCATCTTGATCACACGGCTTGTATGGCAATTGACCAAATTAAACGTGCGCTACAAATCTTGTCTTGCACAACAACAACACAAGAGCACCAAAACCCTGCCCACGGATTTTCTGCTTGAAAAGAGCCCAAAAAATTAATAACTCTTTAAACGCTCTGGTATTACCAGGACCAGTGTGGTATGTACAGTATTAAAATGTCTATATAAAGGACCCCATGGCCTGACATCATTACTATGCATTGAAGGAGTGTAAGATCAAAAATATAATCCCCAGACGAGTCGATTGACTTACGGACGACAAAGCATTATCAGCGTTTAAGGTTTGTATTTAGGGGTCAGGTTCAACAATAGTAATACCTTGTGTGTGTGTGTGTGTGTGTGTGTGCCTTAAACACTATATATGTAAAATCTCCGCGAGGAAAGATCCATACTTGCTTAATACTCGGTTTTTTTCCCTATCTTCGAAAGGTGTCCATAATTTAAAGTTACTACTAATTCAGCATTTGGGAACGAATGTTACATAGTAATGAGTCAACAAGAATGAATTAGACGCAAATAGTAAATGTATCCTACGCGTATTTTTCCCCTTTGTCTCTTCGTCTACTTGCATATGCACAAGAAGAAGAAGAAAAAAAAACAAAAACTATAGTTACTCATGGATAGATTCGAAACAAAGTAGTACGTTACAAGGGGCATGAATAATGGAATAACAAACTAAAGGTTTTGATGATGCCATGTTTCCCTGCCCTTTTACGCTTATCAACGTAAACAATTAAAAGTATGGGAGGTATGTATCCGTTCAGACTTCAGACCACAACAGCACCCGAGTATGTACTGCAGAGTATATAACATGCTTTAATCCTCATTTCGATTTCAATGCCCTTTTATTCTAAAAACGTAAAATTCTTGGGGAGGAAATGCTCCATTTATAACAATTTACATTGTCTATGGTTACATCATTATTGGTGGAACTCACACCTATAACTGTACAATGAGTTCCATATCAGCCTCAATTAGACATAAGTATGTGTAATGATCCCTAAATCAAATGTGTGTCGAACTAGGTATCATGTCACCTGCCACAGAGCACTAGCAGCAGTTCAAACAATCGCAAACAAGGAAATTATCTGTAATACTTTAAATTGTCCTCTTCATCATGGTAAACTCTTTATGTGGTTGTGGTTACCACACTCCAGCTTACACAGACACACACATACACTCAACTATCCATATAGTATTCTGTAATACTGAACTTGATTCCCTAGTCATCCTCATGGAGGTACTCATCCTGTGACGGTTAAACAATGTGGATTTGCTAACAGAAGTCAAGAATGTACACTCAAGGGATTTAAAAATTCATATAAGGGAAAAGGAATCTAGGGAAGAAACTGAAACAACATTTTCCCATTAATTATTCCCATCAAGCAGACACTAAGCTCGTGCGGACACAAAATCAACATTACTTGATAAAAGGAGCATTACGGCATATATTATGTCCAGGGGAATGGAAAAACTCAGAACATCACATGTATGAACTCTAATGGGAAACTGAAACGCCTTAAAAACAAGTCATGAAATATACTGACTGTCGTGGATGGAACAAGTAGAGAATTAATAAGGGTCACGTAGCATCGGCAGGAGATTTAAGAGTATTTGTTGAGAGTTATACTCCTCTCATGATGAATGAAGCCACCTTGGAGATTTCTATTTTCAGAAAATTATGTCATTGAGAACAACTAAAAGGGTGAGAGAGAGATAACAACAATAAGCCACTTGTCCACAAAGGCAGTCATTCCGATCAAGTTCCCAAAAAGTGGATGGACTGTCGAAGCGCGAGTCGAAATTGTCATCTCAATCACGTAGATTACAAAACTTGGCAGAGCTGGCAGTACACAAACACAAAAGTTAATCTGCCATGGATATGGAGAGTAATGTAATGACAAATATCAACCTCACAAACAAGTCATTCTGAAGACATTGCTTCCGACCAATATACACCCCTATGGTTCATGAAACAGTAGTTATGGTACCCAAAAGCCAAGAACCATGTCACCATTTGAGAATAAATATCTCCACTCTACGGTGAATATTCCCATTAGAGCAAATAATGTTATCCAAAATGTTCCGAACATGTCAGCTGTTAAGATCCCTGTGTGTAAAGCAGAGCTCAAACAATACATTGTGGATAAATGGGGGAAAAATGTCATTCTTTATAATACTCCCAGACCATTATAAACTACAGAGTCTGTATAAGTCCTTTCCGGTTTATTTTTTTTTTAGAATTCAGAGAATATAGAGCCAACACCCAGGCTTAGTTTTTTTTATAATAATTTGAAATGAAACTCACTGTTTCGAATTTCACGTATATATTTGTATATATATATATGCACTCTTGAACTTGAAGGACTTTTAAATCCCTTCATTGATATCATTTGTCTCGCTAAAAGCATAAAAGGCTATGGATTCATGCTACACTTAATAAGATACACGAGTAAATGTGCTAAAAATGAAACGATCTAAATATGTACATGTGAATAAGATCCTCGAGTGTCTATTTCTACTTGGCATTAGTACAAGTACTTAAAGAGCCCAACCTGAGCGATAAAACTTCCACATTGACAAGTTTTCTGCACAAACTGACGTCAGAGAGGTCGGAACCCCTGAAACCAAAACAAAATTAAGGATTAGTATGATTGTTTACAGTCACTCAAAAACTATTTGAAAAGTCTTTTAGCAAGTGAAACTAACACCTTACTTTGGTCATTAATGGTAGCCCACTAATTGCCAGCGCCAAAAAAAAATTCCCATAAATAACTATGCTGCATTTGACTTACCTTAGGAATGTGTTCTAGCTCAATCATTCTAACTTCCATAGCATAGATACTTATATATAACTAACGCTACAAAAAGTAGTACTACAGACACGTATTATCCCCGTTATTATTATATGATTTGTAAAACTCACCAGCAATTGAATTTCTTCACGGTGCTGAGATCAGATGTTTTGGTACGTGCGATGACCATATCTTCCGTTAACTTAGTCATCTTGAGTAGATTTTTTTTGGTATGAAAAAACAATACCGCACCTTCAAAAGTATAAAAAAACAAATGGTGCTTGGACAAATTTGCACCAAAATCCAACAGCACCGAATTGGGCTCAACGGTATTGAAGCCGTCAAAAGTTGTTTTTTTTTTTAGAAATCACTTGTTAAATTTGGACTATATAGTAATTATACGTAGATGTGTGTAAATACACGGCTGGAACGAGTTCAAAGGAATTATTCCCAATTGGAAAAAACATCACTAATTTTCAAAGGACCACTCAATTACATGAGCAGCTTCGGACTGAACTGACTCCTCATATTTTTTTCGAACTGAAGGAATGACCACAACTATATCGGCGTAATAGTTGTATATTTGAGAGTTTAAGGTATTGTCGGAGACAGAAGGCTCTCTCTCAGGAGAACCACAGTATAAAAACAGGATATCAAAATATCGATTAGTCTCGATGTACACACAGTATTTTCAAGAGGAATTTAATAGCATCACCACTGGCAACAACAGCAACTTGAAATGGATTTTTCAATAAAACTCTGTGCCATCTCGTACTCAAAGGTACTAGTAGGTCGACAGTAAAAATATTTTGTCCGTTGTGACTCTTTACTTTTTAAGTGTATATGTCAGCCAAGGTTAGTATAGATTTTCTCTCTCAGAGATCAGCTCATAAATCATCTAGAAATCTTTGCAAGGTTGAGCTCTGGCAAAAAGGAATCAGGGTAGTGTTGACCTGAATGATTGGACTTTTCTTCGTTGTCTCACCCTCAGCTTTCTTCTTGAGTGACGATAAGCTGTATCAATTAGTGTCAATGTAGCCAAATTGGTTACTTTTGTCAAAATGGGCTTCGATATTTAAAAAAAAAATATTCGGGCACGAAAACCACTCACCCTGTATTGTGCACTCAAAACAAGGTAACTTCAGATCAGTGTCAAGAATGTTTTTTTTTCTGTGAGAGAGATACAGTCAGCGAAAGCGAACTCAAATAATTATGATCCGAAATTGATGAATTTAGTGTAATCAACTTTCTCCTGCGTGACCATTGCAGTCCTCACAGAAAGTCCACCGCTGAGTGAAGTACACTGAGGAGCGAAGTACAGACAACACTGAATTGTTTCCCAAAGTCGAGTAAAATACTGTGGGCTGACTCCGTGTTGTGCTTATGTTATGGGATGTGGTGCGGCTCTGCTCTCTCAGTGCTCACTTGTGTACATCACTCCTTTACCTGTAGCAAAATGCTATGTGTGTATGTGGGATGATGAGGAAGGCTATTCACTCGTCAACTTGCAGCAATGATTCACTATTCCATTAATACATAATAAGGTTTGTGTGCATGGAGGTTTCTGTCTCTCTCTCTCTCTCTCTGTCTCTCTCTCTCTCTGTGTAGCTTTGCGAGGGACGAAAATGTTTGTAAATTATATTGTGAACTCGAAACACAACTTGGTACTCAAATGCCAGCCAACACGGACGGGAAATAAAATATGCAAGTGATGAGAGATTTGGAGGGGTACTCCGTCTACGGTCCTTATACTTACACATAGTGCTGTAATTTGTCCTTTTAGTATTGTATTGTACTTTGGCGAAAAGTACAAAAGTAGTACAACCAAGATATTGTTTTGTACTCCGAGTTTTGTTTTTGTTTTGTACTTCTATCAGATTGTTTTTGTTTTTGTACAATCTGTATTGTATTGTTCTAAGGTTCTAGAAGACGCTAGAAATTTGCTAAAGTGATAGTTGTATCTGAGTTCAAGAGCACGTAGGAATTGATTTGTGCAATTTAGTTGTTTAAAAATTACGTAAAAGATCAAAAAACCAGTCATTGACGAATCTCCCATATAAAATGCATTGAATCTGTTGACGGTCGAATTTTGAAGGGTGCAATTCTGTGGCACCAACCTATTTGTGAATAATCCCTGTAATAACCACATTGTAATTTCCAGAACAACATAATTTCATAAACAATATTCACTACCATTGCTTAAAATTAGAATGGATAGAGTAGACGCGTGGGCTCTGATATCTATATTTTCAATTGGCTCAGCCGTTGGCTTTTACCACCTATTTCATCGATGTAGAAATGTCCCCTATGCGTGGACTACATTTACAAATCGCATAGTTCGTTTGTTAGACTAGGTCTTTTGTGTTTGTTAGACACAGACTAGATTTATCCAGGTCAACATTTAAACCATACGGTTAGCCAATTTTATTGATCAGTACTGATTCATTGGTATCATATCTGATGCCATTGAATTGTCATTAGCCAGTGTTGATTTATTTCGTGACCTTTTTCATGAGGTCTTACTAATCCACATTAAATGTAACCTACAACTAGTACATCTTATCGGTGGCGTCTAATAATCAACATAATAATAATAATAATAATAATAGGGTTTTATTGGTTGATATAGTGGCCTCAGCCATTACAACCTTTAATAATCAATATGGTGAAAGTCAGTCATGCAACTATTAGTGACACAGTAAGGTCAATCTGAGGTCATGTGACTATTAGTGACACAGTAAGGTCAACCTGAGGTCATGTGACTATTAGTGACACAGTAAGGTCAATCTGAGGTCATGTGACTACTAGTGACACAGTAAGGTCAACCTGAGGTCATGTGACTATTAGTGACACAGTAAGGTCAATCTGAGGTCATGTGACTACTAGTGACACAGTAAGGTCAATCTGAGGTCATGTGACTACTAGTGACACAGTAAGGTCAATCTGAGGTCATGTGACTACTAGTGACACAGTAAGGTCAATCTGAGGTCATGTGACTACTAGTGACACAGTAAGGTCAATCTGAGGTCATGTGACTACTAGTGACACAGTAAGGTCAATCTGAGGTCATGTGACTATTAGTGACACAGTAAGGTCAATCTGAGGTCATGTGACTACTAGTGACACAGTAAGGTCAATCTGAGGTCATGTGACTACTAGTGACACAGTAAGGTCAATCTGAGGTCATGTGACTACTAGTGACACAGTAAGGTCAATCTGAGGTCATGTGACTACTAGTGACACAGTAAGGTCAATCTGAGGTCATGTGACTACTAGTGACACAGTAAGGTCAATCTGAGGTCATGTGACTACTAGTGACACAGTAAGGTCAATCTGAGGTCATGTGACTACTAGTGACACAGTAAGGTCAACCTGAGGTCATGTGACTATTAGTGACACAGTAAGGTCAATCTGAGGTCATGTGACTACTAGTGACACAGTAAGGTCAATCTGAGGTCATGTGACTACTAGTGACACAGTAAGGTCAATCTGAGGTCATGTGACTACTAGTGACACAGTAAGGTCAATCTGAGGTCATGTGACTACTAGTGACACAGTAAGGTCAATCTGAGGTCATGTGACTACTAGTGACACAGTAAGGTCAATCTGAGGTCATGTGACTACTAGTGACACAGTAAGGTCATGTGACCTCAAATTGACCTTATTGGGTCACCAATAGTCTCATGACAGATTACGGTTTTAAGGGGCGCATGACCTATAATGAAACTTGGTGAGTAACTAGTAGTAAATCACCTATGATTGACTTTATTGGCGCATTAATGGTCACATGACACTAGAATGACATACTCAATGTAAGTGTATATTTTATATGGGCGATAGTAGGCGAATCTACCAATAATTAGTCAATGCCCAGTTTTTGTGCTTTGACGTGTTTTTTGACGATTCCAATTACACAAATCAATTCCTATGTGCTCTAGAAATCTATTACAACAATCACTTTAGTAAATTTCTAGCGTCTCTAGAACCTTGAAACAATACAATTTGGATTGTATTGTTTTTTTAAATTCCTGTTTTGTTTTTGTTTTAGTTTTGTATCTCGAAAATGGATATTGTTTGTTTAGTTTTGTACCAAAGACAAAAACAATACAAAAGTACAAAACTAAACGAGTACAATATTACAGCACTACTTACACATACGTAAGCTGCTCCATCCACCTCACAAAATTTTAACCTGCAAGTTATGCCATCGCCATCAGGAGTATATAGTTTATATAGGGGAAATAGAAATCGTAAAATCAGCAGAATTATCTGACTCCTTTGAGATTACATATTTTCTCTGTACCTATGTATATACACTCCTGAACACTCACAGATAAGTAGGATTCCTTCCAAAGCGAGAAATGTGCGAGGAGCATGATAATAAACGAAAACTCCACATTTAACTCTTACAGAACTAAGGAAGGAAGGAGGGTGCATAGAGAAAAATAGCTTTACTTAAATATAACTCTTAGAGTTTTTCTTCAGAGTAAGGAATTTTGCATTATGTGTAACATATTATCGCAACCTCACATATATTTACACACAGACAGGTGTACTGTCCCTACTATCCTCAGGTATATACATATGCACACTTTTATACAGCTAATCCTCAAAGTGTGTAATAAGGCAAACTCTCGGGACCATTTGAAAAATAGCAGTATTTCTTGAGCAAACTATGCACACGTGGAGTTTAGAAAATATCATCGAATCCGTATACATATGTACATGGGTTATGTGCTCTGTGTGCATCAACTCATATAAAAAGATATGATTTCATGAGTACTATTTAAAAGCTTATATGTTCAACACCTCTGCACACGTCCACATCATCATGACCATTAGTGCCAATTCAAGCCTTTACTAGATATAAGGTATTTGGCAGGAAGGTATTGAGGCATTCTACACCAAAACCATGAGTAACCACATTTTTCAAAAAGGTTTTTTTTTTACTTGTATATAAGTATCTCCTTTTATTGTACTTTTGCTCGTATGCTCTGCTATATAATAATAATAGGAGCCGAAAGACTTCCAAGCATGTTGGATTCTGTGGAGCCGACGTCTTGCTATGTGCCTTCTCTTCTCAAAAAAGTGAAAAAGAAATCTTGCAAGATCAGAGTGAATAATGTGGTAGGCGGTTGAAGAACTCGCTTCACATCCCATCGTCAACAGTGCTTAACATGGACGTACGAATTACTTTATTCACACATGTTATAGCATATCTCTCTCTGTATACAAGTAACATCTCTTGTAAAGACTCATTGTCAGCTTCAGCTCCTTGCAACGGAATGATTTCACTTGTGCATTCAGAGTCCACACAGATTGGCAGAGCAATGGTGCATGGCCAAAGCACACAATTACGACCATGTTGTCTTCTCTTGACAAGCCTTATTTATCTATATTTACAATTTACTCTTTCGGGGTACATTCTCAGTTGATGTCAATAACGAAGAGTCCTCCTGAGTGAGTCAGCTCGAGGCTCGAAGTGAATGACAAATCTGAAGTCACTGAGCAAATTCCATGGGGAAACTCTATGGCTCAAAAATGTAACATGTGACTTCCATAATTTATTGGCGGCAAACCCATTATATATTTGACTCCCAGAATTTTGGAGAATACCACAACCACACTCAAAACACAAGTATATTCCTAAGAGGTTTCATCGGCGCAACGTGTTCTGCCGAGTGGTACTTACGCATAGGTAAGCAAATACATTCATGTAAATCTGAAATAACCAACGAATATTTCATCACATTTTTTAATTTTTATCAGGTCCGAAGCTACTGGAGCTGTTTTGCTGAGAGAAAGTCAGAATTACCGGCAAACTTATTGCATAAATATTTATCGAATTTGAAGTACATGCAGAAAGGAGAGGCGGTTCCTGTCGCGTTTGAAGTTCCTTTAGCGTTGTAAATTCCTGGCCGCTGGCGGATTTAGCAACTGTTGCAAATATTCTGCAAAAATATTTTTTTCGGATTGATTGTACAGACAAATAATCGACTTCAAAATGACCTCCGCGGACGCAATGGCTGCCCAGGAAAATATTACTAAGAAGATGACGGAGATGGTGGATGAGCTGGATAGAACGAGGTTGCGTAAGATTCAGGTAATTACGTGCAAATATTGCACAAAAAAGTAAAATAAAAAAATTTTGGGAGGATGAAGGATCTTCTGATGAGGGAGTAAATATCTGTATTTTGAAATTGGTAATGAATAATACATGTAAATATTTGGGATATTTTACTGTAATAATGAAAGTAGAAGTGTGAGCTGAAGTATTATTTTTTATTGACAGCTTCAAATGCATAGATGTTCCGTAAAATGTTGCGAAAATGATGCTGCTTCGTTAGAACAGACGCAACGATGTATAGAGAAGTGTTCGCAAGGAGTTAATAATGCGCAAGAATATGTTCAACGAGAAGTTGGAAATTTTCAAGTAAGTTGTTTAGCTAATATGTAGATTTTGATAAGTATTTTGATAAGTGGAGTTTTGAAATTTGGCATTGTTTATTATTGGTAAGTATATTGAAATTGGTTCTGGATTGTTCGGATTTTTATTATTCATAGTCTCATGTTCTTTTTTAATCTTGATTTAGTTGCTAAAAAGCTTGGTCGTGTCTGGGAACAGTTTTATTAGTGTAGGTATAGCCTGTGCAAGGATGCATTATGGCAGAGTCGTTGGTCATTGGGAAGTATGTATTGTTTTATGTAGAAGGATGTAAATGCTCAGCTGTTCTGCTTTCTCTTCGAGGAAAGATTTAGGTCAATAAATTTGTCTTAATCACGTATCGAGCGGTGGTCAAATGTTATATTTATGTGGCAGTTGAGTTGCAGTGTGGAGAATGCTACCGTCGTAAAGAGCGGTAAGCGATAATGATCACCAAGGCTAAAGAAAGAAGGACAACTAATTTGGACAGGAACATGATTAGTAAACCGTGCTAGCAACATGGCTAGCAATTTGTTTACATGAAATTAATTGTGAGGCGAAAGATTATAGATAAAAGAGCTAGGTGTTTTGCTTTTGTAATTTGAGATGCAGCATCCAGTTCATGGACATTTTGTTCTTGAGGTAGGAATACTATACTTGCGTTGGATTTACTGTATTTATATTTTTCAGATTTTTTTAGCCAGAGCTTTCAAATTAGTTGGTGGGGTTGTCGGTTAGTGGTTTAAATGGATTAATTGTTAAAAATATAGACGTGGACGTGAGATACATTCTCTCTCCCTTTGGTTTCCTCAGTAACCGTTTTCGTAATTAGTATATTTTCATTTTTTAATGGAATGAATCATTAGTTAATCACTTAATGGGTTGTGTTAAGCATTTATCTTTTCGAGAGTGAATGTGAAATGCAAGGCTTATACTGTATTTGTGGAAATTCTTAACTACAAAGGTTTTGACCTTTTTGCTGGTAGCTTGCCCCTCATACTCTTCATTTTTTATGCTTGGTGAATTGAAATGATTTTTTTCGAACAAACAAATTAATGCTTTTAGTTACCTCTAAGTTTGTAAATTTTCTGGGGTCGTATAAACATTTGTTTTTAATTATGATAATTTCTGCTCTTTACAGAATAGACTTCAAAGATGTGTTCTAGACTGTCAAGACAGAGCGAAAGATAAACTCGGACCGAATCCTTCGGAACTTGAGGTAAGCTGTTGGATCTTCACAGATATGAACTGCAGAGTTGCTTTACATTTTTCCAGTTTTTCAAAAATTCAATTTCATGTCTTGAAACTGTTGGAAGCTTATAATATTTGTTACTTATTTCAGATCGAAGACGTTAAAGCCGGATTTGAAAATTGTGCCATCAAATGTGTTGACAGTCATGTTTCATTGATGCCAGATTTATTGAAGAGAATGAAAAAGTTTTTAGAATCAAGTACTTAACATTAAGTAATTGTGTAGTTGTGTCAACATAGTATATTATTAAATTTTGTAGACTCTTGTAGCAATAGCAATTTTCAGTACCGTGAAATTATCTGACTTGTTTAAATAAATTGAGGTGAAGCTGTTCTATAATGAGGTTTAAAAAATTGGTCCATTTTAGCGAGGTTAAACAGAGGTACACCATTAAAAACTGAATAAAACTTTCAAGGATTTTTGTGAATACTTGATTTTTCTGTAGACATTGAATGTTTGAAATTGAAAGTACTTTACTAGACCATAAAAAACACATTATTAGTCAATAATAATTTATTCGTTTAATTTTTGCAGTTCTGTTCTCATTTTTGTTTCACAAATACCAGCTGTTATTTTTGCTTGTTGCAACTAATAAAAACGCATTCCAATTTTTTGAGAGTCAAAACAAGATGTAATACTCGCCCAATTATTTTAAATTCTTCAACCAAGTGCAGTATTTGTATGAGCTACAATAGAACTTTATTACCTCGTATTTTTACAAATGGGTTTACCAAATGTTACGCTCTGAATGAAATTACCGGTAGTTAGAGTACACATATTATTTAAACAAGTGTTCCTCAGAGTGATTCTGTGATATATGTACACTTGACGGAAACAAATAATAATTATGCACTTTATATTAAAATAATTGCATACTAGATCTTGTCCCACATGCTAACTTCCAAAATTCTTGACTTTTGAATACACTGCAAGTCACTAACCCTGTCATTCAACACATTCAGTGCTTACACGCATTTCTTCTTTGCTCTAATTGTATGTACTATTTTGAAACCCCTTTAAATGTAAGCAAGTTATAGCAATAGAGCTATATTTCATTATTTGTATGCTTATTATTATGTATTATTCATTACGTATTCGTAGCATTATGTTCGCTTAAAAAAGCTAAAACGATTTGTAGAGAGCATACTAACCCAGCTACTACTAAAATATTTTCAAAACGGAAATTGTACTTAAGTCTTAAAAAATTCTTTCAACAATGCCTCTGGCTGCATAAACACGTTATTACATCGTGTCAATCACATTAGCAAATATTACATATTCTAACAATTTCAATTCCTACTCTTGTCCCCATTATTTTCAAATCTTTTGATTTAATGTTCAAAGTTTCTTACAAGAGTCAAACGGCTTTAAGCAAATACGTGTGAATTTAAAATTCCATTTTCAATAATTAACGCAGCAAAAGCGACATGTGATGATTACTTTCTTCCCACAATTGTCAACTTTCTCCATCCCAGAGAAAGCATCCGCAACCCGCTTGCTTCAAGTCCTTTTACTATCTATGTAGAAAGAGGAAACTAAAGCACGCCTGGAACCCAAGGAAACTCTGGAATACAATTCTTGTCCTCATGCTTTCCTTCCACTCTGTTATACCCGCGAGTGTTCATAACATTTCTCCTCAATCCTAGGGGAATACACATGTGAGATTCCGTCGCTATAGAGTAAACTTTCTGCTTCTCATTTTGATATTTCCAATTCAACATGATTTCATGATTTACATTCCTTGAAATCTTTGCATTTCTCAAGCGAGTTTACATAAAACTTACACAGCCGCACACATACACACACACACACACACACACTCCCAACGACTCAACCTACTCATCTAACTTTAAAAGTAGACGCAACTGAAGGTCACATAGATAATAATAAATAAAAAGGCCAAAAAGCAGTAGTAGTAGATACTCCACTCTAACTCTAGTAGGAGCATTTACTACATACAAGCAACACACCCACTGTTACAAGCACACACACGTTATAATTTACCAGGTTACAACGCTGGCCATAGTTTGTTATATCCACCCGTTGCTTGTTTTCAATTCAACCCCGACACTGAGCCGCCAGCTGAGTCCCCGCTGTCCACATTTTTACATTTACTATTTCTTCTTCACTTCTCCATACTCCCGGCCGGATTGAGCATTCCTACGTCAGTGCAGTTTGTAACTATCTTGAGCATTGTTAGGAGTCAACGTGTTATCATCAACACATCAGGAATCGCCATCATTGGAGCATCCAACAGCTTCTGTCCGGACAGCCCTGTCACAAGTCTCAATAAAAATCATTTCTAGACCCTATACCCAACAGCTATGGTGAGAATCTTGTGTAACTTTATTTCATTCTCTTCTATCCGTATCTCTGGTCATTTGTCAAATGGGATTCATTGCTTTAATACCCAGTTAATTAGATCATTCAAACGATTATAATTGCCAAGCCAACGTCGTATGGCACATTGCAAAATTTTTAAGATGGACAATCCAGTGGACTTTGAATTCTGACAAACTCTTGTGGTTATATCACTGAAGGGAAATTTTTTTACAGAGCAAGCGGGCAAAGTGCAAAGTCCAAGATAGGATTAAGACATTAGCGAACACGTGTGCATGTCCTATCTGCGTTTGTTTAGGTTATTAGCTTGCAGATATTGGGGCTGGGAAAAATACTTGCATAATGTACCATAATGCAGGAGTGCCTCATTTGCTTCAGAATTAGTACCCTCGTGCCATAATGTAGTTCAAAACTTGTGACATATTTTAAAATGCAGTTTTAAAAAAAAACTTCCTGAAGTTCGACAATGCAATGGTGTAATTATTTAAAATCTAAATATGTATTATTTGTTGGAAGGTAAAAAGATGCAGTAAACACCCGGCGCTCCTAACGACTTAAGAAACCTTGGCCTTTTCCCACATGCTATTTATATCTAGGGATTGGAGTTGATCTTGTTTGTGTATGTAGAGTGCTAAAATCCTATGGAATAATCAGGGCTTAACTTGTACAATCAGTGATGTGCACTACGGTTCATCCATTTGGTTTGGCAATTTTTCCATCCAGAATTCTTGGGTTTTGAGGGGAATTGTATAGATACTCGTGAGGGAAATAGAACGCACATTGGTGATAGTGACTTAAGCCAATGCCAAAATTAAATATAGTCTTTTATAATTACTGCTTACAAATACATGCGTATTTAGGATGACTGGAATAATGTACTCAACTCATGACAGAGTGTTCTCTGGAAGTGGTCAGACTTCTTATCACGTTTTTCTTCCATAGCTTAAGGGTTTTCATCTGATTCTATGACTTGATAAATTACGCAATGGGTCCTGGCTAGGTTAGTATGTAAATCTGTGCTGGTGATAATGCACTATAGTAGTGTTAATAGATAATCTTGTTGGCATTGACATTGGCAATGTGGCATTGAGAGAGAACGATGATAACAACAAATTTAATACCAGCCTGCCTTTGAAGGTACAGTACTGCTCGAGATTCCTTTCCAAGATGCTTCAAGAGGCTCCTTTTCTATTCAGTCCCTAATAATAATGATTCATACTAGCCTGCATTGTGGCCTTCCATTATGTAATATTTATGCAATGTGCTCACGAATGTACGAAGTTACCTGTTTTTGCCGGCGAGAGGTATACAGAGTCTGTAGTAAATACGCAGTCACTTTTTAAAAAAATTCTAGGGGAAATTGAGTGAGTAATAAGGGTTGATATTTACGATTAGTGCTGTTCGCAAATGAAATATTTGACAGTAGTACCACTTCATAAAAAAGTATTCGATTGCAATGCAACATGACTGGATATTTTCAGAGGCTACTATTGTAGAGTTTACATTCTACAAACTGTTTCAGCTATTGCTATTACTGCCAACCTTGCATATCAAGGAGAGGTGTTTGCTTCCACCTCGAATTTTAAGGTTTGTATTTATGAATATTATTTTTAACTACGATCTAGAAATCACTTGTACTACAGTAATGGAGCACATATCAATTTGAAATATAACTCGAGGGCGTCACCTGATACTTTTGGAACTCAGCAGAACATGGACTAGTAACATTCTGAGCACCTATGTGCTATTATAGTTGAGGATTGAGAACGTTTATTTTATCGTTCTTCAAAAGCTTTATTTCTCGAGTCATTTTACAGTGCATAAACGCAATTCAGTCATTTTTATCGTATTTGGAGCTTATCTGCGTGTACTTTTGTATACTCATTGAAAATAAGTTTTTAATATATATGATATCGTCTGTCAAGACATTTAGGCTGATTGGGATCACATACTGCAGACATACTTAACAGTAATTATGATATTGATATTTAATCTTGTTTACGGCTCTGTCACTGTAACTCTTGTGTTTCTCACCAAACAAATCGTCATATACCCTTTTTCAAGAAGTAGAGATTCGGTAGCTTAAACCTAACCCTCGTTAGTGCTATTGTGACTAAAAGTATCTACATGTCAAAAAATCTCAGTATCAATCATATCATTTAATTTACACGAGTGTACAGCTAACTCTTGCTTTTTTGACCTTGGCCTTTTATGAGATTAAAATGTTTTCCATGTAAAATAAATTACTTGCAGTCGCATAAATGATCCTTGACGTTTGTGACTGTACAGAAATAATTATTGCTCCTTGGTGTCAAGTTTGCACTCCCAACTATGGCGTAATTATTTATTGTTTGAAGATATTTAACATCAGTGCTCATTTAGCATCAAGATATTGCAATTGCGTGGCATTTCTTCAGCATATAGGGACATACTGTATTCTGTAATTACATATGTGAAATAGAATTAAATTAAGTGCAACATGTCCCAGGACAACATCGACTTACGAATAAGTACACAATTTCTGGCTAATATAGTTGAACATAAAGGCAGTTTTGCATGCTTATGTTTGCTCATGTTCACAACAGCGAAGTATAACCAAAATGTTCTATGTATGTACATACATGCTGTACAAAACCATAGCATGTAGATCATTTTTCCTCTTCAGTGACGATATTATGATACATCATTATTCCACAATAAGATATAATGGGAAAAACTTTCCTAGACTTCCCAAGTTTAGGTTATGTCCATTCATTTCGTCATTAATATTTAATTAGATTTTATTAGCCGAGTTCTCCACTTAAATTGCCACTAAATCCAGGGTTTTAGCTTTTATTGTGCGATTATTCTTTAAAGTCTTATTGTACTTTCTGTATTTATACCTTTTGGGCTTAAGTTAAGGAGTTTTTGAAAGATTTATTGGTTTTCCGGCTGTACTTCTGTATCAAACAGACAGCGTCTACAATCCTCAAGCAATAATAATAATTTAATGCTATACGGTACATGAAAGCTTTCTGGCAATTCTTCTAAGAATCAGAAGGAATCTTTTCTGAAATATGTGACAAGAATTGACAAATTTAATGTTGTCTAGTAGTTGTATTTAACACCTAGGAAGTAAAAAAAAATACATAAAATTTGTTTTTTATTTTTATGTTGACTTTTATCTTATTGGACCTCTACTTTCAACAATGAAATGTAAAGTCACTTCAAATTCATGAGCATATAATGCCGGCTGCTATGCAAGTATAAGAACCTATTAGCAATTCGTCTTTTAAAAATTGATTCCATCTTTTGTACTAAACTGCTGCCCTTTTCGATTGACAATCGTCAATATTGTCACTATATACTCAGTAAACAGAAGAACGCCTTCAGCCGCTGTTTTGTGAATGATTGAGTAATTATTCGCTTCTTTTGTTATGCTTACACTAGAAAGGCTTCCTGTTGATCAATACTTCTCTCAATACGTCTCAAGTATTAGAAAACAAAAGTTGTCCTTAGGATCCGGCGTACTCAACTCAAGTGATATTACGAAGGAGTATTATTAGGGAATATAGTCGAGGTTTCTGGTGTTAGCTTTGCAATTTATTGTTTGTAGATAGTAAGAACACAGCAGATGCACCTCGTTTTGTAGCTTTACCATGCAAACTGTAGAGTTTTATGAGTTATGATTTAGCACATGGTTAAAGTATGTACTTATTGATTTTTCCCCATCCCACAGTCCCCACACTCATGAAGATTACCATGTACTCGCTGGCTTGTCTAACGATAATTTTGTACTTGGATAATCAAGAACCGATTTTCCGAGAAAAGCAACAGGGCATAAAAGTACAGTCTATCATGCACGAGTGTTGTGACTGCAATAACAGCCGGAGATTATCGATTGAGAAATATTTGGCATACATCTTTTGTGTGTGTATGTGGCGTTAAAAGTTATAACAAACTATCAAAACCTAGTGGCAGGGTCACTAGGACTCCAGTTATTACACAGGGATCACTCAGTCTGTAGTTACATCTCTCTCATAGAAGCTGTGACAGAGCAGTTGTCAGAACCTACTCGAATTAGAATTGTCTGGAGTTGTTCTGTCAGTTGAACACCATTGACACAACACTACTGTGAACCTCAAGCAATTTTTTCTGGAAGTGTGAAATTTTGTGATTTGTGAACTATCAATTTATTGCTCATTATGGAGTGGCTAGGCTTCGGAAGTACTGCAAAGGTGGCATTGAATAGTTTTCATTGTATCTCCTAATATTTATTTTATTCACAATTGCCTTCATAATTTTCTGCATTACTGTGTCATGTGTGCCTTTATTTTTTGCAAAATTATTTGCTCTTTTTTGTGGGATTTAAAATAAACGCTGTTGAGTCTTAATACATTTTCGAATTTTATCTTCCTTCGTATGACAGTAAAGTAATTATCATGTGTTCATATGGAGTAAATTCATAAGGAATCATTCCGTCACACTCACAACTGTCTTTTTTCTCCACAGACGACTAAACGAGCTGGCTCACCATCGGAGGCTGCGGAGTTTACCCAGTTAACAAAACGGGATGCTTTGGTACGCCTGGGACACGAACTGGATAATTTGGCAGCCAATGCTCAACAAGAATCTAAAGCGGTAATTTGTTTACATTTGTTCTCCTCCATAGCTTAACGCTTACGTTACCCCATAATAGTAAAAATTTAGTCAAAATAGTAGCTTCACAAAATTCGTTGTCATATCAAGGTACCAAAAATAATATTCTAGAATCCATGCTGGGTAACAGTTCCTTCATTTAGACAAATTTCCCGTGATTTTTTTTTCTCTTTCAGCGGGAATTATTTCTATAAATACAAATTTTTCTAGAATACCAACCATTTGTGTTTCTATTTTTGGAACACTAGTTGTTGCTCTTATACCTACTTGCTACTTTATATCTGCTTCCGGTTGCTCTACATTTTTTGATAGCACGGCCTTCTGTCTTTAGATTTTCTTAACAAGACTATAAAAGTTGGAGCGTAATCGAAACGAAGCAATACTTAATAAATTCGACACGAAATTCAATTTTTTCAGAGGTTTCAAACGGACTAGATAATTTAATTTCTATTTATTGGCTTCATTGGGTCTCCATGCTTCAAAGACGGATGTGGCTAACTGTCTCGAAATGAACAGCTTGGTTAAACCTACTTGGTTTAAATTTACAACCACTGTATGGGATATAGTATAATATCCCGTTGAATCGGCAGGTTCCATTACATTATTCATATATGAAGTGTGACGACAAGAAGGAGGCTTGACTAATTTAATTTCCAGTTGCGTAATATGGAAAGCAGAATAATGAGCTCATGTCAGTTCCGAAGAAAGCGAAATTATTCCGTATGTGCCTTGCTTGTGCTATTGTTTATGAAGTGGGTCTGGAACGACGTCTTCCTGGACGGGATGGTTGCATCTAGTGCTGCGCTCGGGTCAAGTATTTACAAAGATCCGACCACGAACTTGACTTGACCCCGACTTCTCAGGTACGTATTTCAAGATTACCCGAACTTGACATTTTCATTTCAAGTAATACTTGAATGAAACAAGTTCGGGCTTTCAAGTAATTCTCAGATTACTTGACCATGATTTTATACGCGCGTTTCGGGCCCAACTTCAACTTGACTTGACCATGACCCGAACTTGACCATGAACTTGAACTTTCAAGTGCTTTCAAGTAATCCATTGGACATCAAAATACTTAAATTTTATTGAATTTATATTTATAATAAAAGCGAACCTGGGTTTCTAACACACTAGGTTTCACCCAACATTTTGCGAGCAACCGCCTCTAAAAATAATAATTGTATTTTTCGTTCCTTTCAATGAATGTAGAACGATGGTACACTGCAGATCTACTCTGATTTCGTGTAGCGGGTAGGTCTGGTGACTCAGTTGACATTTTAGGGGACTTAGAACTCCTTTTAGGTTTTGTTGCCACATACTATTATTAACATGGGTGCTAACATTTTTAAATCAATTCCCACGGAGCCATATGAATGTTGAGCTTTCTTTTGTTAGCGTACACGAACAAATTAACAAATGCCGCTTAAAGTGATGTATTAAATGCCGTTTTAATTTTCATTTAGTACAGTGAATCGTAAGTGAATTGAAAACTCCCTCAGCCATGAAGTATTGCACAAACAAAATTACTTGAACTTGTACACGAAAAACTCAAGTTCGTGGTCAAGTACTTCTTAATATTTACTTGAACATGACCAAGTATTAGGGTTCAAGTAAAATAATTATACTTGACCACGAACTTGACTTGAGGACAGAAATCATGGTCAAGTCCATGAAATACCTGAACACGACCCGAACCGTTCATGGTTTTAAATTTATTTACTTGACCACGACCCGAACGCGAACTTGACTTGAAATACTCGTGTACTACTTGTACTTGTGCGCAGCTCTGGTTGCATCAATACGGTGTAAAATTGGGAAATACAGACAGATTATAGTTATAGAGGAGAGATATGTTTCATATTGGAAATTTAGAGGAAATGAAATAATACATCCGGTAGAAGGAAAAATGAACTTAATGCACTCAAATATACGTAAAGTTATTACATAATTTATCTATAATTTCATTCTGTACTGCTCAGAGTTAGGCATTTGACTTGGAAATTTTTCAGGCATATATATATATATTTACTACTTATGATTATTACTACTATTAAGCCTGCTTACACGAGTACATGATTACATTTCATGGCCAGTCGCTCTTTAGAATTGTGAATATCCCTGAACTAGTGATAGTATTGTGCTAATACTTACCTGCACAATACCTGTGAAAGTATAGGAATAACATACTCCGTCCAATATTTAAGATTATCTTCCTTTGGCTCTATTTTTTATTATTTTCATGCATGTAAATATACAGTAGAATCACTGCGTTAGCCTGATTCCTGATTAGTTAGATTTATTCGCTTCAGTTGATACAGTGAAGAGTCCAATGATTCGCAATGCCCCTGATAATGCCTAAAATACGTGCAGTACTATTTTCTGGAACTACTATCTTTATTCAATTCAATTTTATTATGTTTGAATACCGAATTTTACTTGAATTACATTTTAGTAGTACTTGATTATTTATTTGAATAGGAGATAATGGTCTTGAGATCCACATATAAAGCATGTGATTACAATAATGGAAATTATTTGCACAGAGCTTGTTTGAAGCTCCCATCACGGGATTTATTTATCTGACCCGACCATTACAGTGATAAGTTTTCAATTTACATTCCTTAACTTTACAACCTCCACACATTCAGATTCTCCGTCTATTTTTGGGTTATTAAGCCTGTTCAGGTTGTTGAAAAGCTGGTCATATTTGATCCGACTAACAATAAGAGCACAATAACCGTGACAGTTCGCAGTTCATTTCCAAACCAGGAAAAATGGTTAATCTAAATGACTATAAGCATTTGGTAAGCTTATTCATTAAGTTCTCACATGGGTTGTAACCTTTACATTATTTCTGAAATTTTTTCTTGCAATTCGAAAAAATAAGTATGTACTTAAGCATAAGCAAGGGATTTTTTGAAGACAGGATTAGCTTTTAATAAGGATTTGTGTAAAGATTATATTTGTTTGGGCTAATAATTATGGAGATGTTTATTTTTTTTACAGCTTATCCAAAAGGAATTTGAAGGATTTCAAAACATTTTCAACAAGTTCCTTCAAGGCTCCGGAACCTCCATTGACTGGAGTAAAATCCAAAAACTCCCTGATGGCTCTGTACGGGATTACAAAACTTTACAATCTCCCCAAAGTTCCGCAATTACTGCTATGTTGTCAAAACTGGTTGTTGTCAAGTTGAATGGTGGCCTTGGAACTTCTATGGGATGCAGGGGACCCAAATCTGTTATTCCGGTATGTTGTGATTAAAACATGTGATTATTTCAATTAAAAATTCTTACAAGTAGTGATAATATAGTGTTTGAAGTGGTTCTATGATAGTTATGAAATTAATTCTTAAGTAGATGATTACATATAGATTACACATTTATATGAGATAATTTACAAAAATATACTATTATGTGGTTCAATTAATTAATTCACAGGTGAGAAACGATCTCACGTTTTTGGATCTGACCGTGCAACAAATTGAATTCTTGAACAGAACCTACAATGCTGATGTACCTTTGGTTTTGATGAATTCCTTCAATACGGACGAAGACACGGAGAAAGTATGTTCCCTATGTAATTTGCCCCCAAATTTGTTTGCGTGGTGTATAAAGTTTCATTATTTTTGTTTTTACAGGGAAATAGTTTTTTGTGAACTCTTTTAATATGACTGTCAATTTTTTTGTCTGCACAGATCATTCGTAAATATGCTGGATTCAAAGTCAAAATTTACACTTTCAATCAAAGCAGATATCCCCGAATCAGCAAAGATCACTTGACACCTGTCGCAAAGACTCCAAACACCAAGGATGATATTGATGCGTGAGTTACTCGCTTCTGTAGAAATTTGTTTATTTTCTGGATGGAAGAATTCGAAGAATGATACTTTCTTGATGGAATGTTTTGAAGAAATAGTAAAAGGGCTTTAAAATCGTGATTTGTATTGTTTTTCATTTAGCTGGTACCCCCCTGGTCACGGAGACTTCTATTTGTCCTTTGATAATTCCGGATTATTGAATCAGTTCCTTCAGGAAGGACGCGAGTACTGCTTTATTTCTAACGTTGACAACTTGGGAGCTACGGTTGACTTGAATATTTTGAACATGCTGCTGAATCCAGAGAACGGTCAAGCACCAGACTTTGTTATGGAAGTTACTGATAAAACTAAAGCTGACGTTAAGGGAGGAACTTTAATTCATTATGAAAACCATCTCCGACTTTTGGAAATTGCCCAGGTTCCCAAAGAACATGTGGAAGATTTCAAGAGCGTCAAGACTTTCAAAATTTTCAATACTAACAACATTTGGATTAACTTGCCAGGTAATTTTTTGTATTCATCAGGAAATAGGGAAATATTTAAGGAAAATAACCAGGACATGATTTCATAGTATTTATGTTCTTTTAATTTTTTTTAGGTATTAAGAGAGTTTTAGAGAATCAAACCCTGGATATGGAAGTAATTATTAATAACAAAACATTGGATAATGGTCTCAATGTAATCCAAGTAAGTACACTAAATGAATGCAATAATTTGTTCTAATAAATTGATTCATCATTATTGTGCAACACTTCTAAACAATCTAACCGGTTTAAAAAAAATTGTAGCTCGAAACCGCCGTGGGTGCCGCCATGAAGTGTTTTGATGGTGGATTGGGTAAGTGTAATTTTGGAGACGGCTGAAAATTAAAAACGGAATTTAATTTTACCCCGAATTATTTTGAGTGATTTCAATGTCTAATAAACACATTTTCTCTCCTAGGAATTAATGTTCCCCGAAGCAGATTTTTGCCTGTCAAGAAAACTTCCGATTTGCTACTGGTTATGAGTAACTTGTACAGCTTGCGAAACGGTAATTTGGAAATGAGTCCCTTAAGAATGTTCCCGTCAACCCCTCTGGTCAAATTAGGTGACAATCATTTCAGCAAGGTTTGTCATTTACTCATTAAATTACACAAAAAAAGATTTGAATAACGTTTCCTTTCTAGTTTCGTGACACCATCGAGCGGTGTCACGGAAAGTCTTACAAAAATTATAATTTGATGATATTTTCTTAGGTTAAAGAATGTCTCAAAAGATTCGAAACGATTCCTGACTTGCTCGAGCTGGATCATTTAACCGTATCGGGAGATGTAACCTTTGGTCGCAATGTTTCATTGAAGGGAACAGTAATCATTATTGCCAATCACGGGGAAAGAATCGATATTCCTTCGGGTGCCAATCTGGAAAACAAAATTGTCTCTGGCAACCTTCGTATTCTGGACCATTAAATACAACATTGGACTACAGAACTGTCGTCCTCCACAGCCTTTATCTGTCAACCGTAAAATGCAGTGCAAAATACCGGAAAACAAAATTTTGTAGTAACAATGGTTACTACTGTTGCTACAATGTGTGCTCTTTAGAGCCACTTAATCTAGCCATCCAATTTAGATATATCAATTTCTAGTGTCGAAATTTTTTCCAAAGTGAAATCTATGTCTTGAAAATACTAGCCTTAGTTTATGGTACAATTTTAGGATACATACATAGGATGCTATTTGGTTCTTTGAATTTAGTATCTTTCGTTAAATTGAAATTCGAATATTAATTATTTTGTTGCACTAAAATGCCAACATCAATTTGCTCACTTCCTTGTTTAACAAGGAACTAAAGATCCGAGTAGTTACGTAACTACATATTACATGTAGCCATAACCCTGTCAAGTCTCGTTATATTATGAAATTAATTTCTAGTTTTATTTTGCCAAAATATGTAATGCCAATAAAGTGATATTGCTTGATTTATTTTTGTGAACATGTTATAGTGTCAGAAAATAAATAAATAGATTAAAAATTGTCTTGTACGAGAATGGTATTTACACTTGCATCTCATCCGTGGAATACATATTATAAATGTAGTATTTTTTTTCTAGTAGCATTTCTTTAGTTTAGAAATATCTTCTTCTTATTTATTCCTTGAAATTCTCATAAATGGAACCAAAAAATTAATTCAAAGGCCGGAAGACTCCCTGTGAAATATATTTCTAGAGCAAGTTGAGCATCCTGCATGAGAATTTACAAGAGGCTTCAACTACAAAGTCCATTGGTATAGAGTGAGAGGTGAGTTCACGAGTGAGTAAGCCTAGACAAAAGCTTCCACCTGTGCATAGAAACGTGTAGCATCAACTCTTCCCTGGTTGTTAGTTACAGAGCCCACACCATTGTCGGATGTGGAGTGACTGAACGCATCTTATATCTGAGGATCTTCTGTGCCTGTACATGATCAGGTGGTGTAGGTTGTCAAATGCCAGAGTGCCAAATGAGTCAAGTTTATACGGGAATACCTTTATGTCAAGGCGTGTCCATATCATCTACCTGTTCCTCCGTACGTAAATTAGAGCTAGAGTATTTATACAGTCAATTATACATATTTTCACGCATTGACATATTTTTTTTAATTGAGTATATATGAAACTTTTTTTCCACAGGTAGGACGTGAGGGACTAACGAGAGTTTTACATACAAGCTCTAATAATTGTACAGACCTGCATTGTTATTTCCCAACTGTATACATGTGCTCCTATAAGAATAGGGAATAAAGTTCTCTATCAACACTGAACTACATTAGTCAATCATATTATTGTGTAAATTCCTGGGAAATATACCACTTAATCATGGATGCGGGTAGCAGTGCCAGCCCCAGTGTTCCAAGTGTAACAACTACAAAATCCATGTCTGTTTTTGTCTGGAATTCCTCTGACATGGGTTATGAAACAAGGAAAATCAGTACAACTGTGAAAGTGGCAATCATTCACTTAATCCTGGCATTTCTCTTTATTATTATCGCCTTCTCAACCTCATCTTGGCTGGAAGCTGGAGGGGATTTGCGCAATCCTAAATTTATTAAAATAGGTACCGTATATTTTATCACTGAAACTTTTGCTCCTGTCAAACTGAAAGATGGACTTTAACTGAACTTTGTTTTACGCATGCCATTGTTGCTATTCCCTTGATTAGATCCACTGGATAAAGTATAAATAATGTTGATTGAAACGAGGAACGAGTGAAAGTTGAGAGTTGAGGCATGCAAATATTATTTTGCCTATTATCATAAACATGCTAATTTAATTTGCAACCTTTTATCAATGATCCCTTAAAAGTATATTTCAGCACATATGTGATTACTTCCAAGTATTACTGTACACAATTGTTTGGATTGAATCACAAAAAAAACAGTCGTTTTTGTTGTGGTAAAGTCTTTTGTATAGATACTTATTATACAGATAGTAGAATGTTATGTATTTAAAATTTTTGGGTCTGTTTGCATTTGTTATTATTATAAGCACTGAATGGACATTGAAAAATTGTAAGCACTTGAGCACAGACCTTGTGCTTCAGATAAATTCCGCGTAATTAGTAGAACAAATATTTGCAGGTTAATCTAACAATACTAAGTGAGGATGAGACAGATGAGGCCTTCCAGTAAATTTATTTTTCTTTGTATATTTCAGGATTATGGGAGGGTTGCTTTGAGAACCTTCAAGATGATAGACATCAGTACGATATTAAGATATCTGGTTGTTGGTGGCTCCTAGCCGAGGAGCTGTATCATCTCAATGATCTCATTTTTCAACGTAAGTAACTTACATTAAATCACATAATCAAGGGCTTAATTATTACCTGCAAAGCTATCACAACCATTGAGCCTTTCCATTTCCCCATAATTCTTTCACATACATATCAAGTTACTCGTCACTGAAGTTTGCAATCAATTGCACGAAACGTAAACAATGTGTCATGTAATTGGCATCAGGCTGACCGAGAAATACTCGTTTAGCAACATGAAGTGGTCATGAAAAGCATTGAGGACGGTGAGAAAGGACTGTTTTGCATCGAACTTCGTACAATGTCATTTCACATGTTCACACCAGATTTAAAGAAGATCATTGTCGTACACAGGAAACGCTCAGAATTCATAAAGTATTTGTAGGGCATAAGGCAGGACATAAGGGAATTTAAAAGTAAAATTTAGCAATCGCTTTTCACATCATTTCATCTCCCATAGGCCCAGGCATTTCCTGTGCAATGCATCCTGATTCAATTTTTTTTATTGTCTTCTGTATCTACATATAACATGTACCAATGAAATTTGAAAACTCTTGAGGGGAATTGACAAGTGTTAATTCATTTTATTAATGGGGGAGAAAAAAAAACTCTGCAGACTAAAGTTAAATAAATACTAGACTCCGTCGAAATGTTCAAATTGTTTGTATTAAATTTTGGCAACGAGGCAGTACGAGTGAGTGTTCCATTGTATTGGTAACATTACACAAGCAGAATACTTGCAAGTGCACGTAATCCTGTAACATTATATATGGAGGGGAGATGAAAGCGCTTGGCCTAAACCTCAAGTTAATCCTCTGTGTATCCACAACAACAAATGAGGAGAACACCTGAGGGTAAAATTTTATTGGGGAGAGTTGAGTATGTACTATTTTGTGAGTGTTCGCCGCAGGTAATAATGTTACTCTTGCTCTCAACTCTTCCCTGTGTATTATGTGTATATAGGAAGCTATGGTTTTCACCTGCCTCGGAGGATGGCTACCTGTAGAAAGTCACATACTAAAAGGGGGTTGGGTTGGACCGGTTGAGGTTCCTTCAAATGAGTACATGGCAAACCAAGTTGCTAACTAAGCATACTTTTTGTTGTGACGAACAAAATGCTCAAGCCACACCCTTACGTTGCCCGTTGTACTCCTTAACTTGTGCATACTCTCTCGTTCAGAGAGACTCCGCAGTTGGGATATCCAGGTGACAATAACATATACATTCAAATGGGTGTTCATGCGTGGAATATAAATAAAAAGGGTGACATTAGGGAAGGAAATAAAGGGTTATTAGAGGAATTGGAATGAGAGTCTCATCTAAAAGCCATACTAACATTTTACCCAGACCATTTTTGGAATACAGTACAAGGATTAGGCTGAAAAGTTATACATTTATGTAATTCGTGCTGAAAATATTTGTCAAAGTGTGTACAAGATCGTGAAAGGTTATACATACAAAAGGAATTTAATGCTGAGAGAAAAAGAACTAACTACCTCGTTTTTAATGACAGTTTATATGTTTGTGGTTCAAAGCGTTGAGTTGTTGAAGCGTTATAGTACTTGACACATTACTCACAATCAAATTATTTGCATTCCCTTTATGACTTCATGGAAGAGTGTCGGTGACAATTACGGCATTCAAGGAGTTGCTCAAGTTTACACAAAAACAACTATTTTCTTCCTCATTGTCTCAGTCTGAGAATAGATCCTCATCGAATAGAACTCACATATATACTTCACAGATCTTACCGCCATATCTCGTTTCACAATAGTGAGCTAATTACTGAAGGTTAAAATAACCTTTTGAAACTCAAAATAAATTATTTATGGGTTTAATATTTTGAGGAACTTTACCCACTGAATGTACAAAAACATTTGAAATAGTTTCTTCCGAGGTTTTTTCTTCTTTTTAAAAAAAAAAAACATTACATTTTTATCGGGTGGTTAGCCCGGTTCAAACGCCAAAATTCATCAATTCAGAGTAGACTACCCGGTGTCTCACCGACCAAGTCCCACGATGCACGAGTTATACTACGACAGTTCCTTTCCTAAAAGGAGGACATTGGCTGGGAAATTTGCCCTGGCTATCTTCGTTATTGCTGTACTTCTGGTGGCAATTGCCTTTTGTACCCCATACTGGCTGGAAAGTGATCGGAGGATTGTAGGGTCAAAGTTTGAGAAACTGGGCTTGTGGACACATTGCTTCCGATCTTTACCCGATCCTTATGACCAAAATTTGAGACGTTTTTTTACGGGCTGCAGATGGATCTTTGATCCTTTCACACAGGGGTATTCTGAAATTCGGAGCTATTTAATACCACGTAAGAATATTTCCCCTATGTTGAATTCGTCTATCTGTGTATGTCTGTTCATACAAAATGATACAGGATTTATGTATATAATCATTTACATATTTATTATAACAAATAAAATTATTAAACTTGAAAGAATTATGGTATTTGGTTTCCCAAATGGTACTAATTCATGGATGCTTTCCTTATAGTACGTACATGTGAATTTTTATTGTTTGATGTAACTCGTCAGCTCAATGATACAGATTTGATTTTGTTGTTTATTTTTACAGCTTTCTTTGTCGCTGTCCAATTTTTCTTCACAATGTGTTTCATTAACTTGCTGATCGCCTGCGTTCTGGTTCCCATGTACCTCCTCTGCTTTGGACCCGAGCATCAGTACTACCTGCTCCTAATTAAAGTTATTGGCATTGTACTGATTTTCTCAGGTGAGATTTGAGACTTAAAATGTTAGGATAATTATTTTTGATTTGAATTTAATATGCGGCTGGTTTGAAATTGTGAGGGAACACTGGATAAGTATTAAATTCAATTTATTGGATAATGGTTTAAAGGGAGAATATTTTTCCTTTACAGCTCTGTTAGGCTCAATTGCTGTAATTGTTTTTGGAGCTATGGGAGACAGCAGGGCTTGGATGCCAGACTGGCAGAATAACTATCTTTCGTGGTCATTTGCTTTTGGAGTAGTTGGGGTATTCGCAGAATACGTCTCAGGGATTCTGTTCCTGGTTGAATCCAGGATTCAGAATAGGAAGAGGAAAATGCGCGAGTCGTATTCCGGACAGACTATGGAGACGAAAGCATGACAAACAACATCCTTGTCCCCTCCCCAGTCGCCTCAACAACGCTATGAATACCAGCAATACCAACATCAACGAATCGCGCAAAGAAGTTCAGCTGTAACCTCGTTGTAATAATTGAAAATGACAAATCAGTGCCGTAAATGGATGAAATCTGTGCAAATTGTCAAGTACAGATTGGTCTGCTACGTCAAGTTACTTAGAATCTTAGAATAAAAATATAGGATATGGAAAATGTAGCATCATATGATACAACTGTAGGATAACTATTCTGAATCTCCGGTGAAACGACCCTTTGAGGGTCTCGTTTGGTAAATACTTTTGCACCTTTATACATGACACAATTTTTCTCTCGCACGGGAACAACCCCATCCGTCCATGTCACTTCTAACTTCCAGAATCTCTCTTTGAACAAGACGATAATCGACACTCCATCCAAAACTTTTGTACTTTCAGATTTATAGCAATTAATTACAAAATTGTTACGCTTATCTAATCATTCTCCTCGTATGTATGTATGTATGTCTTTGTAAATTCATCAGTAGATATAATATTTGTATTATTCTACAGAGGTAATACAGTGAATCAAACATGTGCAAAGTAGATATATGTACTATTGTAGTATGTACATAGTTCGTGTGAGTAAGAATCTGTCCATTCCACAATTGTAAATATATATTAGCAATAATTATATTTTATGTGAAATTATACTGCAACACGTTGTTACAATTTAGGGAGTAATGCTAAATACCAAGTAATACCTTGTACCCAAACCTTTACCGAATTTGCTGAAAACAAGAGAAATGGTACACATTGTTGTGTCTTTTTGTCTGATTTTAGAATTAAGTCTTACCTCAGGCTCAGGCATATATATATAATTATATATATGCATACCTTTGTGCATAAGTTTAATTTTTGTACAGACAGACTGTAATGAGGTGTAATGAATAACTATAGTTTTTTTTATCATTGCTGTCCCAGGTGACCCGAGGCAAAAGCATTATTGTCAACTTACGTCAATTAGGGGAGAAAAAAAGGTAGCAAAAGAAAATCAGTAGCTCTAATAATTCATGAAAAGCAAACACGATATTTGAAATCATGACACGCAATAGGTGACTTGTACTTCATAATTCCAATGTTTATGAATAATACCATAAAAGCGGTTTTTTCCTGCTTTAGTGTTCATTTGCACGAGTAGGTGAAATGACTCACTTCCTCCTGAAATTTATTTTTGTAATTTTGTTTTAATTTCACACCATGTGAAATGTAATTACCCTTTATAATGAATTTCACACGCACAATAAAGTAAATTTAATGTCAGTCCCGGACATGACAATACATAATTTTTATATTAAATTCAGGCTAGCAAAATTAAGCTAGATGACATTGTAAATTGAAAGATTTGCGTGAAAATCACGATTTGCTTACAGTTGCCCTTCAAGATGTACTTCTGTCAAAAGCCTTAATTTTTTACGGCTTCACCATTCGTAATTTGTAATGTTTACCCCGTGCTTTCTGCACAAATTGTTGCTAAAGGAGAACAATAAGGTAGTACTTAATTAGTATTCTGGCAGCAAACAGAACTGACATAATCCTACCAAGATTTGGAATGGCTTTGTTGATGTGTTATGTAAGTACTTACATGAGTCACATGTAATTGAGATGCAATTTCTATATGATTGTACACGGCAGCGTAATGGGAATGTTTTTGAGCTTTTCGCATTGTTTTCAATCAGAGATGTAATGTGAAATAACTGAGGAGCGTGAAAATTGGTTGTAAGTTGGTATTGTTATACCTTACTATTTAACATTGTTTTAATTATAGTGTGAAAACGTAACCGAAATGAAATATGACCCACAACACTTTGCAGGATTAATTAGCACGGCGCCTTGTAACATGTAAGCCAGTACCTTACCATAATTATAGGCTTACTTACAATTAATGTAAAGGAAATTTTTTATGCTAATGGTAAATATAATTATTTGATGTTCAACAGTAATATTTAGATACTGAGAAAGAAAATAGCATTTTGTCGCCTTCAGGTTGAAATAGTCTGTTATTGCTTGTAAACTTTCTCCAAAAATACATATAGCTTTTACCTCTAGTGAACAGTACAAATGAATAGATTCATTGATGAAAACAAGTTATTATTGCAGTCCGGAGTGTTTGTGAAGCCTTAAAAAAATGTGATCAAAAAATGCATGCTTATTTATTATGTTTGATTATGATTCAACCATGTTTGAAAATTGTAAAGCGTGGTGAATTAGTTTTATTAACACCATGTAACTTTGCCATTTTTACTGAAGCCTGTAAGGTTGTTTGCTTTATTGACTATTTTTCTAAACCATTTTTCGACATTTTACTAGTTTTAGGTCTTGTTTTTAGTTGCCTCCCAATGTGGTGAGGAAATAATGGGTGTGACAAGTTCTGTAACAAAATAAATTATATCTAACTTGGTATTCCAATTCAATGAATAAAAGTAAATGTCTCCGCAATGAATTTATTGAATTAAAGTATTCAACATGTATGGTTTGTACCGTTAGGATTTTAGTTAATTATTTTAAATCGGGTGGGAAAATTTTGTGCACTACCAGCATACTTGTTAATTTTTGTTTTCCATCTGTAGTTGGACGCTGGCACTGGCACTGGCACAGTGTTGTTTTGGCGTCTAACAACTGTACGACCAAAGAATTAAAACACATAGTGGATACCAGAAGTAACATTTTGTAAAATTAATGGAACCGCGGTCACGTTTATAACTTTTATACAATGTCAGGATTACAGTAACTACCATAACACTATACTTACCAAAGAACTTCAAAGAAGAAATAGAAAGAATCCAATCAGTCTTTCCGCATATGAATTAGGTTTTCATTTACCATATATTCATAACTTTAATTAATTTTGTATGGAAATTATGCTTACTTTAAGTTAAATATGTCACGATTTCTAACGGAAGGTCATTCAGGATAAGAAAGAATGGTTTAAAATCGTGTAAGCTTACTATTACAAATCAGAGTTCATAACAAGCATAAAAGCCAGTTTCCGCTTTAAACCCCAAATAAAATAAAAATAAAACAATGAAATTGCTACCACTCCCATCCTTTAAGAAGCACCTTCTCGTGCCTACAAAGAGATGCACTCCCAACACAATCCAATAAAACGGTTAGATTTGATTTATTTACAATATATTATTTGAAATGAGCATAGTGCTGACATAATCTCCAGGAGCTCACTATCAGCATTCAAATATCGTAACAGAATATATAACATTCAAGACAGACTACAAAAATCGACTATGGATTTACGACAATCATGAGAATCCCAACTAAACACTGATAATAATTACATATATCTCATCTCCCTATTTGATTGTTATTATACAACAGTACATCCTTAATTGGCAGCTCTGGAAAAGTTGACTTTGAAATGAAACGAAATGGAATGTTATCATAGAATTTCAAAAACAGGGACTCTATTTAAATAAATCACATATCAGAGTTTACATACACACACGACCATGGTGAGGGATATGTATTAAAAATTAATCAACTGCTGCCATTCCGTAAGTTACATTCTGCGTGGTAATGCGTTAGATCCCGACTAAAAGGACGAGGTATTTGACTTGGTATTGGCCCAATACTGATGTCCGGAAACCAGTAAAGTCCCCACGTAAAGACAGGCTGCAATCCAGCAATTGTACGCATTTTGTGAATAGGCATTATCCACATGTGCAATTAACTCCTCCACAGTAGCATACGTTTCCTTCAACGGTAAGTCCTCCACCAAAGCAACACTCTTAACGTAGAAGAAAATTCCCATAAAAGACTGCAAAAAACAAAACACAATTCCCATTAAACATTTCCCACTTTCCTCCCTAAATCTCCCTACTCCATTCTTCAAATCCATCCCTCAAATTCATATCCCCCAAAAATATTTTTACTCATTCCCAACCCATAGTATTTACCCATTCAAATCCACCCAACAAGAAAAACAAATCCGAAGGTCAATGCTCATTACCTTCTCATTTGCTTTCCCAACTAGTCCTAACAATCACACCTAATCCCATCGAACAATCCCCTCCAATTTCCCGAAATTAACAAACTCCCAATTATATCAACAAAATTATCCATAGCCACTCACCAACTGAATTATTCCCCACAAGCTGAGCAGCAAGCAGCATAAAGACAATTTCGGTCCACAGACAGGCATTATGAATCTGTGGGAATAAATGATACACACCCAGTTTTAAAATAGTTAAAGACAGTATTGCTCATCTATACACCCTAATATTTAAAAACCTCTCAGCGTATAATTCAAAATCCATAATAAATTAAGCCCGTTACCGGTTATCTCTGAATATTCTCCAAATTAATTATCCGTGGTCTGGAATTCTAAAAAGGACAAATACTGGAATTACTGGATAAATCTTGACTTATTTCCTCCTTCCCTTTTCACAATAATAACACGACTAAGCTCCTCCGCCCTTTCTAGTGTAATTCAAATGCAGCAAAACTAATATGAGCACAGCAAGTCATATGGTTTTAAATAAGTTCCAGTGCTAAGGGGTTTCTGGACTGGGTCAGAGATGTCACTTTCACCTTACCTCCCTTGTAACGAGGTTCCTCTGTTTATGAAGCTTAACTGCGAGTAAAGCCTACTATAGGGAAGCACTGGTGTTGTTGCGGATGTTCTTCAGGCTCTCTCTCTCTCAAAGCTTGTAATGAAGTCTATGTAGTTGTGTTGAGAGTCTCCCGTTTGCGTGTCTCTATATATATGCAGACCTACAGAGGAGATGACGAGTGTTGTGGTTTGGTTTGGACTTGGGCAAGGAAAAATGTGCACACGGAGGATCTGATTGTGAGTATTGGAGCAATTATTCAAAAGTTCCAACTTTCTGTCCTGTCTGCTCTGCTCTGCTCCGATCGTATCGTGTGTGAATCCCGCTGGGTGTCAATAAGGTAATCAGCTCATAATTGAGTTTTAAGTATCCACTGGACCAGACTTTAAGTGCATCATGAGATGGGAATGAACTAATGTATTTTAACATTGACTTGTTCCCCAAGTGATTCATTGTGTCAGAGAGAGAGAGAGAGAGAGAGAAGTTCAAGTGTATAATTTCAATTTCAATGCAAAAAAAGACTAAAGTCAAGAGGAAAGAAATTTTGAGTGGTTTCAAATTGATCGAGATAATTTATTATATTGGGGAAAAAATTTGTGTATGTAGTGAATTGTAAGGATTATTGGAGACGATAAACATTGTAATTGTAACACGTATAATTATTGATTGATGTGTACGTGGATGTCTGTACATCTGCAGTATGTATTGCTTGGGTGTCAGATCGTTCTGCTCATCTGCTGGGTCAATTAATTACCAAAAGGTAAAGTTCTATCCTCGTACTTGACGGAGCGTTGGGAGGAGATTAAATTGGAGCATTGATAATTGAATTTAAATCTGTGTGTAAATATGTTTTGAGTCCTTCATGATGATAAGGTGACGTTGTTGCTGGAGATGGATTATTGTTATGATTTGTTCTATTTGAAGTGGGCTTTATTACTGTAGTGGGTTTTGAATAATACGGAGGTATAGCTTTTTTTTTGTTTTTTTGTTTTGCAGGTGGGGAGTGTGAGCTATATTGCTTTTGTAGGGATAGTTTGAAGATGAGGTGTACTGGTATAGTGTTGAAGGATAGATGCGAAAGTTCCAGGGAAATCGTGCTCTTGTCAAGATCTTGAGGTGTAGGAAGAAGTGGGAAGTAGTGGAGAATATTGAGGGTGTTGTAATGTGTGTTGTTGTGTTTTTGTGAGGAGTTTAGAAAAGTGAAGATTTGGAAGGATTTATTCATTGAGGTATTCCCATTCGTGAAGAGTACTCAGAGGTTTTAATGAACGGTTGGGAAATTGTGACAGTGGCAGATGATGTAATGATAATTTATTTTAATGGAGATCCATTGTTCCTTTTTGTAATGTTCCTAATATTCATTGATTTTGCGCATTATTTTCATTTTGGATGTGTTTCAGAGGGACGGGAACTGTTGCTTGACATTGGTTGAACAGTCAGACTTTTACTCAGACTCACTCAGACTATTTACTCAAGGTTTCAGCGTACGGTTGAATTGCATGAGCTGGAGTTTATCTTTGGTATTTTCATGTAATCATTGGGACATTTAGTAATGGCTATGGACTGAAGGTAGGGAGTATGTGTATCATGATGTTCTCCCGGAGCTTTAGAATAAATTGCATGCAGTTGATAAGAAAGGAATCGTATCATAGCAGGGGTATGCATATGTACTGATTTTTTCGTTAGCAAATCAAATCACAGGATTTCGTGGCAAAGTTCTCTCGTGAAAGGTATATATTATGTGAGGCTTGTTTTTGCTTAAGTATTGTTTCCAGTGTAGGTTTGCCCTTTAATTAACCAAACTTCATATCTGCTTCGCGTTGTTCAACTGGAGTTTGTGACTCGTACATCGTGTGCTGATGTTGTGCAATGTTGACGATTGAGCGTGTTGTTTAAGTATACTTGTGGATTTTCATTTCAGACATTATATAAGTGGAGTTAAGTCAGGTTTGATCCAGCTAAGTATGTTTTATAGTTAGTTGTATGCTTAATCTGTCACAATATTTTAATACGTCTGTTGCAGAGATTTTTGAATCATTTGCGCTGTTTTGAGACATAGGGAAATAGTATTTGATATGTTTTAGTTAGTCCTCATTTGTCAGAATTGTTCGATTTTCTGGTCATTTTGAATGTAATTACTTTCAGCCAGTGTTGCCGTTAATGTAAGTTTTGATTTTAAATGAAGACGTGACTCATTTACTTTCCTATGTAGTAAGTCGGATTTTTGACCCAGGAGTCAAATATATTTTAGTTTTGTGAATGGGAACTCATGCGTGACTAATTTTGTGTTTGTATATTTTTATTGCAGTGATCGGCTCTTATTTACGCCAGCTGAATAGCTACTAATAAAAGGAAGGGTAAATGAACGGGAGGTCGTTGTTGCATACGAATAACCATCCAGTCAGCTATAGTGTATTCGACAAAATTTCGGACTTTCTTCTGCAGGCTTTGCTCTGATTTTATAAAACTTAAGTGGTCGTTCCCGAGTGTTATGGGTGGAGGCTTGGGATGGGTCCGCGGAATGCCCGAAGGACGATCAGTTATTTTGTAAAGCGCCGAAAACGGGACAGAATGGCAACGGTAAGTCACTGGATTCAATTTGTATTGGCAAAAAGTGTGACACATTTGTTCATGTGAAAGAGTACATTTACTTGCGTCATGCAAAATTTACATTTTTACAAAATAAATGTGAAGGCAAATTTTTCCTATGAAGTTTGAAGCTCAAACTGTTATTTTGCAATCTCCCGAAGTTAAGGTTCTGCCCTCTTTGGTAGTTGACTTTTTATCGATTTAGGAAAAGTTTCTAAACTAATAATGAGATATAGGCACAACTATCCTTCGAACTTGGTTTCCCTCTGGCATTAAAGAATTCCGTTCTGAGGAAACGAATTACATTGCTTAAAGTATTAAATCAATTTATGTATGTCTTAAAGGATAATTATTATTATAAGTTTCATGTAATCATCTCTCATCAGCTAGAGTAAACCCGCCTTCATTATCTTTATAGCTTTGAGATAATAAATAACTATAAGTATATGTATTCTTACATGCTAGTACACTCATATGCATGGGTACCCGAAGGAGCGAGTGTTACTTTCCAAAACGGGAACTAATTATTACTAAGTCGCTGTTCTATTCCATGAAAGGTATTACGTTCGTATTTTAAGGAATGTTAGGTATGAATTTAGGTCACCTGGTAGCAGTTTTACATTCTATGAAACGTCAAACTGATAGTTCTTGAGATGTTTCTCTTAATATGCAATAAATTTTAAACTGTCACGGGGTAGATGGCAAATGTCTGGAATGTCTACCGTTAATTGGTCATCGGTTAAATAGATACATATGACAATTATATATGTTTAAATAATTTGCTCTGAGGGAGAAGTTGGAAGGTTCTGGCTATAATTTGGTGGAATCGTAATGAGATATGACAATTTGGTCGTATCTAAAATTCCTTGCATGACGAAACTCCCATAGGAAAAGTGAATTGCGATTCTACGGAGACTAGGAGGTTTGCTTAATGTACTTCAGCGAGCAAGTTCAGGCTTTCTCAAGTTAGGTTGGTGGACTGTCAACCCGTCAAATCTTATTTTTTTTAATTACCCTCCCATAGGGAGATATGTGGGCCTTTGCAGTAATTCCTAACCCAATTGCTTGTGTGCGATTGTTGCTATACGGCTCTGTTACCTTCAAGGAATGGGAGATGTGAGTATTTGCTGTTTTGACAACCTTCAAATGGGTTAAACTAGGTTATTTGAATTATTTAGACATTTATGGAGAATATGCGTGGACATTGATTAGGAAAGAGGTATTGGTTAGCTAGGGTGGACTTACATATAGGCACATGGCCACAAGCCCCTACTGGGTCCCAACAGACCTGCTTGACACAAACCGGGGGGGAAACCTGGACATTTTCCCGTGACGAGAGTTGTTGAGAGTTCTTATCCATATTTCTGGTCTACATAAGCAAACTAAGTCACGGCATGACCCAACTTTGGGCTTAATAATATATCGTTGAGTGAGTGTAGGATTCAGCTGGTAAGATATGTAAACATTCGGGGGGCGTCCAGTATTAAATCCAATGTTATAAGCAGCAAGTAAAACTTTTCCCAAGTACCATTACATACATAGAGTACACACACACTACACACACACACACACACACTCACTCACTCCGTCTACTTGACTTGCTTATCGTCTATTCCCATACTTTTTTTTTCTCACCAAGTGCAAGGAAAACTTTACTTAGTTCCAGTTTTGCCTTATAATTGCTGTATACTTACTTCTCTGCTCTTTCCTCTGTCTCATTCTCTGTATCTACCTTCATTCACATTTCTCGAACATTTGGAAGGAAGGAAGGAACATCTTGTTACCCAATACGAGGACATTGCATATTTATTTATGCAGACAACGACAGTATTAATCTTAGTCCTTTTCCTTTCAACCGGTACGCGTACGCGTCTCTTTCGGTTGGGTACCACACGCTCGGAAGTGATATCTCAATCCCAAAAACTTTCTTCCTCTTCATGGTCTAATTGCAAGTGCCAAATTTGGTTGTGATACTGAAATAAGAGGATATGTCTCTTACGGAGCGACAGGAATGACACCGAAGGCGATCATTAGTTTAGGAACGGCTTGTGAAGAGCATCATCTCCGGTGTCATCCCGTACTGATTCTCCTTTTACAACATGTACCTGTGGAACCCTGATTAAATAAAACTGGATTACCTAAGCATTCGTACCTACATAAATTCAAATTTGACAAGTTTTGGTGCTTTCATTTAAGCAATCACTTTAATACAATCGCATCAGTGTGTGTCTCCAAAGTTTTTGACTGGTAAAATACAGCCCAGGGATTTCAGGGATTTATATTCTGTGATAGGAAGTTTGTAAAAAAAACAATTTTTTTAGTTCGCTATTTGTATGAAATGAAAAAACTTTCAAATTACTCCCATCGACTTCACCAATAAATTACTTATAAATTGTCTTCTCTCTGCAGTACCTTATTAAAATATTTGGGTGAAATTCCACCTTGGAATATCTGTGCTTATCTATAGAACCTATAGTGGTGTTTATCCTTGAGTGCACAAAAATGTTAAGGTTTTGAAAGCCTTCATAGAATTCTTCTCTCACTCTCTCGCTCTCTCTCTCTCTCTCTCTCTCTCTCTCTCTCTCTCTCTCGTTACTTCTAAATAAAATAGCCAGTGATTTCCCCGCCTTTTCCACATCAGGATTTCCCCTTTTCCAATGACTCGTGGATGTATGTATGAAGGACATAAATTTTAAATGTCAAGACGACTTTTGTGCTGAAAATTATGTTAATATAACTCCGTTGTGCTACGGAGAACTTTTTCATTGAGTTATCTCCATCTTTGGTTTTGTAGTTCGTTTCCTGTGAAAAAGTTGTTTTTGATTTTTCAAACCATACAGAAAATCAAAGGAGAATGATTATAAAATAATAATAATAATAATAATTGTTACTGCAATAATTTGGAGGGGATTGAAATAGTTAGTGAAATGCTTCATAATAAAATTATTATTGAGTGAATATTTGTGGTGAAAGTAGGGTGTAGGGGGAGAAGTAATATGTCCTTTCGGGTGGATTCACACGGGTTATCTAATTTATCAATCGTAGAATTTAATCAAAATGTGGGGATCTACTGTAGCTGTTTCTAACACTAGAATAGAAATTGGAAAAAAACCCAGTATACAGAAACAAATCCAACATTAATGAAAAAACTAAAGTAATAATTACATTGAGTCGTCGTCCTCATCACGCCATGTGCCTTGTGTAGATGTCCATATGCCAGGATCTACTTGTAGTACCACATCAACCTTCATATCAATCAGGCCAAAAAGTGATTTCTATTCCGCAAAATTCATCTTTATATTTATAAACCACGCTTTTGTAAGTCTATTCATTTCTCTCTCTATATAGATATATTTATTTCATTTGTATCCTTAATACTAGTTACTAGTTCTCACTCTCAATATTTATTTAGCTATTAAATATTAAGTCTGCCCATGTTTACACACCTGTCTGCATAATACAAGGAACACGGAAGTGTAAAGATTGCTGTATGTTACTTTAGAGAAAGATCAGAGAGCAGACATGGTAATTATGTATGCATCTATAGGATAAAGCCATGATTGAACTACTACGAATTTGAGAGAGAGAGTGAGAGAGAGAGAGAGAGAGAAAGAGGAATGGACTGCAGCAAGGTTCCTGTTAAAGGGATCTATTTGTTCCATGTGGGTTCAAGGAGGAAATGAGTCCGACCACTTTCATATACAGAATATATATATTGGATTTGATTTGAATCAACTTGGGTCCCATGGATTGCTTTTACTTTAGATTTTATTGACTCAGCAACTCCCGGGGTCCGGGGTTGAGTTGAAAGAGACAGTTTTGGTTCCGGTGTCGTAAAAGCCGTAATAGAGTATCTGTCTCTATTCTCTCTGTACTCGTTTCTCGTCTCTAGTCAACTGTAGGATTGGGCACAGATGTAAGTAATGAACCGGGTTCACATGTTATATATGCCTTGTTATTGTGGTCATATGTGCGGAGGCAGAGGCTAAAAGGGAAGGAGAGAGGTAGATGTAGAATCATTTCATTCAAGCCCTTTGTCTCTCTCTCTACTGTCGTCTTTTTTATCCCATACGCCAATTCACTGTAGCTATCCTCCTTGGGAAAATTGGCGTTCCAGTAAATGCTATTTGATAAATGCCAAGTCGGAATTTTCCTGGCTGCGTCATGTAATGGGATAAGGTATGTAGTATCCGCCTCTCAGAGACACTTGGCTTCCTCTTCCCTTTCTATATGGGCAGGCTACTTGCTCTCCTACTTCTCTATTACTACTCCTCTCCTGTATCCTATCCCATGTATCTCCGAGTATCTTGTCACTGAACTCTTTTTTTGGAAAAATTCTCTCAGTTATAGAAGAGAAGAGACGACACGTGGAAGGGATGTATTTTTGAACTTGTACAGAGAGTTACAAGAGACATGACATGATTATATTATACAACTGTAATTTCGGTGGATATGGTTTAACTATCTACTACTGTTGAAGGAGTTTGTAGGAGCAGGAGCTGTTCCGTCAACTTTTTAGATATGTATGGTGTATTACGAGCGTTCCTTCATTTTACAGTATTTATCTCTTTCTGGGATCAAAGTTTATAGCCATGGAATTAGTTGATTTTCTCTTACCTTCAACTGCAGATTGTTGTTTGTTCCCAAGGTACTTTTTTTATGGGGGGTTTATACTTACTTGCTCATACTTACTTTTCATGTGTAGATAGTTATATTATGCATGGGCTCCATTTTGAGATAAATTTTCGAGTGGGAAGTCTGCATATCACTGCAGCTCTGTAATTTTATATCGCAGGTACCTACCTATAAACATTATGATTATGGTTCATGGTTGGTTCGTACATATGCACTGGAATGTAATTATGAACAAACATATATATATGTAAAATTATATAGATGTGCTTAGTGTACTGGATTCGGAACATGTAGTAGTATCTGGCCTTCCTCGCGGGTTCCTATTATGACCTAAGTTTGTGATGCCTATAAAAGTCTGGAACGGGATTATGCAGAAAATATTGCACTATATAGTTAGTATGCTTGGCTCATGCCAGAGCGACTGCTGTATTACTGTGTGTCTTTGACCGACGTTTCTCACGTCTTTTCTCCGTCCCTCTCTCTCTCTCTCTCTCTCTCTCTCTGGGTTCCGCTAGCTCAAGAAGACTGTTTGAAGTGGCTACATCTGGCCATGGCCATGGCCGTAGTTTATCTGTTTTTTTTTTGTTGTTACCGTAATCGAATTTCATGCTGGATCTTTTCCTCCATTTAATAGAGTAGGAAGGCTTCCAAATCTCTAATTTACTTAGTCTTACTTCAGTCTTGGATGACTGGATTTAATGGAACGCACGTATCCTATGGGTCTCGAGGGATCCGTCTAAAGAGTCCGGGATTACCTTATATTACTGATTACTACTCATCCAAATGTGATTTAATAGAAATGATCCCACGGAGACGGGGGAACTGTAACAAGTTGCGATTTAATTTGTCAAAACATTACACGCCACGTAAAGCTTAGGAAAGATATGGGCTTTTACATATGAACATTCTATGTATGTAGACCAAATGGAGTGCAGCCTTGAGCTGTGACTGATTCTGTCTCTGTCGCATACTATAATAATGTTTGTAACATTTTTATTGATGATAAACTCGGATATATTATATTTTATGTTGTCTTTTCCCATTTATTTGAACAATTGATTCCGTTAGCTGGCTTGTATTCTATCTTATTAAGAATAATATGTATGTGTATGAGTAAGGCCGGCCGCCTCTCCTCTTATGAATTTAACAACATGGATGGACGTCAATGCTGTAAGTAGAAATGTGTGTCTGAGTTATTGGTGATATTAGTTTTGGGTTAGATAGGAGGTTTCGTGTGAAGCCTGTCTCTGTGTATTCGATAAACGGTGATAAATAAGAATGAATATGATTCCGTAGTAATAATTCTGAGCATAGTAGGAGAATAGTGGTAAAATAAATAGCTGCTTAAATTATTCATGACTGAGGTTGTTGTTGTAGTATTAGTCCTGCTAGTTCCCCAGCATGATGTATGTAACTCAAAGGTTTTCAAGGAACAATGTAATCCTTTAGTTCTCAACCTTTCCCCTTTTATATTATATGATTGAATATAGTACATACTTACACTGTAATAACAAACTGGCAACTGGAAGAAGGTTAGCACAAATGCCCACACCTTTTATTTGGTTTATGTTTATGTATCTGTTGTAAGTTGTTTGCTAGCGGAATAAAATGAAGAAAAAAGAACCTCGGTGGTAGCATTTTCACCTGAAAATGAAAATAATAATAATACTATAATAGTATAAGTACATATATGCATCTGCAGTGTGCTGTGATACAAGTACTTGAGTCATGAACAGCTTTGGAAGGTAAAGATTTTCTCCTGTGTGAGGAGTATAATAGAATGAACAAAAAACTCTGTTGTACTTGCACGCCTCTGCGATTTCTTTTGATGTTTTGGATAGATATATTGTAATGAATGACATTGTGTGCATTTTTTTTTGTGTGAGTCTCTATGTATGTGAGTTTGAGTGTGAGTGTGTGTGTGTGTGTGAGGATATTCATGTATAGAGAATTGTGGTCAGAAATATGATATAATCACTCGGGAAAGTCCTAATAATTTGTCTGTGGTAATGGCGTCATGGTAATTTTTACCCTAATGGCACTTCGTGTAAAGATGTGGAGAAATGAGAAATTTTTGGTGCATTTATCCGGGATAGAGTATACATGCACGGTAGTGTAAGTATATGACTGACTAAAGGGAGTAACTTCTTCGGTGAAGACTATATTGGAAGGTGTGAGAAAATTCGGAAATTACCCTTCATGGTCGGGCGTAACGGTCAAAGGATCCGCATTGCATGAGTTTTTGATGAGGGAAAGTTCTGAGCTCCACGGGTGTGTTACTACTATGTAAGTAGACGCATTCCTTATTCCGAGGAAATTATAAATTGCATGTGTGCATGCCTCTGCACGTATGTATGTACATATGTACATATGTATGTATGTGCACATTCGTATGTCCAATGCCGGTCTCTTTCGTTGAGAAAGCATTTCACCTTGGTCCATTCATCATCCTCTCCATGTCCGTACCCCATATGTTTCCCCTTACAGGAGTTATGGATTATGGACAGAGCCGGATTCCATATCGTTTGTTTTTTCCCAGTTGACTTAATTGGAACGAAACAGATCTTCAATCTCTAACTTTTTAGTTGCTCACTTGACATGAGGTTTTGGTGTGGGAGGGAAGATAAGAAAGAGATTTTCCGTAAATATTTTGGATTAGAGTGTGCTTGGCATTTTTTTTGTAGTTACTTTGAGTGAGCATACAAAGCATCAGAGAAACATGCTGGATTTTTGTTGACCAAAGATATTCCAGGGAGGGAGTGTGTGGAGTGTGGGTTCGGGGGCTTTTCTTGTAGGAATAGTAAAGTGCATATACACAGATGTTATTTACTAGGTATTCTGTATTATTTGGTATGTGTGGCTCTTGTTTGATGCTATTTTTGTAATAGGTGCACACTGGTGGTCATCGTTACTTAAATCTGGCGCTGCTGCGTCTCGTAAAATTCCGAACGGGAACTTTATCGGGGAATTTTATTGTTCTTCATGTGCATATTTCAACTGCAATCCGGGGCTTGTCAATGCACTACAGTACATAGTAGGGAAGTCCCATTATATACACAAAGATAGTATATAAGAGTAGTCAGGATTCTAAGAAAAGCTGGACTGGTGTAGCTGCATGTACGATTTTAATTATGTAGTTTCTCCCTTTTATGCCAGGGAGATTGCGAGCTCTTGTGAAAGCGTATCTACATATGTGTATGTATCCACTACTTAAATAATCTAAGTGTTACGAAATAGATTGTGCACATGACGGAGGGCCGGAGGGATACAGTAATAATTTAAACGTTACTTTTTAGACGTATCTGACGGCTCTGTCACTACACTTCATTGGAAGTCCGATAAAAGCATGGGAAAAGAGCTTTGAAACTGTACTGTGTACTGTGTACAGTACACCTTCGATGGAAGCCTATGCTTTCATCATTAATTCTTAATGGTCCTTAAGTGTTAAGAAGGCTTAGGAAAGGTTATATATGTTAAAAGGATGAGAACAAATCATAAAGTCGAAGGAACTCTCCAGCTACTTCTTTCACTTTGTAGGGATGTCTTTCATTCCAGAGAAAACATGTATGTATCTCTGCATGTCATTTGAAGTTTGTTTTTTTTACTTCAACTTCCAATAAGTGAACTACCATTTTGTAGCATACCAGATATATGTATAATTATAATATCTATACTGTCTAAATATGTATCTATGTATATTGGGGTAACGGGGAGTGTAATGTAATTTCTGAAAATCTTTTAGGCCTATAGGTACATATGTATATGTATAATTATAGTCAAGGTATCTTCTATGCTGTCTGAATTTAGTCAATATTACTACATGGTATTGTTGAAGTGGAATCTGGAGTTTGGAGTATACTTTGGAAAATAATTTGGGCTCAGTTCACTCAAGTGTTTTTTTCCTGGAAAAATGGATTATAGACAAATGAGGATTGAATGGGAAGTTTGACTCGTAAATATTGTGTGGGTTGTTGTATGTACATACATATGTATATGTAACTTGACTTTTACAGAAGACAATGGAACAAGATTTGCATGCGTGTGCATATTTAGTAGAAAATCTTTGTTTATTATCCTCCCAATTTTCTTTCCATCCCTGAATGGAATACTCCCATGCTTTTTAAGAATTCAGGAAGCTGAATATTAGAGGTTTAGTCTTGGGATGCAGGGAGAATAAGTAATGGAGTGAAGAGGGGTTATTACAGGAACATGTTTTGTATATCTATATTTATATACTTATACATATAAGTATATGGAATGTTTATGGGTCGGATTCAAGATTACTTTTGGCTAAACTCTCAGCTCTTTAATACATGTACAGGGTTGGGGGGGGGGGGAGCTGTCTTGTAAGGAACTGGGTGAATCGATGAAAAATGATTAAATAAATGGAACTTTTACTTCTGTTTTTCCGCCAGAGTGTGCGAATAGAAAAGAAACCTTGTTCATTCTGATCCTTTGTACATAATTTCAACCCTATAGTTTCCAATGCTAGGTAAGTAGTTGTGCTACTAACTTTTGAAAAGTTAAAAAAAAAAACAACTTTACTGCCACTTTGCCTTAAAAAAAAGTTAAACTTGAAGTTTTTGATTCTTTTCAAAAATTGAGTTTATTCTGGATATGTAGGTTGATCGATAGGCTCTAGGTACATGTGTATGTATGTGGACCTAAAATGTGTGGGTACTAAAAGCTACTTTTCTAAAAGGCATTATTTCCTATATACAAATTCTCTTGACACTTCCATTTTAGCATACATATATGAATTTTTGCCCTGGGTTTCCGGTTCAGTGGGTTCTGCCTTTTGTAGTGAATTCATTAAATGTAGTAGAAGACAAATTGTGCTCCCACTTCGGGAAACTTTGTGGGATATAGTTGAGAATTCCAAGATTTCCAATCCAGTTTAACTTGTAAATTCATTGGGGAGGAAGAGTTGAGTTAATTTTATTTTCTCTTTTATGGTGCTTGGTTTTAGTGTAATGGCATTGCTTAGGGACATTATTACTGGGAAGTAGATTTCCCGGGACCTATTACACACATAGATACAATTAGTTGAGCAAGTCTTTCCAGGAATTAGTATGTTGGATGTTAGGGGGTTTACAGTACAAGGGGAGAGAAATTTCAGAGCTAGTTAGGAAACTCAGAGGTCACGTTGTTATGTCGCTGTAACGTGACCCGCATTCGGAAGGCCTTGAGGAGTTTTGAACATTGCTACCTGTAAGTATGTCAAAGTACACAAGTTGAAGGAGTGCCAAAGGATAGTATATATACTTATAGATTGTAAAATATGAGCTGTATAGAAGCTCATATATGTGTGTAATATACATACTCTGCTCTATTATGCATAGATAATATCTACTTATATATGTGTTTATTTGTTTGTATTTCATTATATAAAGTCCTTTACTTCTTTTCTATTATTTAGTTCAAATACAGGGTTTTAAGTATTTACACTAGTATCAAGTATGTATCTATAGATATTTGTAATCCATTTCAAGTGTAACTGTTATATGGTATAAGCAAGGTAAGTAAGATACATGCTACAGTGTGAAATTAAATTCTAGTGAAAATCCTGAATGCCGATGGGAACTTTCGTTCCTTGTATCTATATGTCATACTGTAGATACATATATGTGGTTCTCTGGGTTATATTAGATGTCAAAACTGCTTTTATTGCATTTTACCGATAATAACTTTTCCCCTGAAGATGCTCTCCGTCCCCTTTTCCACCTGTCAGCACGGTATCAAGCCTTTGAATTTCCTCGACTACTTTTTTTTTTACCTTTTCTGGGAGTGTAATTTTTCTCGGCAGGTCTTTTTATCATTTTCACTGTCACCGAACTTTTGTCAACTTTTCCCAGTGTGAATGCTCTCCCAAGGATTTTATTTTGTATCTGCCCTTTACCAGTTTACCTTATAGACTTTTCGTGTCCAAATACATATACAGTACAAATATGTGTAGGTAGAGACTGCGGTAGTCCTTCGTCCTTCCTAATTCTCTTTATCAAAATGTAATTTAGTAATGTGGATATTACATAGAGACTCTGATACAAGAATTATTATTATTTTTATTAAAGATATTTTTCATTTGAAAAGCAAATAGACATACATTCATTGGAAAATGAGGTTGTTTGAGGTGGATGGATAGTTGATAGAAGGATCAATAATATTCAGTTGACATTTTTGTTTATTTCTTGGGGCACACGTTGCACGTGTATGTTTGCACAGCAATAAGCTCCCCGTGTATGTGATCATGTATGTGTTTGTATGGGAAAAGAATGAATTTGCTTCGGCTGAGTCCCTTTGAAGTATGAAGGTTCTTTGTGGTTCTTTTCTCCCATTTCTGGTCTCCCATTTTCTTAGGTTCTCCTTTTATCTTGGGATATTTATCAGCCTTGGGTCGTTATTGAAATGGAAGCTTACGGTCTCTTGAGTTTGAGAAGCCCAAGTACTCACACACCATGGTTACAATTTTCTCAGTCTTTACCTTGAAACTTGTAAAGAAAAGGAAAAAGAATTTTGATTTTGCTAAAATCTAAACTCTTGCTAAATTGATGCTTGGATGTTAGGATATGGAGTGGGACCACGCATGAGAGGATATATATAATTATATGTATAATTATATATACATAGGATACGTACGTACATTATTACTGTTGGCCTGTTCGTAATATCGATGACAAATGGTTGCTCTTCAAATGAAGGACTTGAAGGTGAAAGGGTTAAAGTGATTTCCCTCTCCAGAGATAAATTATATGGGTAATTGGAAATATTTTATTTCTTCTGAAGAACTTACTTGCTCAGGCAGGATCACTTTTAACGAGTTCTCATTCTTCATCTCGGGCAGATTGAATGAATGCGTACATAAAAGCAAACGTGACTCTTTGATTGGCTGATTGTGTGAGATGGCTAGAAGTAGCAGTAGGCTTCTTGCACCTGTGTTATTAATTTCAAAATTTTCTTGTTCTTGCTCTTTTGACTGTTCAGTAATAAATGATTAATTTAGAAAGTCTCAGGGCCCTGGGAGGGAAACAACTACTGGGAAATGTTGATTTAATTAAAGAAACTTTGAACTTACTTAGTTACCTGTGGAAAGGAGCAGTGGTTGTGTACCTACATGTTGCAGTACGTGCCCTGTGGTTTGTTTGCTTCGTAACATGAAAATTTATGTTTTTTAAGATGTCATTCATGTCAAGTATTCTGTAAATTGTATATGAATTTTCCACGTGTCCAAAATAGATATATATAGATAATTATAAGTATCTGTGTATATATTGTATATATGTAAGTATAGATATGTAAGTATATATAATTACTTAATATAAAAGTACAGCTCTGGAAGCATGTTTGTAATTCATCGTGACACAGAGACTCAGAGCTGGATTAGTGTATGTAACTCTGTGCATTTATTGGAGAATGGATAATTTTATGTGAATAATTGATACAAAAGTGCTTATAATTTCGTAGGCTGTGACTTTGGACGTAGAAAAGTTTTTTGCGCACATTTTGGGTGTCACCAATCCCAATCCTTATCCCCTAAAATTACATTTATTGACCAAAGTTGACGAAATCCACTCAGCATGCTCCAGGTTCCACATACATACTTCAACACAAGGAAATTAAATTTCCTTTCGGATGATTCATTTGCTTGCTACTTTGGGAAGTTTTGGGAATGTAATGGTTTATATGTGATGTCTACTGACTAAAGATACAATGTGTACATAATATATAGTACATCGAGTTCAAAGAGGAGTACTATTTGAAGTAGGATTAGATCGAATTAGATTTGAATCTCACTTTGGTGGAAGTGATCAAATCCTTGAAAAGGTTTATATTTCCGCTCAGAATAGAAAATGACAGGAGAGGCTTACTTTTCATTATTTCATTGTCAGTTGGTTGGGAGGTAGATTTGTACTTTTATACTATGGGATCTTGATATGGCATGACATTGTGAAATCTTGTCAGATTACCTCATGTCTAGCCCATAATGATTCTGTAGAGGGACAGAGAGAGAGAGAGAAAGAGAGAAAAGTCTCTTTTTCCCCATATACGTACTTATTTTGAAGTTGAGCTGAGCCAGCTTATCGCCGGTAATTTTTTTCCCATTAGACGTAGCAGAAAGAGATATTTTCTTAGTGAAGGGGATAGGGAATCACAAACTCTGACAACCCCTGTTTTTCACTTGTCCTCCTTTTTACAGTTGGGGCATTTTCCTTTATAGGTTACTGTGCAAATGGTCGTGAGGTCCATTCTTGAAAGTACTAGTAGAAATATGCACGTATTAAGAATGGTAGGGAGAAATAGAAAGAAGGAGATTGAGTGAGAGAGAGAGAGAGAGAGAGAGAAAGAGTGAGTGTAAGAGATAGACGCAGGGAAAGCCAGAGAGCAGCTGCAGTGCAAGTTTTCTCTTTCTCTCCTCGTCTTGTACGCCTGCACTTAATAATTTTGGGAAAAGAAAGAAGAGCAGGCGAGTCTGTAGCAGCACGGCTACTGCTACTGCTACTATATATGTACCTACATATATGTAGGTACAGGACAGCATGGGATCTATAGCTCAGCCTGAGATTCTTTACAGAATCAATAGAATTCAAGGTTAGTATGCCACATCTATTTTTTGGGGTAGATTTGCCTCGATGGTGTGCTCTACTTACACGAGTTACACGACAGTAACTCCTCTCTTCACCCGCCATTCTCCCGTGCACTTGAGTACAACTGTGTGGGGACAGAATGAGGTGAAAATACCCGGGAATTCTCTTTCTCTCTGTCATTCTCTCTCTCTCTCTCTCTCTTTCTCCCTCTGTCCTTTTGTCTTTCTCCTACATTCACGCCATTCTTGCATATGTAAGTGAGTTTATATTCCAGTGTATGTGCTAGTATGCACTCCGCCTCCAACTTCCTTTGCATATTACTTTACTTAATGGGTGGTAGGAGGAAATGATACGTGAGACGAAATTTAAGGCTTACTTACTTATACTATGGTCCGTTGGTCTGGCTCTTTCACTATTTACAACTATGCCCTTATTTGCTTTCACCAATCAATTCACCACCGTGAAGGTACTTACGAAGTACTTGAACTGCATAGAGCCTGTACAAGTTTGTGTATACGTGTATATATCTACAGATGTATACATTTAGGTTTTAGGTAGAATACATAATTATAGGTATATAGATATGCGAGCGTGCGGGTATTGTCCATTTTATTATTAGGTAGTACTAAATACGTTCTTCCATGTGTGGGAAAGAGGAGATTGGGGAGTTTGATTAGGCTTTAAAATTACTTTTATATCTTTGAGTGGATGTACATACATACATACGTAGGGTAAAGTTAAGGGTAGTATATTGTTGTTGTGCACTTTGAGAGAGAAGGAACCAACAGTCAATGGTTGCATGATCTTTCTATTCAGAGTACTAGCCTTGGGTAGGTTTTTTTTTATGCCTGATAGTAGTGCTCTATAAAATTTACTGAATGCATTCAGTTCATTTCTCGTGTGTGTGCATATATTCGGATATAGGTGTATCTGTATAATTATGTGTATGCTTCCAGAGTATACAGAAAAGTGTGAACTCGTGTGCTCATGTATGTATGTATTACACTGTGCAGCATGCGTCCGATGTGTCAAGTTACATATACGTATATCTATGCATATGTACACATGCACTTGGGCATCCTTATGGGTTGATTTGAATGCAGTATGAACTTACATACATATGTGTATCTATAGTTTTTTTTAGCTCGGCTCTGACTCTGATGAGAGCAAAAGTTCAAGTTTTCTTCGGAATTACATATACAGAAGATTGAACAAATTATTTTTTCGGTTCTTGGGAGTTCGTGGAACACGTCCTCCCTTTCCTTTGCATGTTGTGGGTATGACTGGCCAGCATTCCCCTCTGCTATCTATCGCACAGGAAGTATTGACAAATACGGGGAGGCGTGCAGTGAAACATCATGGTGATGAAAGAGAATCGACGGGAAATTAGGTCGTGGATGAAAGAGCTTTGAAAGGACCGAAAGGTAGATGTATGTAGGGATAGCTCCTCTTTGCCTTGTTTGCCATGGATGTATGTACGAGACTTTTTCGCTAGTCTAAAGCATTTTGTCAAATTGAATCGTGCAGAAGAATTCGTAGTTAATGCGGTTTTCCTCAAGTTTTTTTCCCCCTCTTGTCCTCTCATGTCCTCTTGTTTTCCATGGCTCCCCTTTGATAACAGCGTGTATGTGTTTCTGCGTATAGTACACAAGGATATAATTATTTGTATAAGTAGATAGATATATGTAGGGATACATATGTATGTATATGCATGGTGACAGAGGTTTACTCCGCATTCGAGTTTTCGTTTGGGAAGATGAGCCAAGGGAAAAATTGGGTTTTAATTGCATAAGTTTGTGGAAACAAATGCTGGAAATTGTAAGTTTTTAGCGTCGGACTATGTCATATGTATGTATGTATGTATGTCGCATGTACATGTTATCTTTACGTATGTAAACATGAGCTTTTTCTTATTATTAGCTAAGTTCTTGAATACTGACTGAGTTTGTGGGATGGCGTGATTAGAATGGGAATACACATATGTAAAAGTATACATAGTGGGTAGGACCTTGGCTTATATATTATATACTAAGAGTGAGCATAGGTGTGGGATTTGAATGAGTGTATGTATGTATGTGTTATTCAAAATTCGATATATGGTTGATATACCTTGAGGTTTAGGTAGCCACAATTACAGGTCATACATAGTACATACATACATGTGTAATTTGGGAGTGAAATTAATTAAAAATTTACGTGCTCTCTCAAGCAAGGGGAATAAAATTTCTTGGTGCGGAACATATTTTCCCGGTTGGAGTTGTTTGATCTCAAGAAAGTTTTCGCAATGAGTTTCCTTTTTGTTTTTTACCTTTTTCACTGTGTTTTTTCTTGAAGATAATTTATTTCCGACGAGCCGTGTCAAAATATAATATGCAGCAGATGTTTACATATAGTTAGGAGTTTGGAGGAAGATTACCTAAGAGTTGATGTGTTTTCATGCTAAATTATAAACCATGTTGTTGTAATAATAATGTAATGATGTTAATAGTTTTTTGTAAGTCTTGCACTCGAGGCTCAAGGTCAAGCACTACCTCTGTATCTCTCTCTCTCTCTCTCTCTCTCTCCCTCTTTCCTCAACATCTCATTTTAAAATGGTCATAAAATCCGACCTGCTTGGGAATCATAAGGAAGGTGTGTGTATAAAATAAAATATTGCATATTTAGATGATGAAGGTTTATTGTATTACGCTAGTTTTACACTCTTTCAGCTTTGCACTTAAATGCCCCGCTTGCCATGCTATGTATTCATGCTCTAATGTCTATTTTTGCATGACTGGAGCCTACTAATTCTGGCTGTCGTCAGTTCCATTAGTGGGCTTCTCATTTTTAGAATATTATTCGAATTGAAATATCTCAAAGTCTGTATGCAAATAATAGCAGTAGGCAGTAAGCACAAATTCATGTATATATACATAATTCCAAATGTATAATTTATAGGTAATTAGGTATGTGTAAACGCATGGTTGACCTCCGGGTCGTATTTTGGCGAGGTAGGCAAAGAAACCCATGGACATTTATTGGAACAACAACCATGTTATATTTCCGTTCCAACTTAATGGAGTCCTAGTCCTACACACCAAATAAGTTCCGGACAAAGATGAGAAGCGAGTATGTATACGGTAGTTTCTTTTAGTAGTACGACTTTCTGCATACGCTCGTATCAAAATTTGACTGAGAACACGGAAAAAATCGATCATCTGTAAATAATGGACTAGGAATATTTATATGGTAGTTCAAGAAACTATACGATGCTATGTACCTATGTATTTATACATATTACCTATACTTACTGTGAATGCAAAAATGTATATATTTGATTAATCTATCTCACGATGAAGAGATTGTTAAGGGTTGAATATTTCTCGGGGAGTGGGAGTACTCACATTAAACTATATTCATACAGTGTAAGCATATATGTAACCTCTACAATTTGATATGGCTCAATAATAATAATAATTTTCGTATACATGCAAGTAGGTTGGAGATTTTGAGAAAGCTCGTCCAGATTCGGACGCTGGTGATTTCATCTAGTACGTCTGCTACTGCTGCTACTACTACTCCTGCTGTATGATTACATTCCTACTGGCTACAGTACTAGGAAAAAGGGTATCAATAATATATAAAAGTGTGGATTTTGTAGAGACCATGGATATTACTACTACTACTACAGTATACTGCCGTGTGCACTCTGTCCTCCGCTGTAGTGTCGGAAAAGGAGAGCGAGAAAAGTAGAGAAGGAGAAGAGGAAAGGCCTGCTGCCTGCATGGGCAGACTGTGTGTCCTACTATGTATATTATATTATAGGGGATAGGAGATATACTTACGCAGGAAAAAGTAGCCTGTGACGCGGAGGAATAGCAGGCCTTGCCTTTGCTACTGCATGCAAACTCTTTCAATATAGTTTTTGCTATATCTGACGGATGTTCCGAGTGTTTTAGCTATTCTGGGGGGTTGAAATCTTGGAGAGAACCTGATGGGATGACTTAGTTGCACAGTAGAGAGGAAAGACAACGAATCACAGCATCTTTGTTCCAGTGCCTCTCTGCCTCTCTCATTTCAGCTAGAGTTTTTCCCCCCCTCAATTTATTTGTTTGTTCTTTTCCTGACATTGTTGACATTGAACACGGTCCGGGTATTCTATTTGGAGGAGGAAATTTAGCAATATTGTGCTACTCTCTGACTCTTTCTCTCTTGCGGCTTGTTACAATATTTTTCAATTTTGTTGTTGAAGGGTTTCCTTTTCTACAGTAGACCTAGTAGTACCTACTATTAACATTATTTGAAGTGGTACATAAAGGGGCTTTTGATTATTTTGAATACTCATTTCTCCTCATATAATAGTAGTTACTTTGAAGATATGACTTTGAAGACAACCTGAAAGAACTTGTTATTAAAGTTTTGTACAATTATTCAAGGGATGAAGAATTTCTTTAAGTTCTTTGAAATTGATTTCAAGGTTTCCTGTACTATATCGACGCAGTATTTTATTTTTATTTTTTAAATTCTAAACTGAATTATTATAACTTGATTAAGTGAAGTTGAGGGAAAAGGATACTTGTAAGTAAGTAAGTAAGTGTGGTGTGTGTTTGTGTGTATCTGTGTGTGCCAAATGTGAGGAAGGACTGTGAAGGCTATACGAAGCCAAGGAAGCTTATTGAAACACTTGGTTAATTGGAGTCTGTCTCCTGAGTCTGCTTTCTTGCAAGTCTTGTCATCCTAAGTTACACTGGTGATGTTTTACATTTGTTGTCATTGCATCTGGATCAGCTGTTTAGAAAGTAGAGCTCTCAAAAGTTTTTGCCAGACTGGGTGTAATATACAGTAGTAGGGCTTAGTTGTCTGTTATCTCTCCAAAGCTAGGAGGAAGTTTGAGTTAAATGACATTTATTGGTGAAGTTGAAACTCACGAGTGCTTCTGGGCTGGTACAGTTAAACAGAATTGAGGGTATTTTGTTTATATCCATTGATTCAAGTCAAATATGAGCGGTCGCTCTTGCTGTTGGCCCTTCTCGAGATAAATATAATCCTGAATTATATTTGAATACTACTGATATTTGATAACCAATTCGTTGACGCGGCTGAAAAAAAAAGTAACTTTATTTTGACTTGCATGCTAAGAAGGTGGTGGTGCTACATTGTGTAAAAGAGGGATGAATATGATTGAAGGGAGTGTATTGTTATTATTACAAAAGCCGTTAATATTTGGGACTGCAAAGGGCGCGGAACTGCCCCAGCTAAAGTTTTGAAGGAATCATGACCTGTGCATTGGTAATTTTTTGATACTTTAATAATAATCTTCTCTAATACTAATTATTATTATTATTATTGTTGTACTGCCTGGAGTTATATTGTTGATATTTTCATACATGTCTAGAGTAATTGCCGACTGCAAGAGATTAAAGAGGGAATACAGGAAGGGAACTTCATTTCGGAAAGGAAATAATAGTAGTTGAATTTGTTTTTGTGCTTGTATTGTGCCGTCGTGTAATGTGATTATTAGCCTGTGGCGTAATGTATTGCGAGGATTTCGAGCACTAATACACAGGTACGGGTACTGTGTATGCAGTAGTATGCACTCCCCTGTCTTTATTACGGGAACATTTTGAAACTTAGTATGCCCATGCCTATGGAAACATCGTACATACATACTAAATGTGTACTGTGTGCGGAGTAGGTTTTAGTTTATTTTCGCTCCTTAAATAATGCTACGAATGGAATTGAATAGGATAATAATCCCTTTTGATCACTATATCAATGGAGGGCTTACATTCCCCTCCCTGTAATAATGTGTGGTCGTGAGGAGAAATGGTAGTGGAATGCATTTCATTTTCTTTGACTAACGTCGACGATCTCTATACAGATGATCAGATGTATAAACAGGAAAAGAAATTGGGATTTGAAACCGGTATGTGTACGGAGATTGGGAAGATCCTGTGCTGGTTTAACTATATAAGTAGATATGTGAATGAAACATGAAATGAAGAGATAAACGTGTGGGTGGATAGTTTTCGGGTTACGGATGAAGTTGACTCGTGCGTTAATACAGTTTATTATTGTACTTACAGGGCTCAGGAATTGGAGAACCGTCCGTTCATCATGCCCTGGTTGTTATTTTTCTCGAATTTTTCGCCTGGGGTCTCCTAACGACTCCTATGATATCAGTAAGAAACTTTTCTATTCTATTTTTGTCGATTTTTTTTAGTACTTCTTCATCCGAATGGGTTAAAGCGTGAGCCTTGTTCTCAATTTATGTGTAGAATGATGGATAACATATGCATGTGACTCAAAGAATTCTTTTTATTTATTTGCAGGTACTCAATGAGACTTTCCCTGATCATACTTTTCTTATGAATGGACTGATAGTTGGAATTAAGGTTCGTTTCTACCTTTATTTGGATTATCTTGAGTATTACTGTGACGTTTTAAAAATGTGTACATACATTTTCATTGTATAATAGTTTGGGAGTAAGTTTCAATGATTTTGTGATCAGGCGTTTTTGTATCCCCTGACACGAGAGTTTTTAATAGAGCAGTGACTCTGGTTTTCAATTCATTTATTGTGATTGTAGGGATAGGAGAAATCAATGATTATTATGAATTCTGTGTTTTCAGGGGCTTTTGTCATTTTTAAGTGCACCGTTGATCGGGGCTCTGTCTGACGTATGGGGAAGGAAATTATTTTTAATTTTGACGGTATTCTTCACATGCGCACCCATTCCACTGATGCAGTTAAATACCTGGTGGTACTTTGCGATGATTTCCATTTCGGGCGTTTTTGCTGTCACCTTTTCCGTTGTCTTTGCATATGTTGCTGATGTTACTCCGGGTAAGATCCACTATAAATCTTTTCTAAGTACTCAGCACCAGCGCATATTGATTATGCCTCTCCATCTCTGCCTTGATGGTTCACAGGGGCTGGGAAAGAGCACGTTCCTAGATATGCATGAATACTGTCATGCTACTCGATTCGTATTCTATAATAATTATATATGCTTATGTATAGATACAGATACTACATATGCTTATAAGTTTTATTATTAGCGATGGCGATGGTGACTTAGGAAGAATACGTTATCGAAGTAATGTCCATTTTTTCCTTGTCAAGTCGTGCATGCAACTGTGCCTATGCAGGCATTGTCTGAAACTCTGAAGTTTTCCATATTGAGAAAATGTTGGTCTTCTCACATAAAGCACCAAACCATTTTCTACAATCCAGCAACCAACCGACCTCAAAACGACGGAAATTTGTGTAGATGCATGTGTTGATGTTCGAAGTTCCTCCTGACACCATCGCTTTTAATATATACTTATAGGGAATATCAGGCAGATAGGAATTGAGGAACTCTCTTTGTGGCTAGCGTATATTTAGTTTTGTATACCACAGTCGGGATTGGCGTAGTTTCACAATATGAGCTGTTCACATTGATTGCACAACCTCATAAGATAATGTGGAATTCAATGCCAGGAAATTTCCTTGTCGCCGTACTTTTCCGATGTTTTACCTTTCTCTTCAAATTTGATTCATGTGAGCATATGTATTACCTCGGACGCTTGTCGAAAAACTTGAAGAGTTTGACGCGTCATTTCCTATTAGAGTAGCACGCAACTTGAGGGCATTATACATCCATCCCGTCCCATATTACTGCTCGCTTAAGAAGCAAAATCAAACTTGACAGTATTTTTCTAGCTTCATTTAGAAAAATAAGTACATATATATTTCATTTAGAGACTTTATGTAAGTTAAATATTTGTAGAAGTTCATTGGTCCATAGGACATATTCGGCTTGACTTCTAAAATAATATCATATCTTGTCAAAACTGAGAAATGTCGGCTGTCAAAACATGAAATTGTAGAGGTGTACAAGGATAGATAATCATATACATCCCCAGCATTAACTTATTGCAACAAATATTTTGGCTATGGAAGTGAAACGTTATTGCGAGCACTCGACAAATTCCAAAGAGTTCTTAGATTGGAACAGGGACTCCGTCAGAGACATAGACAGCGTTATTATTTCAAAACGAGACTCTTCCTTGAGAGTTCGTTCGTTTTTTTTACAATCATTAGCATGCCATAAACGTATGACATTTGGCATTCAAGAAAGAATATTTCACTTGACAGTTGACAAGGTATAATTTTTATCTGAAAGCTCCTTGTAGGATAATTTGATTGATTGTATATATAGGAAATCCTACAAAATTTTCCGATCCATCTAAATCCGTGAGGAGGCTAGTCAAAGTCAGTATGACAAATGTTTTCAGTATTTTGATTTAAAATTATCCATTAGAAATGTGTTTGCCGGAATTTAAAATTTGAAAGAAGTACTCTGACTTGTGACTGCCTCCGATCTGCTCAAGTTGAACTTGACAGGAGATGGTATATTGAGGCGCATATATACTCCTCCAGGCAGCCTTGGATTTTATTCTATAATTACATTTACCTGCTCTTTGGACTCGAGGAAAAGTCACTTTGCATTAATATATCTCAACATCGATTCCCTTTTCGTATTTTTGCTTGCAGCAGTTCTTAAGACAGTTTTGGAACAGCTCCCAGTTTTCAAGCTGGCTTAAAATGGTAATGATGCAATCAAATGATGAGAGGGACAATTATAACTGAATGTACTTGGTTGTAAATGCTCCTTAAGCGTTATTGCTATGTATTACCGGGCTCCTTATAGTATGCATATATATTTGGCACATTGCCAAGGGTTATAACTCCTGAATTTCATTTCGTGAATAAAGGAACTCATGGATGTAAGCACATATGTAATGTATATGTACGAGAGAATCGGGGTGTAACTAGTTATATGGAAAGTTTCGGACATAACTACTACTGCTTTATTTAATCAGCATGAATGTCCAGATTTACTCGGTCCGATCTGCCTGTTACTTTAAGTTGTGCTGGATAAGTGTCTAGTCAAATATTTTAGTAACGTAAATAGTGCAAAGTTTTCTCCGAGGTCGAATGCACGCCTCATAAACTTGAGAAAACAAAATCATTGCATGGTTGAGTTATCAAGATCGTTAGTACTTTTCTTTGCTCGCATTGATAGTTAAACTGCCTACTGACAATGAGTGACTACTATGTCTATTTTGGTCAGCGACTGACTTTTAAGAAACGATGCGCAACCATGCTAAGCTGCTGGAAGAAACAATTGGGCATTGTACTCACTTAGCTCAAGACTTTCTTCTGTTGCAGATGTATCTACAGAGATGCTTAGAAAGTCTTCCAATGGCGGATTTGTGGCTATGTAGTGTAGTTGTAATAATGAAATTTGTATGGATTTTTAGGGGAACAAGAACGTTCCGCGGCCTATGGATTAGTATCTGCAACATTTGCAGCCTCCATGGTGACCTCACCAGCTCTTGGTGCTTATGTAACGATGTCCTACGGCAGAGAAACGGTTGTGGCGCTCGCGACGGCTATTGCGGTAATAAGCAATTACATGAATTTACATTTTTAAATTGTTTGTTTAGATACAGAAATTATTTTCGATGTGGCCTGTAAGGTTACTGAAGTAATCCGAAGTGCTTTTGTTTTGGTAGATTGTTCCTTTATATGGTAGTTTCCCCCCTGGGAATATGCATAATAGTTCGCTCATACAAAGATTTTGAAATGATAGTCGGGTGTCGGGTTGATGTGAAAAGTATTTCTGTGATTGAACATCTGGGTTGGTTTCTCAATTGCTTTTTAATTAACAATTATTTGTATTTCACAGCTACTGGACGTTTTGTTCGTTATTGTGGCCGTCCCAGAATCACTTCCTCAGAAGTTGAGAGTTTCAGCCTGGGCACCTCTGGCATGGGAACAAGCAGATCCTTTTGCTGCCCTAAGAAAAGTGGGCAAAGACAAAACTATTCTACTTCTGTGTGTTGCAGTTCTACTCTCATACCTACCTGAAGTAAGCTTGTTTCGAAATTTGTTCATTTTGGTTTCTGTATTACATATAATGTACAGTAGTTGGAAATTAGCGGCTGTATCCAGGGCGGTAGCTCTGGAACAAAAACAAACATGGGATTTTGATCATGATATTAAAAGTGCGGAAAAAGAAGTGAGTTAATTAATTTCTTGTTATGATTCAGGCTGGTCAGTATTCATGTTTCTTCGTCTACCTTCAACTCGTTGTCGGTTTTAAAGCTGAAGCTGTCGCAATGTTCATAGCAGGTATGTGAAACTTAGTTAATATTTACATAATTATTGAATTCTGGAAATTTAAATCGTATATATGTCTCAGGGGAGCGTATTCAGAGTGTTGTTTACAATTTAATTGGATTTTTGTGGTTTTAGTTGTTGGAATTATGTCAGTCGTAGCCCAAACTGCTGTCTTGGGTCTTCTCATGAAAAATATAGGACCAAGGAAGACAATAGTTGTTGGGCTTTTATTTGAAATGGCTCAGCTGGCCTGGTATGGCTTTGGATCTCAGACTTGGTAAATCTCCCATGATTTCGATATTGCCAGCCAGTTTTATGTATTTGGTTGCACTCGTATTTGGAGTCAGATTTTGGGAAATTAAATTGTCTCTCTAAGCGTGCCTAAAATCAGTAATGTAACTTGAATGTTTTGTTTCTGTAGGATGATGTGGGCAGCGGGAATATTAGCTGCTATCTCGAGCATAACTTATCCAGCCATTTCTGCATTTGTGTCAACTCATTCTGATCCTGACAAACAGGGTATGTTGTGAATATTTCTTGTTATGCTCACTTCGTGTTATGCTCCCGGAAGACCCATTACGTTGCACGTAATTGCCTTTCGATCGGTGTAGGCAGTAGTTTACATATGCTAGTACAACTGCTTAACAAACTCATTAAGTATGTTGGCTGAGCAATTTAAGTGAATTATTTTATTTTATTGAGATGTATTGTATCTCAAGTTTGCTCGGAGCTTTGAAACCATTATTAATTGAGACCTTTGAGTAAGATAATTTAGGAAGCTTCTCAATATAGAAGTTCTTCAATAGCTATTAGTCTGCTTTGAAAAATTGATAGTTAATCTTATGTGAATTTTATCGTAAAGGGCTCGCGCAAGGAATGATTACGGGAATGCGTGGCTTATGCAATGGATTGGGACCGGCATTTTTTGGTTTAGTATTCTACTTTTTTCACATCGATATAAACATGGACCCAGCAGAAGAACCCAATAAAGGCTCACCACACGGAGAGAATCCCTACGCTGCTAATGTAACTACTTCTTCTGCTTATTACGATCATCATTTAGCCGCCTATGTGAGTTGTGAATCGTGATAATGCTTTCAGCGTCACAACAAGTACGGGCTTTCAAGGGAATTGAATATTTAGAAATAATTGTCATTATTTGTTTTAGTTTATGCCCGGACCTCCATTTGTATTTGGATCATTAATGGTAATGCTCGCCATCGCAGTAGCTCTCTTCATTCCAGAGCGGCAAGCCAAAGTGAGACGTCAAGGAGTCTCTGACTCCGATCTTATTGATCTTGAGAACCCTCCCCAAGGTGGTCAAACCCCAAGTCAGACAACCGCCCCACTAATTCCACAGGACCCTGCGATACTTTAATTATTGCTGTACACCTTAAATACTATTAGAATAAATTCTGTATGATTGTAAGGAGTTTTGGTTCGACTTAGCTTAAAAAGCATAACCTACCTATAATAATAAATGACATCAAGGGTAAGGACTAATTTAACTGATCTTCTACATGTGGAACTCAATTGAAGTGTCTCTCTCTTTGATAGCTTTAAGGAGAAACTTCTTTGAAAAGCAATTATTCACTTCTAGTTTTTCGGTATAGCTTTTTTCTGCTGGTTAATTTACATGTTTACCGACATGTCATCTCTGTTCCATTGAACTTTGCAATTAAAGTTAGTAAAGATTGTTTCCAAGTCCAGTAATGATTAACTGTCTAGATAATCAATTTCCAACTATCTCGATGATATTTCGCCCATGTTGAACGTACTTCTAGACAAAGATTGTATACACCGGCTATTTATTTTGCGCGTGCATGTAGTCTTCAAAGCAAGGAATGTTTGTTTATCGCACCCAGAAATGATTTGAATATGTGGCTGTAAAGAAAGCGATTTCAACAATCTAATGCTGTGGCTACAGAATAAAGGAGATCATGTCAGTAAGTGTATACGTAGGTCTATGAGATTTTTTAATGGTACGTTGTGTTCAGCTGATAGGATGTGGTATATGACTATGACGCACGGAATTTCAGTGTGATTTTTAAAATGTCGGAAAAATATTATATTTACAGGAAAGACTTGGTGTCACTTAACTGGGTCGATTCTTATAACGTTACGAATTCCATAATTAGGATCAGGAATTTACGTTAGCAGTTTTCTCCCAGTCCATTTTGCTTTGATTTTCTAAAGCTCTTTTAACCATAAAACTTAACTATTAGGAACTTTAGAAAGTTAGCTATTGCATAGTAAGCCTAAGATTTTCACGGCTCCCATGACTTGTATTCCAGTCGTATAGGATTGCAATTTCTTTGTTCATTTTTATTGCATAAAATCGTTATTATCTTATGAGTATTTGTTCCATATACATTTCGCTGAGATTTTCCATTTATTTAAGATAATGTGTTTTAGTATTGAGAATGTAATTTGGTTCTTGCTGAGTTAGTATGTTTTTATTCGAGTACCTCCACATTCTGGGGGTGAGTGTGGTTGTAGAATAATTCTACTGTTAGGTCCGTAAACTGTATTATAAACACGGGAAATGTACTGTATTTATCCCTAGTTGTAACGATATTGTACATAAGTAGAAGTGGATCACTCATTTAGTGTAGGATTTTTGTGCATAACACTCTCAACCGTTGTGATTTGACCCACTGTGAAATCTAGAGTGAGGTATATTTCAGCATAATATTAAACATATATCTTCCTATGTAAAAGCTTTATATTTTAATGTACTAGTAAACTCGTATTCAATTAATGGTAATACTGTACCTTCTTGTGTGACAATTTAAATGCACATATTGTAAATACACCAAGGTGACCTGCTATTTGAGAAATGAGAACACGGAAATATAAAAGATTTCGTTAAAATATCCTTACAATGCCTGAAAAAAATTAGGGACACTGCTATCATTCGAGATTTGTATTTTAACTTAGGCAGTGCGAAGAACCATAGCTCTGTGCGTGTTTTCAGTTTTTATTTTGCATTAGAGTAACACAGATGTATAATATAATCATATACATACATGAAAATGTAGCAAAAATGTCTTTGATATTTGTGTAACTCTATTTCTATTTTGGTGTTGATTTTGCAATCCCATTTTTAGAGCTGCACGGCACTTGGAAATAGCTCTGGAAGCAAGTTTATTGTACTTACAATTAGTACTAAGACTTTCAGGCTAACAGATTCCGTACATGTATAAATTTGTTGAAGTTGATATCTCCTGGAGTTCAGAATTTGTACACAGTTTGTAGTATTTGTCACGAGTATTTACAAGTGAGTAAGGAATGAAAATGTATGATGCGTATAAATAGTTCGAGCCAACTCGTAATTTATTTAACTATGTAGGGGACTAGTTTTTATTAGTACATTATATGTATTACGTGTATTTTGCATGATAAATAGCACGTAAGAATACTTTAATTTCTCCGATCCGATCTGCCTGCAGGGAGCTCATCTTGAAGTCAAATTATTATATTTAAGGACTAATTAATTTTTATTACGAAGGAGTTATTATTATATGATCTTTCTCGTCGCCTTTTTTAAGTGTTTCAAGTGTAATCAATAATTTTAGGGGGTTAAGCGAGACCATACCAATAGACTCGATAGTATGTATTTGAATAAATGCATCAAACCCAAAACGTTCTAAATTCTCGGGTTTGCAAGCCGTATTTAAATGAATTTGTCCATTGGAATACAAATACAAGCAAGTGTTTACTTCACTTGCGTTTAATTTTTGCTTGCATATTTTTTTTTAAAGTTGGAATTCTTTCCAGATTAGAGGAACACGTTCATAATCTGCTAAACTATGTATAGATACCCAATAAAAAATACATGTGCCCAATTCGTTCGTTCAATGTGATCATGTGAGGATGTTACCAGATGATGACTGACTCACATTAGATATATCTTTAGCGCTGTAAATAGGAATTTTATTATAATAAACGTTTATCGGTTTATGTAAATAATTTATCATGAATTCATAAAGACGACCACATAATAACTCTTCAACTATTACAAGTTATGCGCCGATTGTGTTATACAAAGCGGTTTGTATACCTGCAATTGACTTCGATTACTTCAAATTCACACCACGTAAATGCTGTTACTTGAATACAACATGTGAATTATTGTCAAGTTTATGATTATGTCAACATTTCTGATAAATATTTGGAAGCAAACTATGTAATAAATACACCTATATAGTTTAATTATTTAAAATTATACTTGGAATGCATTTCATTTCTTCGCGTTTGTCATATTCAAATAAATCACTACATTCCAGTAGTTTTAAAAAATATTGTATAACATGTATCAATAGTAAAGCTACACAGATTAGTTCGTTTATCTAAGCTGCTAAAGCGTAAAATCAACAAAAATAGAGCTAGCATTTCGTACCATTCATTCAGTGTAATTTAGTTGGAATCTAATTGTATGCATCCTCAACTCAAGTTCTTGAAAAACCTTTCATTTCGAATTCATAAGTTTCCATTGAATGTCTTTTTGTGTTGTGTTTAAATGTTGTTTTTTTTAAGTAGCTTCGTTTATTATTTACGAGTTGTATTGTGGTGCAAGAGAACTTTCTAATGACTAAATCTAACAAAAATTTTTTAGTAACATAAAGTTTACAGGTTAACCATAAGAATTTGTCGCTGGTAGGTCACCGAAGGACAGTTTACGATTTAAAAAAATATATATTCCATTCACCCGAGTTACAGGGAATGGGAAGCAAACAGAGCTGTTCAAAATACATGCTTCCCAAATACAAAATTCAACCTTCGGGCGTTGAAAATACAAACTGCAATATACTTAATATGTACATATTTGAAACGCAGAAAATACAAACTACTAAATACTAAATACATATTTGAAACGCAGAAAATACAAACTACTACATACTTTCTAACAAACACAGCCCGTTTACAAACTACAACTCTAAATCATTATTATGAAACAATTTTTGTGACATCCAAAAATCTCAAGAAAATGAAAAATAACTTCAATATTCAAAATGTTTCTTTGCACGATCCCGTTATGCAATACAATTTTATCCTCAATTTTTTTAAATATTCCCCTTGTAGTTTAAATCACAGCTGTGCAACCTTCGAAGGCTAGCCTTCCAAGAAGGCTACCTTGAAGGCGGAAAGGTAACTTTCTTAACGTTGCAGAAGGAATGGAAAGATGGCGATACTTTTTCCTGAAGTCTGAAGGAAGCCTTCACAAAAACTAGCAATGAAGGATTGTGAAGGAAGGGTTCCTAAATGTTAGCCCTCTAATGCCGTGAAGGCTTCCAGGTACATGAAATATCTATAACGTGAAAGCATAGCATATGCAACGACGTTTTGCAGCTAGTGAAACAATACAGCCAATTTGTGAACTCACAACTGATATTGTGTGCCGCTATCTTCACTGCACTGAATCCTGCTGGTGCAAAACGTTTTTAAGCGGGTTGTAGTTCAAAATTAAAGGAAGGCTATTTTCAGATGAAGACTGAAGGCAAAAATGAGTACGTATTTTGGAAGGAAGGGTGAAGGAAGGCAGATTTTTGAGAGGGCTTCATTTCAGGACATGTTGAAGGGGAAATTTTTACTGAATTTTCGCCTTCAAAGGCTTGAAGGAAGGCTATTTCCTTTGCGCATCTCTGGTCTAAATGTTCAGGATGTTTCTCCATTGTTGAAATTTTTAAAATGGTAACGAGTTTTATTTGTTAAAATATTATTACTTTTAAGCTTTTGCACACACAGGAGCTGCTTTCGCCTTCGGGAGACGAAAAATCAAATCTTGAATTTAGTTTTATGGAATGTTTAAAACGATTGCATTTCGTTTTACTTCAATGTTGTAATTGAGTTTTGGCATAAATGTAAATTTCAAACCCAATGAAAGTGTGACAACAAAAAATCATGGCTACAAGAAAATTTGAGGCTTCGCGTAGGGAGGCGTCAGCTACCGCAGTCAAAGTAGGATAAATTTTGGGTTTTTTCCGAAATTTCAGAACTGTTTTCGAAAAAACTATCGGGCCGATTTCAACCACATAGACAGTTACCATTACTATTTACTTACTAAGTTTTGAAA